>VDFB02086081.1:404244569-404435468 GCA_007258455.2 Sequoia sempervirens | reverse complement strand
GTGCATACGATAAGGACTCATAAGGGACTTAGGGGGATGAAAATATGTGAAATCAGGCAGAAATTTACAGTCCCAACGCATAATATTATTGATGAAGATACAATTGATGCCCAAATTTTGCAAGGAAGTAGTAAAAATGATGTTGAGCAACCGCAAGTTTCCAAGAAATCAAGGGAAGAATGGGTTGAGAGTGAAAATGCAGAGACTTCACAAACCTTGGATGGTTAAGTAAGAAATGAGGAGAATGTTGGTGTTTCAGAATATCACGAAAGTGATTCCCCAAGGGTTGGTATTGAACAAACAACTAGATAAGAGGATATAGATCTTGGGAAGGAATAGATAGTGCTAAATATAGGTAATCTAGAATCCATACTCGCAAGGACATAAGAGGTTCCAGTTTTAGGAGGTGTCATAGGCGATATTGATGGTTCAAAAGGAGAGGTTAGTGAACATGCAGATAATTAGGAACAAAGAAATGTTGAAGAGGAAGAACAAAACAAAGAAGCACCTAATTGGTTAGTCAGCAAAATGCCTCTATTGTTAGAGGTGGAACTAGTGCCTCTGGATCTTAAAATTTTAATGCAAGAAGTGGAAACCCCTAAACCTAAATGTAGAGCAAATACAAGACATTCTTTCAAGAATAATGAAAATGGAGAGAGAAAAATCCATATAGCCACTCCAGTGGGAGATAAAAGTAAGCATGAGATGACACCTAGGGATTACAAGGTAACTACCATTAATGGTTGACATTCATCTTAGGGACATGAATTAATGCTAATGAAAATGAATTTAGAGAAAACTGTCGTAAGTGTACAAAAAAGTAAATAAAAGAAAAGAGAGTTGAAAGAATGAGTTGCCTTCCTGGAAGGTTTCATCAAGTCATTAGCCCAATCTAATTAGGCATAGACTGAATTGCCTCAAAATCTAGTACTTATGTCTAAGGAGCAAGTGGATGCCATTGTGGTGCTCCGCCATAAGTTAAGCGTATTCAAAGAATGGATGGATACTTGGTGAGACAAGGAGAAAAGTTAATCATAGATCTAATTGGGAAATTTAAGGAGGCATACCATTGGTGTGAAAAATCTAAAATATTAGAAGGAGAATGTAGAATTTTCCAAGAACAAACTGATGCTGAGAGGCGAAGGTTAAAATCTCTTATTCAGATAAATGTCTAAGAGCTAGTAAGTGAGAAGATAACCATGGAACAATAGGTTCTGATGTTTGAAAAATGGAAGAAACAAGTGAGTTGGGAAAGTGACACTTTGGTACAATGTGTGGAAGTATTTTAAAAGGTCACTGAAAGATGTAAGAAGTTGTTTGATAGAGATCAATATTTAATTGAAATGTTAGCACAATAGAGTGTTGATCCCCTGACTTTAAGGAAGGATGATAAGGATGTAAAATATTTCAAGGAATGGCTTGAAAGAGTAAACAAGGACAATGTTTATTCATCAAACTAGGAGGTTATTGTTGAGATTATAAAGTACAGGAATGTCATGGTCATGTATGAAACAGAGAAAGTGTAGAGAAATGAAAACATTGTTCAAATATCATAAGATTATACTAGGATTAAGTTTACTTGGAAAGTAATTAAAGGGATTCCAAAAGAATGTATGCATCAAGTATTGGTTTCTTTCTGGGAGTATCAGAAGAAGAAAGATGAAGATGAGTCTTCAGACTTAGATTTTAATGAAGAAAGATGAATAATCAGATACCAGATGCCGAAGGTTTAGTGTACCAATAGGGTTAAAATGATTTTTTTTGGTTTTTTTTCAATCCTAGTGGAGGTGGCTCATTCTAGATTTTGAAAAGTATCGATGGTATTATTTTATGCAAATCACTTGTGAATTAGACCCCAGAGTTGAAGGTTGCTATTGATGAAGAAGTAAAAGTTTTGAATTTTCCTAGAATATTCTGATGACAACTATCACTTGACATGTGTTGCATTTCAATTTGTTTTATGATTCTCTTTGATGGACCTAAGTTTAAAAATTTTGATCCTTTTTCCTATAAAATTCCATTTACTACTTTATTTTTATTTCAAATTTAGAACTTGTGGATATCGAAGAACCATTTTTTTTCAATTTTTGTTCTTTTTCCTATTTTCTATTCCATTCTAGATTAGAAACTTGTATGTTTCATTAGAAGTTAATCAATATCAGATCCAATTTGAAATCTATTTCCTAATATGAAATATTACGTAGCTTATTGTTTTTTCCTATCAGACAAGACTATTTGTTACACCATTTAAGGGTGCATATTGACACTATCTGGTGGAAAATAATCTTGCTTTTCTTTAAAAACTTGCATCATTCTATGCCTAGCTTTGAAGAAATCTAGTGATGTATGGAATGGTTTGCTCTAGTTTGGTTATTTCTTGAGGCATGTGTGGATAATACCTAGGAGAAATTTTATCTTTTTAGTAATTTGTTTTGCTTTATTTTAGAATAGATGTTTAAATTTTAGAAAATGTTTCAAAAAAGAGATGAATACATGGATTGTTTTATTGTAAATCTTTTTATTCCATGATATTATTGAATGCTTAAAGCTAAATCTACTTGGATAAATGCAAATTATTTGAAGTTCATGAAATTTTATTAAAAAATTGTCGATTTCATGAAGTTGTTAAATGATCGAATTGAGATTATCTTTTTCCTATCCTTTTGATTCCTTTGAAAACCCAAAAAACCATTTTCCCCTCATGATTAACAACATTATCACAATGAATCTTGATGTGAACCTAGTATGATGAAGACCTGACATAAACAAGCCTTGGGATTAAGCTGAGTTAGAATAAGATTTAGGTTGTCCTAGTGCAATCTTTCAAATAAAGATAGGTTCACCACGGTGTGTCTGTGAGGATTTATCTGCACTGTTGGTGTACAACTAACCTTGTCATCAACACTTTCCTCATGTTAACCATCTGCTTACCCTTAACATCTCCAAGTTTCCATATGACTTCTAAGAAACCAACCCTTAGTGATACATCTCTAGGAAGCACATGGGGTGTTTTATCAGTACCATATACATGGAGGATGGTGCAATCTTAATATAGAATCACATCTCCTCAATTGTGGCCAATCCCTAGATCAGGTCTCCTCTCCTTAGGTTTGAGGAAGTTGTGCAATTCTGTTGGGATTCTAAGCATATTTATAACCAAAACCCTCTTCATCTTAGAAGAAAGTACTTTTAAAAAGACCACAAAGCTAGAGCTTTGTTCATGTATGTCCAAGTTAGGGGTCCATGTTTGTACAAGCATATCATTACCATTCACTTGTCTTTTTAGTTCCATATCACTACCAAAGAAATTGGATCCCTTGTACAAGAACATATGCATGAACAAAGAGTACCATTAGAACCTCACCCCTATTTCACCATTATTTAAAGCTACCAAACCTTTATGTATCTCTTCTTACAAATAGGTTGCAAAATCAGAAGAGGTGTTAGGTGTCATATGATTTATGTTTGCAACCCTGTACCTAGGTGCAATCAACATGCTTGAAATTGAATCATACCCCAGGATCTAACAAAGAGAATAATTTTTTTTTTGGAAATAGATTGCAAAGTAGTTGATTGGGTAGGGTTCTCTATCAAATGGACCTAGTACAATTTTGCTCCCTCCCTTTCCTACTACCAAGAAATGTGAAAATATTGATACCTTGAATGTTGGTCTCACCTTTTCATATTCTTCTCTCAACTTCTTCTCATCAATTTCCACCATCTCATCACTCCATTAGTTTAACTTGAAAACCTCAGTGATTTATTCCCTAGTGACCTCAACCATATTCTTGCCAGAATGTGTTCTCACCACCCTAACATTAGGGTCATAATTGGCTGCTATAGCCTTCAAGAGGTCCACATCAAGATACACATTTGGGACAATCAGTCTACCCATGTCCAGTCTCCATGAGTTGAGCATAGGGATTTTGGAATTTTTGTTGCCAAAATAGTATGTAAATAATGCCCACCTAGTGAATGGTAGTGCGACATCCATGATGGCATATTGTCTATCAAAAAATCCATCTATAGTATCAGGACCTTGAAACATAGATTTCCCTATGTTCCTATCATTTGTTGAGGGTTTTAATTGTAAGGAAGCTAGGGTAGTAGAACAAATTCCTACATTAACCTTGAGAGGAGAATAATGCAAAATTTTATAGATCTTTAACAGTTACAAAAGCTTAAATAGAAATAAACACAAATATCATGCACACCACAACACAATTATTTATGTGGGGAAAAACCTTTCGAGAGAAAAACCCCAGACTCTAAAAGCTACTTAATATATTATTTAGAAATCACAAAGATTACAATATACTTGTAGAGCAAGCTTCTCATAGGAGTATCAAAACTTAGAGATCTAAAGGCAACATAGCCACTATCAAACTCTTAGAATACATTGCAATACACAATCGTAATACATGCCCTCATAAAATAGGGTTAACTTCTAGGGAAATTCAACCTAATAAAATATCAACCATTGGATATGAGACATAATGATGAACAATACTTTGTGTATCAACAATACCTTATGTAAATGCAAGGTTGAGACACATTTTCTCAACATTAACCGGTCTAGTAAATCTTGTACTATAGGTCTCTTCTTAGGCTTATAATAGGGGGGTTGAGTTCTTGGGGGTGTCATTTACTAATAAACAATATAAACTAGGATTTATATTTTACACAAATAGATAACACAATTCAAACAATTGAAGGAAATTCGATGAACATCAACCCTTAAAATAAGTCCTAGTACCCTACTCAAATCATAGAAATAATAATATCTATGGAAATTTCAAGGAATTGAGCAAGAGAGGTATGGTTTTAGCTTGCTGGTTTTTCAACACGTAGAAACCCTAGTTTGAGGATGCCAAGAACTCAAAACGTAATGCAACAACTTCTTAATGATTTAAAATTCCTTTATGATCAAGAGTATGCTTTAAATCCATCTTTTATGGTGAAGAAATCCTTTCCTTTGGTAGAAAAACATCAAGTCTACCATTACTGCTTGTTCGCGTTAACTATAATGGCTCCATGACATCAATTTAGTATTTTTTGATTTGTGGTTGTTGATATCCTTGTGAGTTGGATCAATGAGAAAATTAGATCGAGTCACACATGCTTTGAAAAATTTGACTTATGATGACTCCACATTGAACCAACCAAAAATTTCCCTATGGATATCTCACCACCGTTAAACAGGCTCCACCACATGCCATGAGCTATGGAAGAATCCATGTGTTACTTGCTCATTGCCCCACTAAGATCTATAGGATGTTGATCAACAACTTTGGGCTAGTAGGCAATGGCCAAGATTCGTCCAGTACATCCCCACATGCACACCATTTAACATTCAAGCTTATGCCCAAGTTGTTAACATTCTTTCATAATGGATGGATGAGATTAAAAAATCTCACCAACCTTTCACCCATGTGTGTCGTTACCCATTTAATTTCTCACTTTTTAATGTTGCTATTGTCACCAACAATATTCAACCAAATATTTCATGTTTTATAAAGTCCTTTGGACATCAAGGCTCATGCCATGTGGTAGCCACTTGTTGTCCTACTGAGAGCCAAGGTCTACCTATGAGTCCCACATGGGCCGAAAAGGAATGACCAGGAAAAATTCGAAAGATCATATCAAAACCATTGATCTTAATACCTTATTGCACCATTGCCTTTTGAACCTTGCAAGTTCCACCAAGAGGTTGGACACATGTCACATGCCTACTTCCCTGTTGGATTTTTCCTTTGAATATTTTAACACAACGAGCTAGCGAGAAACTAATGAGATGAAAGTGGCAGGTCACATTGACCATGACTTAAGTGTTTAAACAAAACATGCACTAATCAACTGTTAAACAAGTGCAAGACAATTGAGAGGGGGAGTGAATTAGTTGTCACACAATTCAAACTTAAAACTCAACACTTATTAACTCCACAACCACACTGTTTTGTTATTAAGTAGGAGCATGAAACACAAATAACAAAAATAAAATCAACACAATGAACACCATATTTTTATGTGGAAGACCCAATGAGGAAAAAACCACGGTGAGGGTTAAATCACAATATAAAAGATTATAAACAAAATACAAAGGCTCACTGCCTACAAAAGGGACTCACTGTCCACATAAAGGACTCACTATCCAACAGGGAGGCTCAATTCCTATAGATACAAAAGAGAACAAAAAGATCCACCACAAAAATTAATGCACATCCACATGATTGTAGAAACCTTCAACTCACTACCTTCAAAACAATGAAGAATTGCTATCACAACTCACACACACACTTCTACTCTTATATCTTGTGGCTCAGTTTCATCACTTTGCATCACACTATAATACAAATCTTCATAATTTGACTTGCTTTTATATCATTCTCAACCTTAGAAACTTTCTCCAAGGTTGGCCACAAAAACCTTATTTCATAAATTCAAATTAGGTTGGCAACTCAAAATTCTCATGGTGGAAAGGAATAAGAGTGGACCAATAAAAAAAATTCAAGATCAAAAATAATATCTCAAAACCACCACATGCTTCCTTAATTAAATTTTATTCTTCGAATGAAGTGTAAACACTAGGTTGGCCAAACCTAATGAAAACAAAAATAATCATTGATGTACAAACTTCCCGACAAGAAGATGATACACAAATGCCACAACACACTTCCTTAAGCACAAGAATACATCTTAGAATCTTCTAGATACATCTACAACAAAACAACAACCTTCAATCACTGCACATCTTTCACCAGTCCAACCAGACTATACCAAATCACAATGAATTATCAAAACATGACTTTCAGATCACCAATCTTCAAGCCACTTTGCCATAGCACAAAAAGGACCTTCATAAGAAATATTCTAGATCCGCAAGATCTTAAATGAAAAAAAGGAAATCTACAAAGCAATAATAACTCTCCTAGTCCATAGAAGATCAACTCTACTAGAATAGTTCACATACCAATGAATGTAACTTTCAAGTACCATCAAACCAAAAGCTAAAAATTAGGAAATGTCACCATTAAATCCCCATTATCAAACCTTCAGATAAGCACAAGCATAGGATCAACATAGGAAAAATGCAAAGCATGTACCATAGCACACTTTAAACACTTTCATTATTCTGACTTCTCTTCTTTTTTTAATTTTCTCTAAAGCACTTGAAAACTCATCAACCAACATGTCTTCAACACTATAAAGATAACTCCATGTACTCACAAAATCTCAACTATACATGTACAATCTGCAACATGTTGAACTCTGTTGATATCAATGACAACATTATTGACAACACCACCAAACTTGTTCATACTTGCAACAATCTCCCCCTTTGTCATTTATGGCAACACATGATGTGAAAAACCATCAAAGACAACATCATCCTTCACAATACCGATAGAACACTTTCTCTTCTTCTTCACCTATTTTTCACATGACTTTCTCTCCCTCTTTGACATCAATGGAAAAGATCAACAACATTGATTACTCCCCCTTAGGAGTACACACATACTGCAACAATGAAAGCCTTTTCTACTCCCCCTGTAGAGTAGACCCATTTATCAGTCTAGATAAATGAAAAATCTGTGAATCCACTCGACTGATGCACCTTCATGTGCACCTAGTTCGGAGGGCCAATGACCCCAAAAATCTCCCTAAGATGCTCAAAAGTATCATTCGGAAGATCCTTGGTAAATATGTCTGTAATTTGTTCCTTGTTTGTCACATACTCCAATCTGACCTCATTCTCCAACACTTTTTCTCTCAGGAAATGATATTTGATAGATATGTGTTTTTTTCTTGAATGCATAACCAGGTTCTTTGAAATGTTTATTTCACTTGTGTTGTCACAGAAAATAGAAATAGGCTCATCACATACCACACCAATTTGCTTCAATGTTTGCTTCATCCATAAAACTTGAGTGCAACAGGATGCTACAACAATATATTCTGCTTCTACTGTAGATAAAGAAACCGATTCTTTCATTTTTCTCAACAATGAAACTAATCTTCCACCAAGAAAGAAAGAACCACCACTGGTAATCATTCGGTCATCTACACATTTAGACCAATCAACATTGGTATAAGAACTCAAGGTGAAATCATCACTCTTAGGATACCATAGTCCATAATCTAGTGCACCTTTGAGATATCTTAATATCCTCTTTACAACTTTGACATGTGTTTCTCTAGGATCTTCTTGGAATCTGACAATTAAACATACTACATGCATAATGGTTGGTCTAGTAGCAGTAAGGTACAATAGTCTGCCAATCATAGATCTATATTTTCTCTAATCATTCTTAGCAGATTCATCATCTTTTCTCAGTTTACATCTAGTTACAATAAGAGTATAAACTAGTCTAGAATCATCCATCCCAAACTTCTTCAATAGTTCTTTTACATACTTAGATTCTGAAATGAATATACCTTTGTTAGTTTGATTCACTTGTAGACCAAGGAAGAAATTCAATTCACCAATCATAGACATCTCAAATTATTTTTGCATCTCTTCAACAAACTTTTTATACATTCCTTCATTTCCACGAAAAATGATATCATCAACATAAAAAAATACTATCAACATCTTGTTACCTTGCACTTTGAAGTAAATATTTCTATTAGCAGAACCTTTGTTGAATCCTTGATTTGTCAGATATCTGTCCAATCTTGCATACCAAGCTCTGGGAGCTTGCTTCAATCCATACAATGCTTTCTTCAACTTACAAACCATGTACGGTTTGTTAGACAATTGAATCCATTCAAGTTGCTCCATGTACACCTCTTCCTCCAACTCATCATTTAGAAATGTTGACTTAACATCCATCTGATACACTTTGAAGTCTTTGTGGGAAGAAAAATCTAAAAACATCTTGATAGCTTCCATTATAGCCATAGGGGAAAATGTCTCTTCAAAATATATACCTTCAACTTGTGAATATCCTTTGCATACCAGTCTTTTCTTATTCTTTACGACTTTTCCACTTTCATTCAACTTATTTGGGAACACCCATTTTTAACCAATCACATTTTTATTCATAGGCCTAGGGACTAGTTCCCATGTCTAATTTTTTTCTATCTATTACAATTCTTCTTTCATAGCCCTCATCCAACTCTCATCTTTGCATGCTTCACTTACAGATTTGGGTTCAATTTTATATAATAGACACAAATTTACCTCTACTGCAACTTTGCTTCTTATCTTCACACCTTCACTTTTATCTCCAATTATCTGATCCTCCTGATGATTCTTATGAACATACTTAGGAGTTTTGATAGTAGGTTCCAATTCATTTTCTTATTCTCCTTCTTCTTCTTCCACTTGTTCTTCTTTCTCTTCATCTTCATTCTTGTTTTCTTCAAGTACATGTCCATAGATAAGATCATCAGGTTCTATTTCACTTATCTCAATAGGTTTGCGTATGTCTTCATCAACTTTCACATTAGGACTTTCAATAATATTTCTCAATCTTTTGTTAAAGAATTAGTATGCTTTGCTAGTAGTGGAGTATCCAATAAAAATTCCTTCATCACATCTAGCATCAAACTTTCCAAGATTTTCATCATCTCTTTTAATATAACATCTACTTCCAAATACCTTGAAATACTTCATTGTAGGAGTCTGACCGGTCCATAACTCAAAAGGTGTCTTAGTGTTGTTGTATTTGATTTGGACTCTGTTAAGAACATAAACAACAGTGTGTATCGCTTCTCTCTAGTTCACATCCAGTACATTTGATTCTTTCATCATGGTTCTAGTAGCTTCTTGTACAGTCTTGTTTTCCCTTTCAACTACACCATTCTGCTGAGGGGTTCTCAGAGTAGAAAATTGTCTTCTTATGCCATGCTATTCACATAATGCATTAAATTCACCAGAAGTGAATTCTCCGTGTCTATTAGATCTCAAACACTTGATTTTCAAATTTACTTCATTTTATACTCTTGCTTTGAATACCTTAAACCTATCCAGAGCCAGAGTCTTTTCATTGAGAAAAGCAAGCCATGTCATTTGAGTATAAGAATCAATAAGCATCATGGAATATTTGTCACCATTCAGGCTTCCAGTCCTAGTCGGACCATAGATATCAGTATGAACTAACTCTAGCATTTTGGTAGTAGAGTTCTCTTTTCACTTAAAGCTACATCTTGTTTATTTCCCCAATTGACAACTTCTACCAATAGCATTACCAGGTCTTGTGATTCTAGGAAGCCCTCAAACAATCTCCTTTGCACTGATCTTGACCAAGTTATCAAAATTTACATGTCCCATTCTTCAGTGCCATAACCAACTTTCATTGATTTGAGATACAAAGCAATGGCCATCAACTCCTTTCAACTGATAGATGTTTCCATGAGTTCTTCCAACAACAATCATATCTCCACTTCTGAATCCTTTTTTGATTTCATAGGTATTGTTTTGAAACACAAGTTTGAAACCATTGCTACACATATGACCAACACTCAGAAGATTATGCCTCAAACCCTTCACATAATATACATCATCAATACTATGCACTCCATCAAAACTAATTGAACCTTTCCCATAGATCTTAGCTCCTGAATCATCACCAAACATAACTAAACCACCATCATATTTCTCAAGTTTAGTGAACTTAATCTTATCTTTGGTCATGTGATTTGAACATCCACTATCAATTACCCAGTAATCTTCATCCTATCTTGCATGAAAAGTGGTAACCAAAGTACCTTCCATCTTCTTTCTCTTATTCTCCAGAGCCTTCTTGCTTACACATCTTCTAGGGTTAGTCGATATAGATTTACTTTCCAAATCTAAGAATAAGCATTCTCTATCATCAACCTCATTCTCAAATTCATCATCAAAAATTCCTACTTCTTCTTTAACATAGTATAACTTCTTGTCTTTCTTATCCTTCCTATCCTTATCTTTATAATCCTTTTTCTTCTTATGCACAACTCTATTTCGACATCTCAAAGCATAATGACCAATATTACCACAAATAAAACATCTAAAGGGAAACATACCTTTATAATTTCCAGTACCTTTCTTCAACTTCCTAGTGAAGTTTTCTTCCAACTCATCAACACCATCACTATCCAGTTCCTCTTCAATCTTCAATGCCTTAAATGTTATTTCTGTATTTTCTTCTATATTTTCATCTTGCTAGAACTTTCTCAATTCAAATTCTTGCAAGGTGTTGAACAATTATTCCAAAGTGTAAGTCCTAGGATTATACACTTCTTCAATAACTGAGATCTTATCACTATAGTAGTCTGGTAGGGTTATCAAGATCTTCTCAATTATATCTTGATCTGATAGTTTTCCTCCTTGATTTGTAACTTCATTTGCAGTTAGTTCAACCCTCTGAAAGAAACTTGTAAACTCTTCACCTTCTTCCATCTTCAGATTCACAAATTTTCTCTTTGCCACCAACTTCTTTGTCAATTTCACTCTTTCATTTCCTTCATACATATCTTCCAACTTCTTCCACACTTCATATGCATTTTCCAAAGAATAAACCTTCACCCGCTCATTTTTAGATAAACCATTGCAAATAGCATACTTTTTCTTCTCATTTTCTTCATAATCAAAGATCTCATCTGCAATAGTAAGACCACCAGATGGGGGTGTATACTTTGTCTCAACAACCTTCTAGGTGTTGAAACCAAAGGAGATAACATATCCTTTCATTTCTCCCTTCCAATCATTGTAGTTAGTTCCATTGAACATAGGGATCTCCAACTTGTGTGCCATCAAATCTTCCTTAAGCAATTAAGCTCAACAACAAGGAACCAAAGCTTTGATACCAATTGTTAAATAGGCATAGGACAACTAAGAGGGGGGGTGAATCAGTTGTCACACAATTCAAACTTAAAACTCAACACTTATTAACTACAAAACCACATTGTTCTATTATTAAGTAGGAGCATGAAACACAAATAACAGAAAGAAAATAAACACAATGAACACCATATTTTAACATGGAAAACCCAATGCAGGAAAAACCATAGTGAGGGTTAACTCACAATATAAAAGATTATAAATAGAATACAAAGGCTCACTACCAAGGGCTCACTACCTAGAATAGGACTCACTATCCAAGTATAAAAGCTCACTTCCTACAAAAGGGACTCACTGTCCATAGAAAGGACTCACTATTCAACAGGGAGGCTCATTGCAAGAGAACAAAAAGATCCACCACAACAATTAATGCACATTTGTAGGATTGCAGAAACCTTCAGCTCACTGCCTTCAACACAATGAAGAACTGCTATCACAACTCACACACACACTTCTACTCTTATGACTTATGGCTCACTTTTGTCACTTTGCATCACACTATCATACAACCCTTCATAATTTGACTTGCTTTTATATCATTCTCAACCTTAGAAACTTTCTCCAAGGTAGGCTACAAAAACCTTATTTCATAAATTCAAATTAGGTTGGTAACTCAAAATTCCCACAGTGGACAGGAATAAGAGTGGACGAATAAAAAACATTTTTCAAGATAAAAATAATATCTCGAAACAACCACATGCTTCCTTAATTAAATTTTATACTTCAAATGAAGTGTAAACACCAAGTCAGCCAATACTAATGAAAACAAAAATAATCATTGATCTACATGCTTCCCAACAAGAAGATGACACACAGATGCCATGACATGCTTCCTTAAGCATGAGAATACATCTCATGAATCTTCTAGATACATCCGCAACAAAACAACAACCTTCAATCACTGAACATCTTTCACTAGTCCAACTAGACTATATAAAATAACATTGAATTACTAAAACATGACTTGCAGATCACCAATCTTCAAACCACTTTGCTAGAGCACAAAAAATACCTTCACAAGACATATTCTAGATCTACAAGATCTGAAACAAAATAGAGGAAATCTATAGAGCAACAATATTTCTCCCAATCCACAAAAGACCAACTCTGCTAGAACAGTTTACATACCGGTGAATGTAACTTTCACGTACCATCAAACTAGAAGCTAAAACTCAAGAAATATCACCATTAAATCCCCATTATCAAACCTTCAGATCTGCACAAGCATAGGATCAACACAGGAGAAATGAAGAGCACATATCGGAGCACACTCTAAACACTTTCATTATTTTTAATTCTCTTATTTATTTAATTTTCTCAAAAGCACTTGGAAACTCATCAAACCAACACATCTTCAACACTATAAAAATAGCTCCATGTACTCACAACATCTCAACAATATCTCAGCTATACATGTACAATCTACAACATGTTGAACTATGTTGACATCAATGGCAACATTAATGACAACACCACCAAACTTGCTCATACTTGCAACATCAATGACTTAAAATGAGGTCATCAACTAGGTTAAAAGGATAAATGACTTAGGCATTTTCATGAATCAAGACCTAGGCTATGCCATAAAATATTTCAATAATATGCTAACCCACATAACTATAGACATAATTAATTATGAGTGGGAAACAACCGATAATGCTAGGACATGGGGCTGGTCAATGAATGACTTAGGTGACTCAAGTGACAACTTAAGAGACTACAAATAGGCTAGAATAAGTAACAAAAGGATTAGAACATTTCACAAGTTTTATCAATACTTAGGGTTTTTTGAGGGGTTAGGTCACAAAAGGATTCCTAGAATATAGGCAAACAAAACCCTAGTCTAGAAGACAACATCTAAGAACCATAGAATCAACTAGATATGTATTTAAAACCATTAGAACATAAAAAATTTAGGGGTTCCACTAGTGGCTCCAGTTGGGGATGTCTTCCAGAACAGAGCAAGATCTCAAAATCTCATGGTAGAGAAAACCAATATGGAGAAAGAAAAACCAGGAAACTACCCGAACAAGGTAGTCAGAAACAACCAAAACCAAACCAACATATATACACAAAGTAAATAAAATAAATTTTGCATGGAGAAGAGCATACTTTAGGAAAAGTATGGCTTCAAGAACTTTCCATGTATTGGCAGTTCAAGAAGTTCACTAGTTAAATTTTGCAGAAAGTAGGAATCCTCACTATGGGTGTTGCTGACCAAGTAGAGGCCTAACCATAGAGCATAAAACTTCCCATGATTTTTGATGAGGGACACACCCCCCAAAATCCATAGAAATCACAACAACAGATACCAAACCAAAAGATGAGAGACAAAATAATGACTCACTTTCAATTATTTTCAAAAAATGAAATTACATATTCAAAGCTTACATGCTACAACCTCATGGGCTTGATTCATTATAACATAATTAACTTTGAAAATAAAATCTACTATTCCGAGCCACAATCTACACTATCAGGGCCACCTTCTACAACCCCCACTTAACCCTTTTTATTTTACCCAATAATTGCCCTAAAATATTCTAGAAAGTTCAAATTTCCCATTTTTGTTTTGGCTCCAAAAGTCTCGCTGTTTGATTTCTGAGCTAGGAAGAATTTTTTATGAAATTCACTTTTTAGAGAACCAACTTCATGGGGCCATAACTTTTAATCTGGGTGTCTGATTTTCTATTATTGCATATTTTCGGAAAGCTCTCGATGAACCGTAGGTCAGTTCAACCACTTTTTGAGCTGTTCTAATGCCTCTAAAGTTTTATATCTTAATTTGAAGCTACATTGGAGAAGTTTCTCGGGTTGAAAACTTTAATTTCTTCCAAACTGTGGAGGGTATTGAGGTGATTCTTTCACGACTGAAATTTTTTTTCAGCTCTGCTCCTTGGGGTAAATTTTCACGCCCATATGAGCCCATTTACACCAACTTACTAAAAATAGTAATTTCCCATTTTTTGCTATTTTTGATTCATGATAGTCTTATACCCCTTATGTGCCATCATGGGACTGAATTTTTTTTTTTCGAGTGATGCAAGATTTCCCTACACCACTAGATGCTCCTGCATCACTTTCCATTGTCTTCATACTTGGAATTTCACATTAATACCATGTTTCCTACTTCAAATTTCCTTGGGAGGCTCTTTTTTCATACAGGTTATTGACTTGCAATTGCAACTTTGTATTCCTATTTTGAGCATCTCTCCTCATCTCATCCACCTCCATCAAAGTGTCAATTCCAAGCTACATATCATCACACATGTTCTCATTGTATTCTTGGATAAATTTATACATCTTCATCAGATTATTCTGGTGTAACCTTGCAACTATACCATAGACCAAATCAAATGGAGAATATCCTATTGCTTTCTTTACTATTACCCTATCTTCCCAAAAGGAAAAATTAAACTTATAATCTCAAGCTCTCTTGTTCTTCTTAATGATTCTCTTAATAATCTTCATCAATCTCTTGCTGCTTGATTCATCTTGGCCATTTCCCGATGAGTGATATGGGGAGGAGTAGGATGCATGAATCCCATGTTTAGTACACAAATTTATAAACACTTTAGACCTAAAACACATTGCATTGTTTGAAAAAATATTCTCAGGAACCCCAAACTTGGTTAAAATACATTATCCAATAGGAAACCAATGACCACCTTACTCATTTCCCTTTTATTAGGGATTTCTTCCACCCATTTGGTAAAATAATCAATAGAAACAAGAATCCAGGAATGTAATCCAATGGGTTTATCTGATATATCTCCTATAAAGTCAATACCCCACTATTTGATGCAATACAGGGTGGTTAATACTTACAATCAGACTCAAAATTATTAGACTTCAACAAGAGATCAACCCTCAAATCACAAATCACCCTACTTTCCAAAGCCACTCACAAGAGGCTTCTAGCCTTCCAAATTCAAAAAATGGAATTATCTTTTAGAGAACATTGTACAATGGCCAACCAAACATCAAATCAAACTTTTCATAGATCCCAAAACTCTGTCTTAAAAGATCTCATAAGGTTTCTTTACATTAACATGGAGAAACAACAAACTGACCCTGCAAAAGGCTACTAGAATTAGCCCTATTTTCCAAATGAAGTACCCTCAAAACACTTTGTAATCACAAAAACTCCTTGGAAAGTCACTAATTGTAATACAAAACTTCAAATTCCCTGATCAGAACTCTAGTTCAAGTCTTCTAGGGCGATGCCCCAAAAAACCATCACATTTCAGGCTTAAAGGCTAGGATTTCATGAAGCTAACATTAACTGGGCTTAACAAACTTCAAAACTACAACCAACACATTTTTTAGGTCTATAGAGACTCTTTATTCCTTCATATACTCAGTTCCATCAATAAATCACAAATACCCATCTTGAAACCATCATTTTCACAAGGAATCTACATTTCCCAACCCTAAGGCTTCTTCCCAAACTGCTCAAATTGATTTCATAGCCTACCAAAAAATTTAGACATCTAATTCACATTATTTGGGACCCATTCCATAAGGAACATTGGATACAAAAAGTGGAATGGGTTAGATAATCATCTTAGAAGACCTTCAACAATGAAAACTATGACAATAGGGTAGTCATAGTAAAATATAGACATCTCTCACAAAACTTAATATTAAACATTCAAAATGGATAGAAATAAGAGCTAACACATGTTACCATTGAACATAAAAGTTTTTAGAGCATCAAGAAGTTTGTATAGGCCATACAGAGTAGAAGAAGATCTGAAAACATAAAAAAATGCAGAAGAGAACACTATCTTTTTAATTGAATGTTTCAAAGAAGGAATCAACCACTTGTTCGAGCCTTTCAAAGGAATTTTATACATTTCTAATTCAAAAATACCTTTTAAACATCCATAACCACCTTTTGAATTCCTTTGTCCCTTCATATTTTCACAATGTTGCATTTTTAACAATTGTGCTTGACAACATTACATTTTTTTGCAATTTTTTCCATCTAAATACAATTGACTCAAAAAAAAACTTCTTACATGGTGAATGGTCTTACAAGACCTTATTTAACATTAAAAAAACTTTAAACACCCCCTTGACTCACCCTATGACCACCCTGATTCACCTTGTTGCATTTCACCAAGTCAAATTATGCATTAAGGGTGTAGGTGGTCCTGCACCATACAACCCCACTGGAAAAAACTCATGCCACATGATTTGAGGTTGATACTAGTCCCACCATCCTTCATACATGCTTCTCTAACCTACAAACACATTACCTTTGTTCATACATAGGAAACTAGTATTTTTCCTTGCATCTTGGATTGCATGTGCATTTGATCTTGTCTTTATGCCTGTCATCAAACCTAATGTATACTCTTTTCTCATTCCTTGAAAAAAAATTGAGTGATTTCCTTTACCTACACTTGAAAACAAACATTTTTTAGCAATACCATTACCATGAACTATTTTTAACTTCATCTCATCCTCATGCTTGTGACTGTGCTCAACACCTTTCCCAATCTATCCATCCATCCATCACTGTCATTTGATTTGTTGTCTTATTAGCATGTACCACTGTACTTTTCTTTCCATGATCTACTATACCTATAGTTATTGCTTGTTTTGTAATCTTATTCTCAACCAAAGGGCATGCAATAGACCCTACCATGACATTAGTGTTCAAATTCACTATCCTCAAATCTAAAACAACTTTCTTACCTGCTACCAAAACATTCTCATACCTTTTATCGTCTACAACACTTGTCTTTTTGTCTTCATTTACTTTATTTACAAGTCTTCTTCTTCCACACATGATGACCTTTTCCTTACCTTTCTCATCTTCCACCAAAGGAGTAAAAAAAAACCTACATCCATCTTTCACTATTGTGTAAGTATTCTCTCTGCCATCATACAAAGCTCATCTATCATATTTCCAGGGTCTACCTAGGAGTAGGTGGCAAATATCCATAGGAAGAATGTCACAAACAACACTATCTCTATAACCTCCAATCTGGAAATCTACCACAACCTTTTTGTTTACCAACAAATATTATCCATCACTTAACCATGAAACTTTATAAGGAAATTCATGAGGTATTTTTTCAAATTTAACTTATTCACCATCTCAGTAGACACCATGTTCTCTGTTAAACTAGAATCAATCACAATTTTACATACCTTGTTATTACACTTACAAGTAGTTTTGAAGAGGCTCTTTCTTTGCAAAGGTTCTACCTCTTTGGCTGCCTTCAACACTATCTTTCTCACCATCAACATTTCCCCTATTTCAAGAGTAGCTCTCAAAATTGTAGGATGATTTCTTTCACACTCCTCTTGAACCAATTGTGCTCTCCTATCAATCCTTTATTCACCACTTGATGAACTACCAACCCTTTTAGTACATTTCCAAGATGGATGACCATATTCATCGCATGCATAGAATCTTCCTACAAAATCATTAGAGTTCCTACCACCACTAAACCTTCCTCTACCTCTAAAACCACCTCTAGTATCAACACCGTGTTCCTTACCTTTATTTTCTCCTTCTTGTTCCTCCAATGGCTACTTTGGTGTAGGGATTATTCCTCTTCATCTTGCACTAGTACCTTCCTCTCACTGATTTCTCTTGTCTCCTCTTAAGTTTTTCCTCCACCCTGATTGCTAATTGAAAACACTCTTCAACAAATTTGGAGTTAGCAAAAACAAGTTCATTTTGAATATTAAACCTCAAACCACCTAGATATCTAGCCACCTTTTTAGCCGCATCCTCATCCCTTCTTGATCTTATGCTTAATTTTTAAAATTCATTAGTGTAAGATTTAACATCTAGATCCTTTTGTTTCAATCCTTGCAAATTTTTATACAATTGAACATCATAATCCTTCGGAAGAAATTTACCTTTCAAATTTTGCACCATCTTGTCCCATGAAGTAATTCTTGACTTGCCTTGTTTTCTCCTCTTTGTTTGTTCATAGATCCACCATAAAAGAGCATGTCCTTTTAGCTTTGTTTTTTCCACCTTCACCATCTACTAATATGAAATATCCTCACTTTCAAAGTAATCATCCATAGCAACAATCCAATCAAGTAATTCTTCTTCATTTAAATTACCACTATAAATAGGAAGAACAACTTTTACCTTTATTGATTCATCTTTTACTGTTTTGAGCATCTTCACCATTCTTTGATCTTCAAGGTCTAGTTCTTCATAAACATCCTCATATTCTTCATCGTCTTCTTCTATTTCACTTTCTTCATTTATTTCTCTCATTTTCTTTGTCTCCAAGGTAGTAAGCCTTTCCAATACAACATTATGAGATTATAGAATCTTAGCATGCTTCTCTTTCATATCTTGCAACTCCCTTGTGGCACCAACACCTTTTGGAGGTATCCTTTCAACCTTGACTCTTCACCTTCTTCAAACATGCAAAAACCAACCACGAGGAATCTTTTCCTTGTGCTCTAATACCACTTTGATGCAATACAGGGTGGTTAATACTCACAATCAGGCTCAAAATGATCAAAATTCAACAAGACATCAACCCTCAAATCACAAATCACCCTACTTTCCAAAGCAACTCACAAGAGGCTTCTAGCCTTCCAAATTCAACAAATGGAGTTATCTTTTAGAGAACACCATACAATGGCCAACCAAACATCAAATTAGACTTGTCACAAATCCCAACACTCTATCTTAAAAGATCTCATAAGGTTTCTTTACACCAACATGGAGAAACAACAAACTGACCCTCCAAAAGGCTACTAGAATTAGCCCTGTTTTCCAAATGAAGTACCCTAAAAACACTTTGTAATAAAAAAAATCCTTGGATAGTCACTAATTGTGACACAAAACTTCAAATTCCCTGATAAAAAATCTAGTTCAAGTCTTCTAGGGTACTACCCCAACAAACCCTCACATTTCACGCTTAAAGGCTAGGGTTTCATGAAACTAACATTAACCAAGCTTACCAAAATTCAAAACTAAAACCAACACATTTTTTTATGTTTGTACAGACTCTTTATTTCTTCATATACTTAGTTCCATCAATAAATCACAAATACCCATCTTGAAACCATCATTTTCACAAGGAATCTACATTGCCTAGCCTTAGGGCTTCTTCCCAAACTGATTTCACATCCTACCAAACAATTCAAATGTCTAATTCACATTATTTGGGACCCATTCCAAAAGGAACAATGGATACAAAAAGTGGAATGGGTCAGATAAGCATCTTAGAAGACCTTCAATAGTGAAAATTGTGATAACAGGACAGTAACAGTAAAATAGAAAGATCTCTCACAAAAATTAATATCAAACCTTCAAAATGGGTGGAAATAAGAGCTAACACATGTTACCATCGAACAAAAATATTTTCAAAGCATCAAGAAGTTTGTATGGGCTGTACAGAGTAGAAGAAGATCTAAAAACATAGAAAAATGTAAAAGAGAACATTGTCTTTTTAATTGAATGCTTCAAAATAGGAATCAACCACTTGTTCAAGCCTTTCAAAGGCCTTTTATACATTTTCAATTCAAAAAATACCTTCCAAACATCCATAACCACCTTTTGAATTCCTTTGTCCCTTCATATTCCTACAATGTTGCATTTTTAACAATTGTGCTTGACAACATTACATATTTTTGCAATTTTTGTCATCTAAATACAATTGACTCAAAAACCAACTTCTTACATGGTGAATGGTATTACAAGACCTTATTTAACATAAAAAAAATTTAAACACCCCCTTGAATCACCCTATGACCACCTTGATTCACCTTGTTGCATTTCACCAAGTCAAATTATGCATTAAGGGTGTAGGTGCTCCTACACCACTATTGAAAGGGTGCTTGGACTGCAATAGGTCTTTGTGGCAAGTTCCCTAAGATTTTGAGTTTCCTAGAGAATCTTTGGCATGCATCACATGCCCTCACTAGCTTGTGGGCCACCAAAATCCCACTCTCAAGACTTTGTGAGGAGTTATTTTTTCCATGTAGTGTCCTCCAAATACTCCATTATGAATCTTAGTTAAAAGTTCCATGGATTTTGCATTATCAACAAACTTCAACAAAACAATATCCAAATTCCTCCACCACAATTCACCATTTATGATAATATATTTGATTACCTATAGTTTAAGAGTTCTTTTTTCATTTCTATTAACCCTTCAGGGCACTGTATTGTTTGTAAGTAGTGGACAATATGTTTGTACCAATCACAACTATCCATGTCACAAATAGATAACACATCTATACAATCCACTTGATTTACTTGGTTGGCATCTAGATTTGTTTTAGCCATCAGGTTGGATAAACCTTGCCCTCTTACCATATTGGTAATCTGAATATCAATTTTTAATTCTTGTATCCTATTTATCCATCTACATCTCCTACCCATGACTTCTCGTTGGGTGAGGATGTCCTTAACAACAACACTGGGAACATATACAACAACCATATCTCCCAAAATATGAGTTCTAAATTTCTTGACAACTTTAACCAATGCATATGCTTTCTTTTCAATTAGGTCATACTTTAGCTTTGCATCTTGAAGAGACTTACTAAAGAACACAATTGGTTTCTCAAAACCTTCCTGGTTTTTCTGCAATAACCCTACAAAAATGTTGTGAAAAGATGCAAAGGAGAAGATCTACAATGGCTTGGAGAAGTCAAGAGTCCTTCAAACTAGGGCCTCCTTGATTGCTTGCTTGATATTTTGAAAATCCTGACTTAACTCTCTAGTCCATTCCACTTTCTCACCCTTCTTTAACATTTTTGATGTGGGTTGGGTGATTTCTACAAAATTTGTAACAAATATTCTTAGAAATTTTATTTTCCCAAAGAATGACTAAATTCCCTTTACATTCTTTGGAGCACTCTAAGTTCTTAAGTTTATCTCCTCTAGGTCCTCTAGATGTGTGGATGTTTTCTTGGAACTACTCTTGGCAGGGCCATCAAAGACCCTCTCTAAGGCCACAAGACCTTTAAGGATCTTATTTTGGTCTTGAGTTGAATAACTTCATTGCCAAACACTATGTCCTCTCCATCCATTAGCTCAAAAAATGCTCTAAAATCAATCTCTTGACCTTCATAGTGGTCTACACATTTCAAAAACCTTTGTATATCTTCATCATCATTGAAGAATTGCTAGTTATGGATGTTATCAAGGATTTAAGGCCTTATCTATATCTCCACCTCGGAGATTCCAACAAAGGTTATATCATCAGGCCGGAGTGTAATATTTGCAAGAAAATTTTCCACTTGGTTTTAGCCTCTCTCCAACCAATCAATACCAAAGGCATTAAATTGTTCTCTAGAATCCCAAATGGCATTCCTATACCGTTTTAGTCTCTTATTTTTTGATGCAAACTTTGATCTAACCTAGGATATGACTAATTTAGAATCACAAATTATCTTTAGCTTCTTTATCCCATGTTTTTTGCTAACCTTAACCCTAGAAAAAAGCTTCATATTTTGCCACATTATTTGTACATACAAATGATAGAGTGAATGAGAATTTAAAGGTTTTTCCACTAGAGAAAACCAATATTACCCTTGTACCTGATCCTTCCTTGGAACATGCACCATCAAAATACATAGTCTAGAGGTCATTATTATCTGATAACTTCATTATCTCTCTTTCAAGGAGTACAGGTTTCCTCTCACCATCTTCTAGTAACTCTTCTATCCTGAAATCAATAATGTCAGTATCTACAAAATGAATTCTATCTTCATCAGGAGCAAACTCAATCATGTGGGGTACTCTAGATTCCCTAACCATCGCAGTGTCTTTACCATCAATGGGGAATGTGGCATAAGACATGTCACACTACATACTCCCCCCCATGGAAGAACTCCATCTTCTTGACAAAAACATTGCATAGTTGGGTGGAATGTCCACCACTGTAACACTCATTGCAAATTCCTTATCTAGGAATGCAGCTAATTTCTAAGGGATATTTTGTATTACTCTAGAATTATAGGGAGTTCCCTAGAATCCATATTATTACTCTTAAACGTGACCTTCCCCTTTCCTTTGTATATTGTCTTATCTTTTTCCTTAGTAATTTTTCTTAAACTCATGCTTGGGCGGTGTTTTGTTGTACTTTTTGATCTAAGGTGGGTTTTTCTTAGGTTCTTCTAACCTTTGATTTTACTGCTTGTATTGTTACACTTTTGTTGGGTGGTGTTTTATAACTTTGTTCGAACCTAGCCTTTCCTTGAAAAAGGTGTACGTATGTATGTGAGTAACTCATGGGACAAGTTGTCATGTGTTAGAGCTTACCTGATAGCTTCCCCCACAAGTTATGTTTGTTGGTGATATTCTTTAAGTTGTTTGAAACCTAGGTGGTGTTTTACTAAGTTACATGAACTACCCATTTTTCCGCTTGAAAGCTTTTCAATGATTAATGGAATAACAAAAAGTTTAATTCACATAACTAGTGTATTATGCAAAAAAAGAAACCAAAATTTTTAGAAACGATATGAATAGAAACAAATAAATCCATGCATATGAATGCATAGTGATATCAAAATGAATATTTTATTTATATATAAGTACGTTTTTACATTGCATTGACACTACAAAATTGTTTGATTTGATTAAAAAATTTCATATCAAAGACAAAAATAACAAAAAGGAGGCTTTTTCGTTCAAGCAAAAAGGGAAAATATTAGGACTTGAATGCCCTCAACTACAATGTACAGGTGTTCGACTTGAACTAGTGACAACTGATAGGATGTCGTTAGGTCCTAACACTTTAGTTGATAAACACATTAATATATTGACCGAGTAGTTTCCAAAGGCTGCATGCAATAGAAGGCATCTCGATTATCTCTCTCGGGTTCTCTAAATACTAATAGCTAAAATAAAACTCTAAGCTAAAAAGCCCCTAAACTCTGAAGCATGAAATCATCTATCTAGAAAACTGGAAATAATTAAACTAGAAAATAGAAAATAGAAAACTATGAATTTGAAAAGCATCACTACTAAGCTAGAAAGCATGGAAATGATTAGTCTAAAGAATGCATAGATTGTTGAAGAAGTAAAACTTATAAAGAAACTAGGAAACATTGATCTATTGAAAAAGATAAAAATATAAATAGCTAGTAGAAAATGACTTAACAATCAGAAACAACTGAAGGAAGGTACTTAAGAACTTCAGACACTAAACTCAAAGACTACAGACTTAGCTAAAACCTATAGGATTGACACTAACAACATGACACACACATGAAAATAAATTTCAATTTCAATTATTAATCTACTAAAAGAAAGTACAAAATGAGAAGTAAAATACTTATCCATCTAATATATAACCCTTGAGTGGCTAGCTCTCAGGTGTTTCTACAGATATCTTAGATCACATGCACTGATAATCTCCAAATTACTTCATTCAAAGAACTCCATTCACATTGCTCAGTAATTCAAAGAGTGGCAGGAAAAAATCATTTTATTCATATGGAAGTTTAACTTAGAAAGACATAATGGCAACATAATGATACTCTTCTATATTCATCGTTTTCAATAGTTACATATTTATATGAAAGTGGTTAACAAAATCCTACTTTCTAGTTAATAAAGTCTTCAACAGATTATAAAAAACTAATGGACTTTAAATCCCATGACATGAAATATTAAAGAAGCTCGACACAAGCTATAAAGTCTTTAGAACTAAAAATAATACAAACTATGAAGACTCGGTCCATAATGTATGCTCCTAAAATTTTGGTGCCCACTCACTTGTCTTCAATATTGTTGAAACCTGCGTTAATCCCCTTTTTTACTAGAATGGTAATTGATGATGGAAATTGACCAATGGAATGCTCAAGAACTAAACCATTAAATCAGCACAAATTAGCTTATTACGACTAATTTCAAGAAATAAAGATTGCACGCTTATTCATAAAATGAGAGCAATTATTTATCCTAAAGGTAATCAATTGGAAGGGTAAGTTTAGCTGAAAGGTATAAGGTTGAGTATTGAATCCATTATATTGATGAGGTTATTTTTACCTCATCATTTCCTCCCCTTCCTAAGCCCGAGCAAGTCCTCCTGCTCTCCGGTGGGTTCCCTATCCTTGATTACCCTTATTCATCTCCTCATACTTGGCATTGAGATCATACAAGCCATTTACCTCAGTATCTAGCTCCTTTGGCTCCCTTAGAAATCCCTGATGAAAAGTGACCCCTTGTACCCCATCTTACAAAACTGTCATCACTCTGGTCTAGATTGGTATGTTTTGAAGGAGGTGGTGAAAGAAGGAGAGGATACTTGTACCTCATACCAATCCAATTAACTTTCAATTCTTCAAGGATTTTGGCCAAGGCTACTGCTCTTCTATAGGACCATCTAATATTAAGGGGTGAGATTATTTCCCTTTTCTTGAGATACATAGGAAGAGGGGTATGCCATTCTTCACATGCATTCCAAGCTTTTCCTAACAATTTTGGCCCTTGTTCCTGAAAGTGATCATAGCATAGCCAGAGGTTATTATTGTACTTTCCTTGTACCTCCTTTCTAAATAAAATATTCATAAACTATGCTTTGAGAGAGAAAAGGCTTCTGATGGGGATATCTCGTTTGCAACCCAATAGTATTCTCTACAGATGCATACTCTCTTGACCTATCTTGCTAGTGAAGCTGAATTCTCATTGTAGATAGGAATGATCTCAATTGGACTTCTCCCACAAAGAAATTAACAAAGAAATATGTATATTCTTCTAGGAGTAAATTATGAACAAAGAATTCACATAACAAATCTTGTTGTTCATGGAGTGACTCAACAAATATCTTTACAAATTCCTTATCATCAAGATCATGTGGCTGATTTTGGTGAATTCTTTATAACTTCCATCTTAAGAGCTATTCATTAAGAAACATAGAGTACATCCTAGATGGTCTTCTACAAGCTAATAATAGTTCACCAATTTCATAAGCATCCTGTTTACCTCTATATGCTTTATTGAATGATTCTTTTAACATTACTAATTCCCTCTTCAACCTATTATTCTCAAATTCCACATCCCTTAAAAGATAGCATCACTCTATCCATTTCATTAATATTGGAGGGATGTGCACCTGGAACCATTCTATAACACTGGGTTCAATTTGTGTCTCCTTTGATTCCATTATTGGTTTAGTGTCACTCTCTTGCAAATCTTGCTCTAATTCCACGATCTTACTCATAGAAGCATTCAATTCAGTTTCCTATCTATTCCTTTCCTCTTCAAAAGCATTAAATAATTGCATAAAATTGTTTTTCAAACCTTGAATATGTTTATCTATTTCAGATAGATCAACCTTGTGTTGCTTATCTTGTTGATTCCATTGTTGAATTTGGTATTGTAGCTGCTCAATGAGTTTATCTTTTTCCTTCATTTGCACTATCAGTCTTGCAATCTCTTGGTCTCTTTTATTTAAAATTGCAGCTTGTGCTTCAATCTCTTCTTTTTGTTGGATGATCTGTGCTTCATCATTCTATAGCTTGGATTTTAATTCAACAAATTTTACTTTTAATTTCTTTAATTCCCCTTCTCTCTGGCCAGATTTTGTATCCCATGTGTCCACAGAGAAGGATGAGTGAGGAATTTACATATTAGTATGAGGTACATTTTCCTCAATTTCAGGTATACTTCTCATTCTGTCAAGAAAAGGAGAAAGTGCCCCCAAAGGTTCATCATCAATCTGCACAAAATCTGGTGACTATGTTCTCTCCTCCTCCTATTCTTTGGGTGATGGGGTTTTCTTATTCTCTTCCTTAGGGGATTGATCACCCTAATTTTATATTTCATTTAATTCCTCACTACCAAGTGGAATTTCAATTTCCACTGCCTGTGTTTGAGTCTTTCCCTTCTTCCTTTTGGAAGTACTTCCTATGTCCTAGGGTTTGGTTTCATTGGATCCTGAAGACAACCTTTTACTTCTCTGAAGAGGAGTCATTTGAAAAGTAGCTTTACTCATTTCTTGCTCTTGCTAGGAGGTTCTTCATATTTGGAGTGAAAAATTTCCACATCCCCTGTCTATCCTAGGGTTTCTAGCTCATCTGACAAAGTTTTCGGTGCATCGCCTCTAGGAGCCATTGATGTCTATTGGGATTTAGGAGCACCCAATGCCTCAAAGGAGGGTTCTTCTAAAACTTTTCCTTTTTGCTTGGAGGACTCTCCCTCCTTGAGCAGTCTTTCAAATTCTAATTTAAAATTTTTTATAGGAACTTTTGCCACTTCTTTTCTGGATTTTTGCGAAAATGATATTTGCATATCAACTATATGGGGTCATGATGTTTGAGGGGCCCTATCCCAACTTTGTATTTTTCTATCATAGAGGTGATTGAATGACATAGAAAGGTTGGGAGATTGACCCTAAGAGAAGGGTCCTCAATTTCATGGCACAAATGAATTAAAAAATGAAAAGGGGGTCCCACTACTATAGTTATTTGTCCTTCATAGGTGAAATATTTGATTATCCAGGCTACAACAATTCTCCAGGGTTCTGGAAGAGACAATCTATGGAAACCTTTGTTTTGCTCCTTGGTACTAAAGGTAATTACAAGTTGAGGCTCCCCTTCCCTATGAAATAATTCTACTAGTCTTTGATAGGTGACATTGGCATTTTCATTCAAATTGAAACATAGATTTTTGGGACCCTATGGACTACTCTTGGACTTCTAGGGTTTTTCACCTAAAAGGAGAGAGATAGGGCCAAAAAAGCTAATGTATCACTCAAATCAGAATGTATTCAATATTTTTTAATGTAAATGAACTTAATTAAATGCAATTTACTAATTTGAATGATTGAAAACAAATGCAAAAGTGCAATTACAACTATGTTTGAAAACACATTGTGATATGCAAACAACTATGTAATTGAAGAAATAATGCAAAATAGAGATTACAGGGATGAATCTAAGTACACCTGGATGAATTGTGATGATTCTAGAGTGTTCTGAATGCTGATGGAAATTATTGAATTTTCATAATGGGACTCATTCGCCTAGGGTGGTGAAGTAGTCCTCCTGGTGAAAAAAGTGTCGAGAGCTAGTTTTTGTTTGTCGGGATCCAAAATCTGACAAAATTCAAATTTTCAATCCTAAGGTGGGACTCATTCGCCACAAATGGTGAATCATTCCTCTCCCTAATTTTTAAAAAATCAGGAGACAACTCTGCAACATAGATCTAGAAATGTCTACTTCTCAGGTTGTCGAAGTCAACTCTGTAGAAAATGGATAAATAACTCTCTCCAAGATTGAATTTAACTCAAGTTGATTTGAAGCACCTAGTTGAGTTGGAAATCAATCTTCAACACCTAATAACCTACCAAATCTACATATAAAGAGCTCCAAAAAAGCATGCAATAGGGGAAAAATGATTGAGGGTTAGTGAATAGGGGTTTTCCTTGGTCAAACCCCACTTTTGGTAATTAAACCCTTGAAAATATAATGAAATGAAAGAGAAAGATAAACTAATAACATGCAAGTGCTATCAACTTACCTAACCCTTGATGATGCAAGTCTGAATTAATATCAATGGCTGCTTCAAAGTGCTTGAATAGTGCTTTAATTGTTGATGTAGAATGCTTGAGTGCTTGAGATTTCTTGAATATGATATGTGAATGTTGGATGATGTAAAATGAAATGAAACCCACTTATTTATACAATTATTGTGCCTTAGTATCCATTCATACCTCATCATAGGCCGACATCAAGTGTTTTTGAATAAAATCCCAAAAGAAAATTTAAAACATTTGAATTTGGGGCCAAGGGGGACTCATTCGCCACCCATGGTGAATGGGTCCCACCTAGGACCTAAAAACATGTGTCAAGAAAAATGTTGTATTTAATGTTATTTTTCAAGATAACATTAAAAAATACACTTAATTACAACTTATGAGGGCATAAAGAGACCAAATAAAGCAAGAGAAAGGTGCAAATAGTGAAAATATGCCTAGAAGAGTGTGAAAGCTTGTTACAAGAATTTACAACACTTCAAAATAGGACTTGTCGATGAGTAAAAAGGTTATTTTTAGGTAAATTGCATTAAATAGAGTCTAGAAGAATGTAGAAATTTATTACAACACTTCACAACACCTTCACAAGATGTCGTTCTTTGAATTTTAGTACTTAAATAAGCATGTTCAATCCATGTTACAACATAAAATCATAGAAACATAGTTCCAACACCGTGAAACAAG
The DNA here is from genome assembly GCA_007258455.2 of Sequoia sempervirens. Taxonomy (NCBI): domain Eukaryota; kingdom Viridiplantae; phylum Streptophyta; class Pinopsida; order Cupressales; family Cupressaceae; genus Sequoia; species Sequoia sempervirens. The sequence goes on along the minus strand of VDFB02086081.1, from coordinate 404,406,467 downwards.
ACCTAAAAGGCCATGAAAATGACAAGGGGGAATTTTTATATGACACATTTAGCCCCTACTTTAGTGAGAGGATGAACCTATTTCAAACTCACACTAAAGTAGCCATGAACATCGAGGGGAGGGTTCAAATGTACTTACGTTAGCAAGATGTAATGACAATAATCAAGAGGGATGATCAAGCCCTGAGGATGAAGATCGAATGGCAAAGTAAGCATAAGAACAAAGGAAAACACAAGTGTTCAAAAGAATTGGATGAAGCTTCGATCATCAATCCAACTAGTTGTGGAAAGAGATCCAGGCTGATTGTTTGGAAAAAGATAACATGTACTCACTCTGGGGCTACGAAACTTTAGGTTGTCTACAGGGTGAGAAAGCTCAACTATATACTCACTCTAGGGCCATGGAACTAGTTTTCAATGGGGTGAGAAATCCCAATTGTATACTCACTCTGGGGCCATGGAACTAGTTGTTTGCAGGGTGAGAAATCCAAAAAAGGTAAGATACATACACTAGTTTGTATGCACTCACAAAAACAAAAGTGGCTATGGGGAAAAGTCATGCCGCTAGGTGGGCTTCCCACTCAACCATTTCAAAGTTATACCCATTGATAACTTTAACAAGGCACCACAAGGAAACAAATGTTATGAACAAAAAGACAAAGTACCACAATCATGCAAGTTATGTTATGCAAGGTGGCAAAAGGAATGCAAAATGTGAAAATGAAAAAATGTAAAATGTGAAAAGATGTTCAAAGGAGTCTTATTCAGTTTATGAAAGGTCAGTCACTTAGGTAACATCGTGTCTAATGTCTCCAAGAGAGGACCAATCAAAGAATAGTATATTCACAACTTAGGGTATGCAGTGTGTCACATCAAGCCACTAAGAGGAATGTAATATGCTAAGAAAGATAGCACTTATGAAGGAAATCACACCCAATTTCATCCACAAGGTGACAAATGCATCATATAAATGACAAGGCTACACTAGGAACCAAGAATGAAAATGAATTAATGGTAATGTATTCCCCCCACTTTAAAGGAATTTCTAGACACCATTCTGTGAGCAATTACTTTAAAGTAGAGAAGGAAAGAAAATGCAAAAAAGGAAAAAAAGACATGAAAGCCAACCTAGAAAGACCTATGCCAAGTCATATGTTTTAAAGTTAGGATGTATCACGTCAAGGAAAAAAAAGGAAAAAAAAAGAAAAGGGAGTTTCCCCCCATAAAAGAAAGCACACCAAACACATAAGGGATCTATGGATTTGGGGTAAGTATGTTGTTTTCTGCAATGTGTTGATTAAAGAGCTTAGAACTATCATCATTCCCCAAAGCACATAGAACTAGAAGAATAACACAAAGAGAGAAAAAAAAAAGGAAAAAGAAAGTATGTTTTGATTCAACATGGAAGAGACATTGTGGTTTCGACGCCTTGCATCATCCCCAAAAGAAAAACACAAGCGAAATGAAGGAAAATGAAAAGGTGAAAGAAAATGAAAAAGATTTTGGTTCAACATGAAGGAGACATTTCAGTCTCAATGCCTTGTGTCATCCACAAAAGGAGAACAGAAAACAAAAGAAAAAAAGACAAGGACCTTGTGGGTCAACATGGAAGAGACATAGGGCATCTATATGTTTTGCATCATCCCCAAAAGGAGAACAAAAAACAAAAAGAGAAAAAGACAAGGACCTTTTGGGTCAACATGGAAGAGACATAGGGAATCTCTATGCTTTGTGTCATCCCCAAAAGGAGAACACAAAACAAAAAGAGAAAAAGAAAATGCACAACAAATAGAAGAATAAAGGTACAAATAGAAGATTGTACAAAGAGAGTGAACATCAAATGCACGATACGAGGGAATACGATACACACATAAAAAGGAAAATTAAAAGAGAAAATTAAAAATGCTAGTTAGGTGAATGCAAGTCAACCATCTAATAGGTCATCTACCTCCCAATCATGTTCAGAGTAGTGCGAGGGCAGTTGATTGTCCAAAGGAATAATTGCAATCACCGATCTAGGAGTCATACCAGGTTCTTCACTTGGTGGAGAGGATGTATCATTTAAGCTCATTATGGATGAAAATAAAGAATTTAAATCATTATTCACTTCATCTATTTTGGAAATCTTCATGTCGTCATCACCATCATCATCATCATCAAGATTAATGACAATAGGAGGACAAAGGGTGATTTATAAAGATGGATGTATCAAAAGTTGAGGTTGTTGGATCGGTTTAATTTGTTGCAATTGTTGCACTAGACTATCTTGTGGTGGGTCAGGAGAAGGAGGGTGGTCATCTATTACTTCTAGCAAAGGTAAAGGCTGATTTTCTTTATCTTCTTCTATGCAAGATTGACGAGCAAGGAGACGATGATGACACCTATGTTCCCTAGCACCGCGGTTCCATTTAATTCTATTTTGGAGTTATGGAGGTATAAGAGTGGATTGAGTCATCATAGGTTCTTTTTATTTTGAAGGGGGACAAACAAAAGAAACTAAAGAGGATGGATCAACCACTTTCTCTTTAACTTTCTACACTTGTTTAAGCCAAGGAGGCTGGGCAGGGTTTGTTTCATGTTCCCTTGGTCGTTTAAATGATGGTGGGGAAATGTCTAGGGGTGATTGTTCAGGAGGCTTGATGGTGTGCTCAATGTCAGACTCAGGTTGAAGCATGGTTTCATCTATGATAGGAGGTGCGAAAGTGGACAAGAATGAGTTACAAAGAGATAATTCAACTATCTTTTTGGATTTAAACTTTTCATAAGCTATGAAAAAGAAGTCCTTGTGAGGGGTGATGGGTTCCATCGGTTCAGGCCAAAAGGCTTCTAATGACAAGTTACCTTTGGAAGATAAAGGATTAAATCCACTATGGTGTATGGTGACTATCTCATTGTCATGTGGAAACTTCAAACACTTATGAACAATTGAGGGGTTCGCTTTCATTGAACGAAGCCAAGGGAGGCCTAGCCGCAAATGAAATTGGTCAGATTATGGAATAATTGAAAATTTTACCTCCAAAGCTTTAGGTCCTATTTGTAAGGGTAGCATGATTGATCCAATCATAGGGCAGGAAAAAATAGTATGTGTTTAAATCCATGCATTGGGTTTATTATAATCATCTTGATATAGTTCATGTAATACCAACAAATCCTCTATGATCATGTTCTTGCTACAAGTGGGATCTATTAATATCCCATTAGTAGGCTTATTATAGATTCTATCAGCTATGTAGAGAGGACCATCAGGAAGCTTTTGTAGTATGTCTTTAGCAGAAAAAAGTAATATCAAGTGATTTAGTGGTTTGGCCCTTACAAGGGATAACGTCTATTGTAGCCACAAAGTTATCCATAGGACTAACTTGGGTAAGAATAGTAGAAGTTGTATCATGTTTTTCACTATTTGTATCAATAGTCATTACATCAGGGTTTGAAGGTTCACTAGCCTTGACAAATGAGGTAGTATGTTTAGGCATAACATTGGTGAAAATGTGTAAATTTTTGTTAGGGGGTGCAACAAACTTATTACCTTGATCATTAATACCTTCAATGAACAAATGGCCTAACTCAATGAGGTATTGAACTAAATGTTTTAGATGCTTACAATGTTTTGTGTCATGTCCATTTTGGTGATGAAAGTGACAATAAGCGTTAGACTTGAAATTGGGTGGTAACGGTTGGTTTGGATCAAGTGGTCTAACATGCGGAAAAGTAAGAATGCATTTTTGAATTAACTGGTTCATTGTATTATGGAGAGTATCAAGTAAAGGAGTGAATTGTCACTTTGGATCCCCATAATGATAAGGCACGACTGCCTTAATAACGACCATTGAATTTTGAACTTGTTGGGTTGGTGGCGATTATGGTTGAGGAGGCAGATTAAACTGTAAAAATCCTCTATTAGGTTTGTGGAAAATTTGTGTTATTTTGGTTGTGATTTGTGTGTTTGGGTTTTTCAACTTGACTAGAAGTGGATTTTGAATCATGACTTGAAACTGAGTTTTGGTAGTCACATAAGGTTGTACATAAATGCATGAATGAAGGGAATTTCATCATGGTGAGTTTATCCTAAAGGTTAGTGTATAATTTTTCGATAAACATCTTTTGTAGATGTTCATCTGGAATCTTAACATCAATTTGAGCATATAAGGATTGGTAACATGAGATAAAATCTGTCACTTTTTCATACGTATTTTTTATACATCTCATAAGGTCTACCATTGTCTTTCTATGTGTCATATGAACTTTGAAGTTACTAATGAAAGCATCCACCAATTCATTGAATGAATGGATGGAATGATTAGGAAAGTTGGAAAACCATTCTAATGTAGTATCTTTCAAGGTCCTTGGAAATTTTTTTTCTAAAAGTTTATTGTCAAGGAAAAAGTCACTACACAAAGTTGTATAAGCATTAACATGGTTGATACGATCTCATTTTCCTCCATATTTCTCAAATTGAGGCATTTCTATCCCTTGTGGCATCGGGGTAAGTAAGATTTCTAAGGATAAGGGGCTATTGTAGACATGATATGTGGTTGGAGCAGTTTGACCCTGACTAATGGTGAAAAGTTGATGTTGCATAGATGAAACACTGGTAAGGAGTTGTGCAAGAAGGGGATTAGGGTATGTGGGTTGAGGTGGAAGGGAAAATGGTGATGGAGTGTAAGTGATGTTAGGGGAAGTGAAAGGAATGCTAAGGGGTGTGTGTTGGTGTAATTAATATTTAATTACACTTTGCATAAGTTTACTTAGGCATATTTAATTCCTAAGTTTTAGGTTCTTATCTTTATCTTTTGAGCTATCTTGTTGCTCAAGATAATATTAGGGTTTGCATCTTTGCTTTTATAAAGCAAATCATATCTTGTAATTTATTAATCTCTCGAATATTAATGTTGCACATCTTTTTGCAATAGCTGTTGCTTTTTTGTTTTTCTCTTTTGTGGAAGGTCTATTCTAGTTTGAAAATCTAATCATGGGTTTCTAACATGGTATCAGAGCCTTGATTTGCAGCCTCTTCTCAGATTTTTGAGAAAATCATTATAGGGTTTGTTCGGGATTTCTTGAGGTTTTTCATACTTCAAGTTTGTCTCTCTATTTGGGTGCTCTTGCATGGTTACTTTCGGTGCACTTTGGAGGAAATCTGAGCTCATATTTGAGTTCAGGGCTATCGAAAAAGTCAAGATCAACTTTTGTTTCGCTTGATTCTGACATTTTATGCAAGAGTTATGAGGGTTTGAAGATCTATCAGATCTGGGAGTTGCGAAGCTTTTGGTGCGTTTTCAAGCAGATCAGACCTCGCCATCAGATCCAGAGCATCTGAGAGACGAAAAATGACATATAACTCACCTATATTAGGTGTCAGCTGTTCGTGAGGCAAAATTTTTTTTACCCAGCAAGCCGTACAGCCCGCCAGGTACAGGGTACGACTACAGAATAAAAAATATATATTTTAAATTTTTCTATGTTCTACAATATATTTCTATCGGGCTTTAAAATTTTTGGGTGAAATAAAAGTTTATGGGAATATTAATTTTTTCTTGTGTGGGGGGTTTTTTTTTTGGTTAATGCAAATTTATTGCCTGGTACCATCGTACCAGGCTTCGGCCTGTATTCCCTCCACACAAATCTCAGCCGTCGATTTTTCACTGTCGGCGTTATATTCCCAGCCTCCGCTCACTCCTTACCGCTGACGTCCATTTGTTTTTAGGTCAGCGCCTGCATTTTACCCATCGCTGGCAGTTTCCACTCCTCCTGGCACCCGCTGCTCCTCCCGACGGTCGCCCTTTCCCTGGCCTCCAGTCCTATGGCCAGCCCCGGGGGGCTTCCCTAGCCGGTGGCGTCAGGAGCGGCGCCACTCGGCGGCGTCATCACTTCCCAGCCCGCCCACTGCCCTCCCAGCGGTGGAGTTTTTTTTCAAAATCTTTAGCCCGCGGTCATATGGCAGACCAAGGGCCTGAGGAAAAGGTGCCAAAAATTGCCCCTATTTAACCTGCATTTACCTTGATTTTCCATTTTACAGCCCTTTTTTCATTTTGCCATAACTTTTGATCCCGAAGGCATTTTTTTTGAAACGAGATATCGCCGGAAAGCTAGTGAGCCCAATTTTCTGATGGTGTAGTCTATTTCTAGGGATTTTTCTATTTTATGGGATTTGTTTCCAGTTGAAGTCAGATGTTCAGATTTCGCTTCAGAGGGCATATCTTTTGACTCAGTGCTCCATTTTTCATCATTCTTGAGGTGTTGGAAAAATGATTCAGTCCTCTACACAGATCTGCGGTCTATTTCTATTTTTTTTTTATGCATGTTTGTATGCTCTCCTTTTACAATCATTGGGTTATTGTAATAATTGAACTGAGATAAAGTTCCATTCAGGGGGGTCTCTTGCATAATAAATCCGATTAGAGTGTGCATGCACTTTGATCTCCATCTTCATTTTGTTTTGATGGAAACTCACATGAGTAGATTTGGTTTCCTAGTTTCTTTTGGCCACATCTTGTCTTAGCTTGACACATATCAGATTCACATTGATTCACACTTTAGATTGAGAACCTATGGTTAATGATCCGCATTGGATCCATCTCAGTTTGAGGGCCATGTTTTTATGGTTATTGTTCCAGAGTCTATTTTTGGTACTCCTTCCCATGGAAGAGTTTCAGTCACAGTTTGGCATCGGCATCGAGATACACAGTTTCTAGATTAAGTCATCATCTCATCTACTGTTGCTTCACAGATTCCAAGGTTGTTCCAGTTTGTGAGTTTTCCAGTGTTCCATGGCATTGGGTCTGTTGTTGCTTTATCATGATTCCTTGAGTCAATTAGTGACTCTCATCTGGTTTCAGTAGTAAACAGAAGTATCTTTCCTTACTTGCCAATATCAGGTTCTAGTGTTACTCCACAGTGTTCTTCTAGTGCTTCTTTGCAACATTCATCTCATTGTAGGGGGGTTTTTTTCCACTGGGTTTTCCTTCTCTACCTCATCTTTGCATTTGTACATGAGTACCTGATCAGGTCTTGTTGCTGGGACTCATATTTGCATAATAATTCTACTTCTCTCTAAGTTGCACTCATGGGGGGGTGTTGGTGTAATTAATATTTAATTACACTTTTCATAAGTTTACTTAGGAATATTTAATTCCTAAGTTTTAGGTTCTTATCTTTATCTTTTGAGCTATCTTGTTGCTCAAGATAAGACTAGGGTTTGCATCTTCGCTTTTATAAAGCAAATCATATCTTGTAATTTATTAATCTCTTGAATATTAATGTTGCACATCTTTTTGCAATAGCTCTTGCTTTTTTGTTTTTCTCTTCTGTAGAAGGTCTATTCTGGTTTGCAAATCTGATCATGGGTTTCTAATAGTGTGAAAGTGGTGGAAGGGACTTGCGATGCCACAAAAGAAGTAGGAATGCTAGTGGAAATCAGGAAAAAAGTAGCTTGAGGAATAGTTGTATGGATGTTATGGTGGAAGGGGGAGGAACTTGAGGTGCAGCTTGGTTTACATGAATTTTTGTGGATTGGGTATTTGAAGAGGCATGTTTAATGTAAATCTCAACAAATTTCTTGATCACTTGCAAGCCATCATCACTTTCAATCAAACAATGAAGATTCTCAATGGTAGGTATGGCAGTTAGTGAAATGTTTTCAAGTGTTGTTGTAAATGTGCAAAGTCCTCATGAATATTAATGACCTTTTCTTGTGGGAGGGAATTTGACATTTGAAATATGTCAAAATTCAACATTCATCAGGAGACAACTATGCAACACCAAATCTGGAAATGTCTACTTGTCGGGTTCCCGAAGTTAGTTCTATAGAAAATGGAAAAATAACTCTATCCAAGATTGAATTTGACTCAAGTTGATTTGAATCACCTCATTGACTTGCAAATTAATCTTCAACGCCTAATAACCTATCAAATCTACATATAAAGAGTTGTAAAAAAAATGCAATAGGGGAAAAATGATTGAGGGTTAGTGAATAGGGGTTTGCCTTGGTCAAACCCCACTTTTGGTAATTAAACCCTTGAAAAGATAAACTAATAACATGCAAGTGCTATAAACTTACCTAACCCTTGATGATGCAATTATGAAGTAATGTCAATGGCTTCTTCAAAGTGCTTGAATAGTGCTTTAATTGTTGATGTAAAATGCTTGAGTGCTTGAGATTGCTTGAATATGATATGTGAATGTTGGAGGATGTAAAATGAGATGAAAAACACTTATTTATACAATTATTGTGCCTTAGTATCCATTCATACCTCATCACAGGCTTACATCAAGTGTTTTTGAATAAAATCCCAAAAGGAAATTTAAAATATTTTGAATTTGGGGCCAAGGGGGACTCATTCACCACCCATGGCGAATAGGTCCCACCTAACACCTAAAAACACATGTCGGGAAAAATGTTGTATTTAATGTTATTTTTTAAGATAACATTAAAAAATGCACTTAATTACAACTTATGAGGGCATAAAGAGACCAAATAAAGCATGAGAAAGGTGCAAATAGTGAAAATATGCCTAGAACAGCATGAAAGCTTGTTGCAAGACTTTACAACACTTCAAAATAGGACTTGTTGATGAGTAAAAAGGTGAGTTTTAGGTAAATTTCATTAAATAGAGTCTAGAAGAATGTAGAAATGCCTTACAACACTTCACAACACCTTCACAGGACGTCTTTTTTGAATTTTAGTACCTAAATAAGCATGTTCATGCCATGTTACAACATAAAATCAAAGAAACATAGTTCCAACACCATGGAACAAGACCTAAAAGGCCATGAAAATGAAAAGGGGCCTTTTTTCTATGGCACACAAATCAATTCCTTTATTTTCAAGACTGGCAAGACAAGCAATAGTTTTCGTACTTACGCATAATCTCTTGCCACACACCAAGGTCTTCCCATTTGCAAAATTCTCGACAAATTCTCTTACGAGTTGCTCTATATACCCTTGAAACTTTTTCATGAATTCTAGCCACCCAACTTTCTGAAATAGAGCCACAATATTGTCTGATGCCAACAATTGAGCTACAAAAGTTGTTTCAAACTTTTTCTTGGCTCCTCCCATCTTTCTTTGTTTCTTTGCTACTTGGAAAAATTATACAAAACTCTGTAATTCTTTCCTTGCTAAATTGCAGATGGAAAAGGAAATCTATGTTGATATACCCAATGGAGGAGGAATTAATCACCTTTCTTTTCACCTTACTGAGTAATTATGATGAGTTTTCATGAGGAATTACACAACAATTTTTGTACTTTTAGTAATCGTGTGATGGGACAAGTTTCAGAATTGCAAGAAGGAACAGTCCATGCCAATTAATTAGACTTTATTCAAAATATGTACTAAATTTTAAATAAATAAATTTGCACGCACCTTACGTCTTGTCACAAGATCAAACATCACTTACTTGTGTTGACGTAATTGGATTGTCATATGATTTGGCAAGGGTGGCAGTGGATAATAATGACATGGATGGGATAGTTGAAATGATGACAAAAAATATTATGACAAAAAGGGGTGTCATATTTTATTTATTTATTATGGGAATATTTATTATGATATGGTGGAATGATTATTAGGGAGAAGATCTTGAGGTAGTAGAAAATAAAGTGATGGGCATGTGCAAAACTTAGGAAAAATCAAAATACTAGAAAGGAAAAAGCTTACAAAAGTTTGAGGCTTTCCAAAAAATGCAACCAGAGTAGAGGAACATAAAGTTATGGAACATTATGGAGAGATGTCATTGGAATGCAGCAACAAGTTTGAAGATTCCAAAGCATCATTGAAAGATGCAACTAGGACAACAAGCAAAATTTCCATAGCATTGTTGAAAGATGTAGCTGAAGCAAAAACCAAATTTTTTTGGAGCACTTGAGAAATTTCTGAAGCATCGTTAAAAGATGCTGCTAGAAGAAGGAAACAAAAAAATTTCAAAGCATTGCTAGAAGATGTCACCAGAAGAAAGAAACAACAAAATTCTAGAGCATCGCTAAAAAGATGTCGCTAGAAGGAAGAAGGATGTATAATTTTGGCCTTGTCATCCTGAAACATCATTGATTGATGCGTCAGAATGCAAGATCGGGACGAGGAGTGGGACAAGTCTATTGTTGTACAGGTTTTGGAACATCACAACAACAATTTCTGGAGCATCGTAGCAAGGTGCATTAGAATTGTGTTTTCCAAAAAGATGAAGTCCTACAAAATATAGACAAAATTTAGCCAAGTCCAAATGGTAAAGTTGATGAAGAAATTGAAGAAACATTCTGAAATGATTTTTTTTAATTAATTTATTTTATTTTTGGATTATTATTTATTTAGAAAAACTATATTAACCCTACCACAGTAGATTCAATGCACTGGATTTATCCCTACATTTCTACCATTTTTGTAAATTATTCTTTATTAACAGGCTTATGGTAGATCCGTAATTGATTCCCATTAACTAGAAGAGTTCAAGTATCACCATTAATAGGTTTCAGCTAGACTAAACCATTTGAAAATACTTAAGAAATTTCCTATGGTCCAAGCTAGTGTGTTCTGAGTTTCCCTTGATGATCCTTGCATCTAGAATTGAACAATAAAGCTCAATCCCCGGTATGAAATTATTTCCCCTTGATATGTTTATCATGCCAAACTTTGTATTGTTGTTGGACTAGTTTAGTTTGATGGATGATGTCCAAATGGAGTTCGTCCAGATCACTAAGTTGTAAAACTCTCTCAATTTGGGCTCATTTAAGATCCATACCCAACTCCATGGTTGTTATAAGGGTTTTGGGTTTGAATTCAATGGGAAAGAGGGGTTCCTTCCCAAAGACTAGCTCGTATGGACTATATCCAGTAGTTGATTTCCAAGTGGTGTTGTAGGCCTAGATAGCTTCTGGTAGTTTCCTAGCCCAATCTTTTCTTCCTGATGAAACCGTTTTTGTTAAAAAAAATTCCAATTCCCTATTAATGACTTCAACTTGTTCGTTCGCCTGCGGGTGGTAGGGTGAAGACTTCTTGTGACTTACTTGGAAATGATTTGTGAATGCTAATAGAATTTTGGACATAAATTGGGGGCCCTAGTCTATGACAATTGTTCTTAGAGCTCTAAATCTAAGGAAAATTATGTTGTAAAGAGAATCAGCTACCTACTCCTTCCTATCAACATGTAGGGCTTGCACTTCTGCCCACTTGGTCAAGTAGTCGGTACAAACCAAAATATACTCCTTTCCTTGTGAAGGAGGGTCTATAGGGCCGATAAAATCCAATCCCCATTTTTCAAATGGTTCAAGGACTACTTGAGGCTACAGGGCTGTTTCATTAGATGTAGTTGGTCTTCTTACCCTTTAGAATTAATCAAATCTGCGAATGTATTTCTTGATGTCCTTATGCATTGAAGGCCAATAGTATCTTGCTCCCAAAATCTTGTGAGTTTTTCTCTTAGCAGAATAATGCCCTCCTAAAGGATCATCATGATAGGATCTGGGGATACTATAGGTATCATTTTCCCTAACACAACATTGTAAAACCATATTGGGTCCATATCAAAACAAGATCCCATTAATCCATTTGAAAGGAGCACTTTCTCTAATTAGACGTTTCTTCTATTTTGATGAAAAATGAGGTGGTACTTTTGCAGTGGCCAAATAATTTTCAATATTGGCAAACCAAGGGGTCTTAGTAGAGAAAGAGAACAAATTTTCATCTAGAAAATTGTCTTGTACTAGAGCACAGTCACCATTATGTTTAATTCGGCATAAGAAATATATGACTACATTGGACTTCTCGGGCTTGTCAACAATCGTTACATTGAATTCCTAGAGAAGTAACCACCTAATTATCCTTGCATTTACCATAGGTTTATTCATGAGGTACTTGATGGATGAGTGGTCTGTATGCACTGTGACTTTCTATCCCGTGACATAATTTCAAAATTTCTTGATTGCATGAAATACAACCAAGAATTATTTCTCTGTTGTAGTATAATTATTTTCTATTGGTGTAATTTTTTTATTGATGAAATATATGGCATATTTTCCCCCATTCTCATCTTCTTGTCCTAAAACTTCTCCAATGGCATCATCAGACATGTCAGCATAAATATGGAATGAATGTTCCAATTAGGTCCTCAAAGGATAGGAGTAGAGATGAGTTTCTCCTTGATAATTTCAAATGATGACTGACACTCAGGTGTCCAGATGAACTCTACATTCTTATGAAGGAGGGAAAATATGGGGGCCACGATTTTGCTAAAATTTTCTATGAATCTTTAGGTATCCAACATTACCTAAGAAAATTTTGACATAATTTTGGGTTTTTGGAATCTTGAGTTGTTGTATTACTTCAATCTTCTTAGGATCAACTTTAATCCCTTCGATTGAAATATGATGTCCTAGCACTATTCCTTGTTCCACCATGATTATACATTTCTCGTGGCTTAGGGAAAAATGACGATCCTCACATTTCTTCAACACCTTATCTAGATTCTTGAGGGCTTCATCAAAAGTTGAACCATATATAGTGAAGTCATCCATATAAACTTCCACACACTCATTTACCAACTCAACAAATATAGCCAGGATAGCCCTTTGGAACGTTGTAGGAGCATTGCATAGCCCAAAAGGGAGAACCCGATATGCAAATGTCCCCCAAGGGAAAGTAAAGGTTGTCTTATCCTAGTCGTCTGCTACTACTTGTATCTAGTTGTATCCACTAAATCTGTCCAAAAATGAAAAATATTTCCTCCCAACCAAGTTATTCAGCACTTGGTCTACAAATGGAAAAGGGAAATAATCTCTATGTGTTGCTTTGTTAAGTTCCCTAGAGTCTACACACACTCTCCATTTCCCATTCTTCTTTGGAACCACAACCAAAGGTGACACCCACTTGCTATCATAAATCAGGTAGATAAACCCTACTTGTAGGAGTTTCTCAATCTTGATTTTAATGATGTCTTTTAGATCAGGATTGAGTCTTCATTGTGGTTGGTGATAAGGTTGAACATCCTCAGTATAGATATGATGAGTACACACAATAGGATGCATTCCTCTCATATCTATATAGTCCCAAGTGAATGTTTTAGATCTATTCACCAGGGTGTCAAACAATTTGTGTTCCTTCGACTCAGTCAACCAATTGTTAATGTTCATTTTTTTTCCTAGCAGCAACATAATGGTCTTAACTCTTGGATGGTTGTATGTGATAGTATACATGTACCTTATCAGGGTGTTGATAGGACAGTTGTGAGGTATAGTTTTATGAAGCTTGGCAACATCTATGAAGAAATGGTGAGTTTTTGGAACTAAGTTCATCAAAGGACAAGGTAGTCCTATGAAACTGGCATCATCAAATTTTGTGTGATCTATGTTGATTGGGTGTCCTAGGAATTCTTCTACGTCTAACATTTCCTCACTGCTCGAATCCATTGTAAGATTTTCCACGTCATTTTCCAATTCATCCTCTAATTCTTTACCATGTTGTTTGATGACTACCATGGCTAGTGAAGCCAAATTTTCCTATCTGTGGGGACTTTCTGGTTCATCAACCCATACCTTATTGTGTTCAGCAGGCTTGGCAGGAGGATACAAAAAAAAATGTTTGCTATTAGATCCATGTGAGATGGTCATTCCTCCCTCTCTATAGTCAATTTTAGTTGCACAATAGCCAAACATGGTTATCCCATAATTATTGGATAACTGTCTTTGGGTGTAAGAGACTCAATTATCTAAAAATCTACTGGGTATTCCCATCCATCCACCTTAACAAGAAAATTTTCAATGATTCCCTTGGGAATAACTATGGATTGATTTTCCATCTCCAAGACTATAGTTGTGAGGTGTAAATCATAAGTCCCAAATTTTCCATCACATCAACAATCATTATGTTAATAGTTGCTCCAAGGTCCACCAAAGAATTAGGTATTGCTACCTCATTAACTGTTACTGTTATAAGTGGACTACCTAGATCGTCATATTTTAGAGCAGTGGTTTTCCCATCCAACAAGTCAGCTAGGTACCCATTTATGTGGATAGTATTGATTTGTTTTGGTTTCCTCCCTAGGGTTTTAATACACAACTATTTAATCAACTGGTTTAACTCAGGAATCTCCTTAATTGCTTGTAGCAAAGGGAATTCAATCTACAATTGCTTGATTTCTTATATCAGTGTAGTTTCAATGGGTGAGGTCATTTCTAGAGTATCTTTCATAGTAATTGGTTTCAGATGCTCTGGAAAAGGTGCTTTGTTTTTGTACTTAGGCATGGGATCCTTCAGAAGTTCTATTAGAGACTGTCCCTCCTCCTCTTGAGGTAGGTTGAAAGCTCCAGCTGAAGATGGTAGGTTGAGCTTGTGTTGAGTGGTGTCTAGGATTTTTTCTATGAATGTTGGCATTATTGCAGTCTTCTCAATAGACTTCTTAATAGGTTCATCTAAAATTTCTTCAATAGTTGACTACGAAAGTGTTTTTCCATATCTTAATTGTAGGTTTCCATAGTGTATGGCGTTAATTCTATTGATATCTTGTTTGATGGAATACACCAGAGTATTTGGGTGATTTCTCTTTGGGTTCGAAACTGGTTGTGTTGGAAGTGGTGGTTGGTTAAATTTTTCATTTTGTTGAGTGTTCTAGGGAGGTGGTAGAGGATTCTATTGTTGATTAGGCATCCTCCTAGGTCTAGTATAAAATTGATGTTGAGGTGGATTCCATTGAGGAATGGGGTTTGGAGGGTACCATTGGTGTTGAGGCCGGTTAGGCCATTGAGGGTTTCCCCAATATTGACTTTCCCATTCAGGTGGTCCCCAAGGATAGGTTCCCCAATTAGGTGGTACTAGAGGTGGTGCCTAAGGCTAGGGTGTTGCCCATTGATTATTGTTCCAGTTAGGTTGAGGTCTCTAGTTAGAGTTTGAATTCGGACCATAGGAAAAAACTCCTCCAGTTCTTTGATTTACAACATTTACTTCTTCCTCAACCGGGGTTGTTCTTTTCTTGGAATTATTGATGGAATTTAGAAGCTCACACTGATCGGTGGGGTGATTTTTGTTACACACTTGAAAAATGTCAATCTTTTCAACTTGTCCAAGGGATATTCCCTTAGCAAATATTTGTTTCAGCACCTAGGGCAATAAATAGACAAATTTTTAGGATTTCATGTTTTGGCCTATATGCCATCTAAGGTGGTGTTTAGTTGAACAAGAATGTTAGTTTTGAAGTTGGCTAGCTCTTCAAGAATTTTACTTATGTCATTGGAAACTTTAAAGAGAGTAGACTTCCTAATTCCTCCTCGAGTTTGAGAGAAATTCTAACACAATTCCATAATACCGTCCAGTCCCAGTTGGGAAACATCTCCTTTTCCCATTAATTCCAAGCTCCTTCGAGCTTCGTGATCGAGACCTTTAAGGAATAGGGTCTTTAGAATATTCAAACTAATAGCTTCTCCACTATAGCATTTGGATAAGAAGATAAACCTATCTAGGTAATCTTCTAAACTTTCATACTCATTTTTCCTTATCTTGAATAGTTCCTCTTTCCTATCATTGAACCTATAGTAACTTTGGTATTTCTCCAAAAAGATAGACTCCATTTCATTCTAGGTGGTTATTGACTAAGAAGCTAATCCCATAAACCAGCACATGGCTGAGTCTTTCAGAGTGGAGGGGAAAAGCTTGAGTTTCTAATTATCATTCTTGTAGTCATATGTTTGACACAATAATTTAAACTCAAATAGAAACTGATCAGGGTCCTCAGTGGACAAACCTCGAAAGGTTGGAAAGAAGGCCGGTGTGATATTTTTCATTGTCGTATCATCATCTGTGTCAATAGAAATAGGATAAGTGAGTGTGTGTGGTGGTGGAGAGTTATTATTGTTCTTGGCAGAATTTATAAGGTCACCCATGATGTTGAAGGGGATGTGATTCTCTTCCAAAATTCACTCAGTTGGGCGAGGTCCTAGGGTTTGCAAAGGAATCTACTCCTCAAACACTATATGTTCTCTTTTTGGGATATGTGGGAAGGTCTCAAGTTCACCTTATTCGGTCAATTCCTCAGTAAGTTCTTGATCTGAGTTTCCTTCCTCCCTACTCATTGTTGGTACGTCGATTAGGGGGTTTTTGGTATGAATCTTTCATAGGGGCCTCCTTTCCTAACCATTCAGAAAAGAAGTTGAAGAACTATTTTTATTCCTAGAAGGGGTATTCAAGATATCTCCTACTAACACTAGGAAAAGAAAGCTTCCCCAACAACAATGCCAAAAAGTGAGAGGATGTCATTAGGTCCTAACACTTTAGTTGATAAACACATTAATATATTGACTGGGTAGTTTCCAAAGGTTGAATGCAATATAAGACATATCAACTATCTCTCTCAGGTTCTCTAAATACTAAAAGCTAAAATAAAACTCTAAAAGCAAGAAATCACTTATCTAGAAAACTAGAAATAATTAAACTAGAAAACAAAAAACTATGAATCTAAAAAGCATCACTACTAAGCTAGAAAGCATGGAAATGATTAGTCTAAAGAATGTATAGATTGTTAAGTAAAACTTATAAAGAAACTAGAAAATATTGATCTATTGCAAAAGATAGCAATCTAAACATCTAGCATAAAATGATTTAACAGTCTGAAACAACTGAAGGAAGTTTCTCTAGAACTTCATATGCTAAATTCAAAGACTACGAACTTAGGTACAACCTACAAGATTAAGACTGACATGTCACACACATGAAAATAAATTCCAATTTCAATTATTAATCTACTAAAAGAAAGTACAGAATGAGAAGTAAAATACTTATCTACCTAATCTATAACCCTCGAGTGGCTAGCTCTTGGGTATTTCTACAACTATCTTAGATCAAATGCACCGATAATCTCCAAAATAATTCATTCAAAGAACTCCATTCACATTGCTCATTAATTCAAATAGTGGTGGGAAAACTCATTTTATTCATATGGAATTTTAACTTAGAAAGAAATAATGGTAGCATAACAATACTCTTCTGTATTCATCATTTTCAACAGTTACATATTTATATGAAAGTGGTTAACAAAATCCTACTTTCCAGTTAATAAAGTATTCAACAAATTGTCAAAAACTAATGGACTTTAAAGACCATGACATGAAATTTTAAAGAAGCTCGACACAAGCTATAAATTATTTAGAACTAAGAATAATAGAAACTATGAAGAGTCGGTCCATAACGTATGCTCCAAAAATTCTGACACCCACTCACTTGTCTTCAACGGTGTTAAAACCTATGTTAATCCCCTTTTTGACTGGAATGGTAATTGGTGATGGAAATTGACCTGTGGAATGCTCAAGAACTAAACCATTAAACCAACACAAATTAGCTTATTTTGACTAATTTCAAGAAATAAAGATTGCATGCTTATTCATAAAAAGAGAGCAATTATTTATCCTAAAGGTAATTAATTGGCAAGGTAAGTTTGGCTAAAAGGTATAAGGTTGAGTATTGAGTCTATTATATTGATGAGGTTATTTTTACCTCAACAACAATAGGCTCTCATGCGAGTGAAGGAATTGTGTGAACAGTCCCATATCATTTTTACGATTCCTGCACACATAAGAGCCACAACTTCCTTTAATGTCTCATCTTGTAGGGCCAACGCTATGTAGATGGCGTCAGCTATTAGTCCATTCTGAGGGTAGTGGTTGAGCCTGGTGATCACCACATTGACACGGTGAAATTCAGGCTTTACTATGTGCTCCAGTGCTCTCACACCCTAGTCATGATGGTTAGAAGTCCTAATGATGGTATATATGAAATGCTCTAGCATCATGGTGTTGTGAATGTGTTCTTGGATCAAGAATGCTTCACCTAGAATGTTGTAAAGCACCTCTCCTTCCACCTCACTTTTTATCATAAAGACCTCCTTCAACTGGTCTGATATGTGCTTGAATAATGGACTACACTCGATCTCCTCTAGAACAATTAAGTCATTCACAAAATTACCATCACTCTGAGAGATTTCCATGTTAGATGTTTTTGAATAATGAAGAGTAGTGACACTAGCTGAATTTATAGAAGATTGGTTGGACATTGGTGCTTTTTCCCAAGGAATTTAATGAGATAACATTTCAATTCAAATTAATGGTAGATTTGAGTTGGTTTTAAAATTACATTTCACATCAAGTAGTATACACGTGTTATCAGATGGTGTCTCCTTAATTCTGCATTAATTATTCAATTATGTGAAAGGTCATTCGACGAACATTCGTAAGATAAAGATTAGTTTTTTCCCTATGCCGGTTCATTTACCAGGTTAATTATTTTGATCAATCTTTAGCAGTTTCCAAGAAGATGGGAAGAAAGAAGATCTCCAATTTACTAACAACTTTGGTGACCGTTCGTAGGGGTTGGTTCACTATATATTTGAAAATAGAGAAGAAGATAAGGGTTCTCAGGATATACAACTTGTGGTGTTATCGAGAAGGATTTAGCATTTATTTTAGACTATAATAATTTGTGACCTTTGTGTTATGAATTTAATGATATGCTTAGTACTCTGATCTTTGCATCATGTGTGCAATATAGTTATATCTTCTTTGTAAGATGGGCTATATGGTGTTCATTTATTACAGTATGATATTTTTCTTTGATTAGTTGGTTATAGGATTTTAATCTTTGTGTTGGTCATCTATGGTGTTGATTTACACTCACGTTAGTTTCATATTTATGAACTAGCATCTGTTGGCTTTTTTCTTTCTCATTAAAAGCACATCCGTGCTCATTAGCTTAGATAAATTCCTTGAAAATCTAGTGAGGGAGTTGTATCTTGAAAAAATCCAGAGAAAATCCACAAATGCAATTGTGGTCTTTTCGGAGCTGTTGGCGGATTTACACTGATGCTAAATTTGGGTTGAGAGTCATTAATTTTTGAGTATATTTATCCTCTTGAGCCTTTTCATTTGCTAACATATTTTTGGTGACTCCGCTAGGGAGACAAATCAAATTGATTGAAAAATTCTGAAAATCTTTGTCGTGTCATGCGGAAAGATGGTACTTCCTCATAATAACATATTTCCTATTTTGCAACCAGATTTAGATTGGGTGGAAGCAGAAAAAGAAGACATCATTTCACAATTAAATGCACTCACCTAGAGATATAGAACGAACACAAAAAATTATATGTGAGTGAATCTTGCCTTATAAGAAGAGGAAGAGTTGGCCTAGCGCCCACTTGCACCTATAGTTGAACTCCATTCTAGGTTGATATTCGTGTACTACGACAACCCTCCACGTCATCCTAATCGTCAACCTAGTCGGTTGTTTCCTCATTCAAGGGACCCACCCGTACCTCAAATTTAGAATCCACCTCTGGCTCACCCACTACTTGTTGGGTATTGCTGATATATCATTTTCATTGATGTCAACACTATTGGCATTAATGTCTTTAAGGCTGTATATGTCGAGGATATTGAGAAAATTGTATTAAAATAAGTTACAGGTTGTCAGTGATGCAGTGAAGTTCAGTATAGCCATCATGTTGTTGGCTAGTTTAGTATATTTATGATAAGAGGTTGTGGATTAAAGGGTTTGTTTTCGAGTATATCTAGTTTATCCATGTAAAGTGTTAGAGATCTACATGAAGATTTGATTGAGTTATGAGTATCTGTGTTCTGACAGTTGTTCAGTTGCTTCAGTTGGTGATCCTAAAAGAAGATAATGTGATTCTAGTAATTTGAATTGTTGTGGATGCTTCTGTAGTGATTCATGATTCTTGTGGATGTTTCTAAATCATGCTCTATTTGTGTTGTATGTCAGCATTGATCATGGTGCCCACAATTGGTGATTTTCTTCTTTGAGTTTATGTTTTTCATGATCATGGACGACAGGGTGATTGTAGCGTGTTGTGGATCTTCAAGGCATAATTTTTGGAGGTGTTTTATGTTCAAGGAAGTTGTTTTAGGTCCTCACTATGCTTTGGCTGACATTGGTTGGTGTACATTCATAATTTCTTAATGATTTGGGCTGACATTTTGTACTCATTTTATATTTTGTTGAAGCCGGCATGTAGATGATGTTATCCTTAGTTATGGATATATATGAGCAATTGTTTATACCATTTGAAGGCATGTGATGTAGTGGTGTACAAGTGGTGTGTGAAGTGTTCAAGTGATATGTGTGAATAATGTTCTAATATTTCAAAGGAAAAAGTAAAGTGTGAAGAAGAGTGAGAGGATCATGCTTAATGAAAACTGTAATCAGGCATTAGTAGATGTTATTTTCTTAGTTCAAAATCTTTTAGATGTAATCTGAATGTTTCTATAAGATAATGTGTCTTCCTTTGGGTATTAAACCTTTTGTATTTGAGTAGTGAGCTCTAGGAAATGTGCCTAAATGCATGTGCATTCCCATTTATCATTATTTATACTTTTAATAGAGTATAATCTTTTGGATTAACCTCCACTGCGTTTTTTCTCCTAACAGGGTTTCCAAGTAAAAAATCTTGGTGTTATGTGTCTTTTCAATGTGGTGATGGTTAATGCTTTCATGTTTATATATCAAATATGAGAAATAAGTTTAATAAGTATAATTTTTGTGACAATTGATTCACCCCCCTCCCAGTTGTCTTCCCTTGTGTTTCCAATAATTAGTATCAGAGCAGGTTCCTCAAAAGAATTTTAATAACTTGAGGTGATTTGAGATGGTGACATATAAGAAGGATACTTTCAGATTTGATGGAATTAATTATTCTATATGGAATACTCGAATGGAGTGTCATCTGAGATGCATTGGTGAACCTTATTGCAAAATTACAAAGAATAGGTATATCATTCCATAGAATGGTCCTTCGACTGCACATGAGATTAAGGAAGTCGATTACAATATCAGGGCTAAGGAAGCATTGTTGAGTGCTCTAACTGATTCTAAAATGACAAATGTAATGGAGTTGAAGACTGCTTATGAGATCTAGAAAAGGTTGGAAACTTTGTATGAAGATGATACCCATGTGAAGATTGCTAAGTTGTAAAGCCTGAAAGGGAAATATGAAATGTTGAGAATGGGTGAAGATGAGAACATCACTTCTTTTATGCAGAGAGTGAATAAACTTGTGTGTAGTATCATATGTGTTGGTGGAACATTGGAAGAATCAGAGATTGTTTTTAAAGTGCTCAGATTCGTTCTTGTTGCATACAAATCGAAAGCTACTGCTATTGAGGAGATCTATACTACGAAAAATGTAACCAAAGACATGTTGATTAGTAAGCTTACTACTTTTGAGTTAAGTGAGTTTGGTGATTCTCTTCCTAAGACAAAATCTACATTCAAAGCTATTATCTCCAAAAAAGATAAGCAGATATATGATCTGAGTGAAAGTTCTTCTAGAAAGGTGTTCAAGTATGAGGAGGAAATGAGAGAGATTGAAGAAGAAGAGAGAAAACTAGATGAGCTTGAAGCACTTATTGTCAAGAGGGAAGTGAGAGGAGAAGGTAAGTATAAAGGTAAATTTCCTATTAAATGTTTTTCTTGCAATAAGATAGGTCATTTTTCCTCAAGGTGTATGGAAAGAGTTCCTAAGCCAAGACCTAACAAGCCTAGATTCCAAAGAAAGTTTTATTTTTCTACTGATGAAGGTGTGACAGATGATGAATCTAATAAAGGGAATCTAAGTGAGTATGAATGGGTATTTATTGCTATCAAGGAAAATGACCCAGTACCTATTGAATCTGCTAGTTGCACAAATGTGGAGAAAGCTCTAGCTTCCTGAGTTGAAGAAAAAGATGAATGGGTGATTGACAATGGATGCTCCCATCACATGATAGGTGATAAAAGTAAATTTGTGATCTTGGAAAAGTATGATGGTGGTGTTGTAAGATTTGGTGATGATAAAGTTGGTGTAATTTGTGGTAGAGGATCCATTTCTCTTGATGGTAAGCATAATACTAATGATGGCCTATATGTGGAAGGTTTGAAGAATAATCTCTTAAGTGTTGGATAGATGGTTGAAAATGGAGACAATCTTCAATTCAAGAATGGAAAGTGTAGAATATTGGGGAGTTCCGAAAATATGATTGCATCTGGTACAAAAACAAAAGGTAATATCTTTCACCTCTGTGCTTCTAGTAAAAGTTGTTTGATTGCTCAAGTTGATGAAAGTTGGTTGTGGCATAGGACAATGTGTAATGTAAACTTTGATAATATTATCAAGACAAGTTCTACTCAGGCTATGAGAGATCTTCCTAAGTTAATAAAACCTACTAATGCTATATGTAAGGAATGTCAATTAGGGAAGCAAACTAGAGTTTCATTCCGGGGAAAAAAACATTGTTCAAGTGAAGTGTTGGAGATTGTGCATACTGACTTGTGTGGTCTTTCTAGAGTCATAATTTTACAAGAATATAGGTATTTCATGTTACTTATCGATGATTATTCTAGAATGATGTGGGTTACTTTCTTAAGGTAAAAATCTAAAGCTCTGGAGAAATTCAAGATTTTTAAGGCTATGGTTGAGACAAAAATAGGTATGAAGATTACATGTTTGAGATGATCTAATTTAGGATCTAGATTAATTGCATAATTGAATGTTTAACTTAAACAATTTAATGGAAACCAAAAAAAAAGTGTACATTATTGAAATTATGCATTAAAAATCAAGGTGATAACCAAAATGTGAGAGAGAAGAAGAGAGAAAGTGCAAACAATCTAATAATAGAGTTAGCCATAATCGTGACTAGATCTCCGGGTCCCTCTCCAAAGAGTAGTCAATCCTATTATGCTCCAAAAAATGATTACAAGGTCTTCCACCTATTACAAGATTCCCGTCTCCTCGGACGATAATGAATTACAAAGAAAATCCTTCAACAAATACAACAAGCTTAACTAAGCTTCAAATGCATAAGGATTAAAAATTCACTATTCAAAAATCCTCACTTGGAAATCTCTCACAAATTTTCATCTATCCAAAATCATCACCAAAATCCACTTTTAGATCACTTAGCTAAAAACCCTTCCTTCTACCCCTTTTTATACATCAAATTTACTATATGGGGTGAAAACCACCGTAATTAATGAAATAACTCCCCCCTTAACCAAATAACCCCCTACATATTGTACATGATTTATTTTAGCCTTTGGTTAGGTTTTGTTACATTGGAGGAGGAAATAATAACCATAAGAGGTTATTATTTAACAAATCAGGCTAACAATATACCTTTTGCAAAAAAACTCATTCCTAAATAATAGCTCTTATTTTTTATGAGCTTTACAAAAATAATCTTCCAAATCCCTTTTTAATAATCTTTAAGATTATTTTAAGCCCTTTTAAAATATTTACAAAGAATGGATTATATTCCTTAAGCCATTTTACCATTTAAATCCCTTAAAATCCTCTCAAAATCTTTTAATATCCTTAAAAATCTCTAAGACCCCTTAAAAATCTCGTAGTATGGGATTTTAAAACTTAAAAGATTTAATAATTTAAATTTAAGGGAATTTAGCTTTTAAATTATATTTTAAATAGTCATGTCATCATTTTTTCCATGTCATCATTCTTGCCACGTCATCATTCCTGCCACATCATCATGGTCAACCCTCAACTTTGACCGACCATATCTTCGTAGTATGAGCTCCGTTTTCAATGAAACAAATGACATTGGAATCGTGGTGACGAGCTCTTCGACATGATGCTTCTTTTGAACATTTTTGAGATGATGATTGTTTTGTCTTTCTGACTAGACCTTGTACCTAGCTTGACCCCAACTTTGACCAGGCATAACTCAAGCATACGAGCTCCTTTCGACCTTGTTCAAATTGTGTCAGATTCAATTTTCTGGGCTCTTCAAGATGGTGCTAAAATTTGGAGCATGTGGAACACTTCTATTTTTGACAAGTATCCACCTGGATCATGAGATCAGATAGAGGTGGTGAATTCACTTCCGATGAGTTTAACTCTTTTTGTGAAGAGCATGTGATAAAGAGACAATTATCTGACTGGTGGACCCCTCAACAAAATGGAGTTGTGGAAGGAAGAACATGACAATTCAAGAAGCTGCTAGGACTATGATGCTAGAAGGATATGTTCTGCATATCTACTGGAGAGAAGTTGTGAGTACTTTTGTTTACACTCTCAATTGGGTACAAATAAAAGGTGATATCGGTAAGACTCCTTATGGGCTATGGTATGGTCATAAGCCTATTGTTAGATACTTCAAAATCTTTGGGAGTAAATTCTATATCAAAAGAGATGAAGATATAGGAAATTTTGATGCTAGAAGTGATGAAGGAATCTTTCTTGGTTATTCTACTAAAATTAAAGCCTACCAATGCTACAATAAGAGATTGAGGAAATTAATTGAGAGTGCTAATGTCAAGGTTGATGAAGACATAGTTATACCATCCATAACCTGTGGATATGATTCAGATGATTAGAATGATAGTTCAGATAAAGTAAAGAAACTTCATACTTCAAATCAAGTTTAGATCATTCTAGTGAATCAGGAAAATCAAGAGGAAGGAACTAGTGAAAGTGCATCACAAGAGCCTGAAGTTCAAGAACATCCTAAAACTCCAAGGTATGTAAGACTAAATCATTCAAAAGATTAGATTATTGGTGATAAGAACAAAGGAGTTCAAACTAGAAGAAGAATTGCAGAAGAATACTATTTGATCTCAAAGACTGAGCCTAATAGTGTCAATGAAGCATGCAACAATGAACATTGGGTGGAAGCAATGAAAGAAGAATTACTACAAATTGGGAAGAATGATACATGGATTCTTGTTCTTAGACCTAAGGACAAAATTGTAATTGGAACTAAATTGGTCTTTCAAAACAAACTGAATGAGCAAGGTCAAGTTGTTAGAAACAAAGCAAGACTAGTGTGTAAAGGATATTCTCATATGGAAGGAAATGACTTTGAAGAAAATTTTGCTCCTATTGATAGGATAGAAGCTGTGAGACTATTTCTTGCTTATGTTGCTTACAAAAACTTCAAGGTTTATCAGATGGATGTCAAGTCAACATTTCTAAATGGTGAAGTGGAAGAAGAAGTGTATGTTGAGTAACCTGATGGATTTCAATTGACTAATCAAGGAGATATGGTTTTCTAATTCAAAAAAGAATTGTATGGACTCAAGCAAGCCCCAAGAGCATGGTATGCTAGATTGGACAAGTATTTGTTGAAGATTGGATTTAATAAAGGTACCGCTAATATAAATTTGTATTTCAAGATTGATCATGATAAATATTTTATTGTCGAAGTATTTGTTGATGATATCATTTTTAGAGGAGATGATAGTTTGTGCATGAAGTTTTTTGATGAGATGCAGAGTGAGTTTGAGATGTCTATGATTGGAGAAACAAAATTATTTTTGGGATTTCAAATTACTCAACTAGATAAAGGGATCTTTATATCTCAGTCCAAGTATGTGGAAGAATTGCTAAAGAAGTTTGGTATGGAAGATTCAAAGATAGTTTGTACACCCATGGTGACCAGATGTAAGTTGACACAAGATGATGATTCTCCTAAAACAAATCAGAATAGATACGGATCCATGATTGGTGGATTGCTTTATTTGACTCAAACTAGACCTGATATCATGAATGTCTTATGCATTGTTGCAAGATTTCAAGTTGATCCTAAGGAATCTCATGTGCCAGCTATGAAGAGGATTTTTAGGTACTTGAAGGGGAAAATTGATTTTGGACTATGGCATCCTAAAGAAGATGACCTTACTTTGAGTGCTTTTACTGATGTTGATTGGGCAAGAGATGTGGTTGACAAAAAGAGTACTAGTGGTGGTGTATTTTTCTTGGGAAAGAAGCTGATTTCATGGTTAAGTAAGAAAAAGAATGCCATTTATTTATCTACTGTAGAGGAAGAATACATTGCTGCTACTAAAAATTATACTCAAGTATTGTGGATGACAATTCAACTGCAATTAAAATTTCTAAGAATCTGGTGTTGCATTAAAAAACTAAGCATATATCTATCAAGTTCCACTTTTTTGAGAGAGAAGGTGAATGAAAAGGAAGTTAGATTGGAGTATGTGCCCACTAAGGAACATATTGCAGATATCTTTACCAAGCCTTTGGCTAAGGATAATTTTGAGTATCTTAGAGGGAAGCTAGGGGTGATTATCCCTCATAATCAGAATTAAGATGCATTGACTTGCATCAGTCTGTACATTTCATAGTCATATCTTATGATCTGGATTGATGTTGTGGTGGTTTCTACTCAGGGGGAGTTGTTAGATGCTTAGAAATGTGGTTTAGAGCTTGTGTGGAGAAATATAATGTGTATATTTGTCATTGATTTCAAAGGGGGACAAGAGTCATGTGAAAAATTGTGAAAGAGTTAAGGAGAAAAGAGTCAAAATCTAAGGGGGAGAAAGTGCTAAGAGAAAGTTGCGTTGATGGTGTTTTTCACATCATGTGTTTCCATCAATGCCAAAGGGGGAGATTGTTGGGTATTGCTGATATGTGGTTGTCATTGATGTCAACACTATTGGAATTAATGTATTTAAGGTTGTATATGTCGAGGATATTGAGAAAATTGTAGTAAAATAAGTTGCAAGTTGTCAGTGATGCAGTCGAGTTCAGTATATCCATCATGTTGTTGGCTAGCTCAGTATATTGGTGATAAGAGGTTGTGGATTGAAGGGTTTTTTGTCAAGTATATCTAGTTTATCCACATAAAGTTTTAGATATCTACATGAATATTTTATTGAGTTATGATTATATGTGTTCTGATAGTTGTTCAGTTGCTTCAGTTGGTGATCCTAAAAGAAGATAATGTGATTCTAGTAATTTGAATTGTTGTGGATGCTTCTGTAGTGATTCATGATGCTTGTGGATGTTTCTAGATTGTGCTCTATCTATGTTGTACATCCACATTGATCGTTGTGCTCAGGATTAGTGATTTTCTTCTTTGAGATTATGTTTTTCATGATCATTGTCGACAGGGTGATTATACCATGTTGTTGATCTTCGAGGCATAATTTTTGGAGGTGTTTCATGTTCGAGGAAGTTGTTTTGGGTCCTCACTATTTTTTGGCCTACATTGGTTGGTGCACATTGATAATTGCTTATTGATTCGGGCCAACAGTTTGTACTCATTTTATATTTTATTGAAGCTGACATGTGGATGATGTTATCCTTAGTTGTGGATATATATGAGCGATTGTTTATACCATTTGAAGGCATGTGATGTAGTGGTGAGTGAATTTTTTGAGTGCTCTGTGTGAATAATGTTCTAATATTTTGAAGGAAGAAGTAAAGTGTGAAGAAGAGTGAGTATACTGTGCTTAATTGAAACTATAATTAGGCATTAGCAGATGTTATTTTCTCAATTCAAAATCTTCTGGATGTGATCTAAATGTTTTTGTAAGACAATATGTCTTCCTTTGGGTAGTAATCCTTTTTTATTTTAGTAGTGAGATCTAGGTAGTGTGCTTGAATGCATGTGCATTCCCATTTATAATTATTTTATACTTTTAACAGAGTATAATCTTGTGGATTAACCTCCACCGTGGTTTTTCCCCTAATAGGGTTTCCACGTAAAAAATCTTGGTGTTATGTGTCTTTTCGATGTGGTGATGGTTTATGCTTTCATGTTTATATCATATTTGAGAATAAGTTTAATAAGTATAATTTTTGTGACAATTGATTCACCCCCCCTCTCAGTTGTCTACCCTTGTGTTGGCAACACCACCCAGAAATTAACTTTGATCATCTATGGCCTTGAATCTTTGGTGTAAAAGTTGGCCCACTTTCCTTGTCACAATACCATGATTTACTCCAGGATTCCCAAAAATGGTTCCCTATTTTCTAGTCAAAATGAATAAGATCATGAGGAACACATCCTAGCTATGACTACAATAAGTGCAATTTTAGGAATTCAGGAAGAGGATGCTTTTGTAAGAATTTTAATTGACAACCCGATTGAGAAAGTGGCAGAATGGTATAGGGGACTTGAAAAAGGAAGCATTACTAGGTGGAATGTTCTCAAAACAATGTTTCTCCAATGCTACAAAACTCCAATTAACATTGTGGCTACCCTACGTCTTATCTTTTAGATCATGAAGAATAAGGTTGAAACAATGAGGGATTTTGTATACCAATTCAATCAGTCTCTTCAATAAATTCCTACTCTAGAAAAACCCAATGAGGAGATCTAGTTTCATATTTTTATTTTCACTTTGGATCATGACATCCAATTAATCCTTAAAACAGACAAAGTTCAAGGGATTGAGAGAGCTCAATTGGAAGTAGTGAAAGTTGAGGGTAATTTCATAGTTGTGGAAAAATGGAAACCGAGTGCAAATTTGAAGCCTAAAGCTAGTCGCAATTTATACTCTAAATTCAGGGTTAAAAGCCATAAAGAAGCAGAATTACCTCACCCGACTGCTGAAAACATTAATTTGACATTTTTTGATAGCATGCGACAACCTAGCGAGGAACGAGATCAACAATGCAACGATCAGGATTTTAGTTTATATACTTCATTTGAGGTTGAAAGTGATCTCAGTTCATCCAATGATGATGAAGATGATGAGTTGCAAAAGAAGTCACCAATTGTTTCTCCTCTTTTTGAAGATAAGTCCTCCTTTGAGGCTAATTTAAAGGACTCGATGTCAAATTCCCTTCCTATTAAAGAATATGAAGTTTTCTCCCTCAAAGAAGTGGTAGATGAGAATATATGTTTCCATCTGGAATAAAATGGAGATCTCGCAAATAGTACCTAGGTGATCCCACAATACTGGTTTACAATTTTTGTTCAAACTGGACACTGAACTGATTCTTTCTAACCAAATCTTCACTTTCAGGCACCTATAGCAACTAAACTATGAGGAATTTGAAGATGATGAAAACTAGTGATTTGTGACATTTTGTTTGTAGATTCTAAATATATTTTTTTCAAAATTTTTGGAATCATATTGCACTTCTTTTTCCATCTCCTTTGAAAACTATTTTTTTCAGTAAACACCATTTTTAAGGAGTGACACTCATTGTATAACACATAACCTTTTTTCCATGAAGGATAAAATTCTTTTTTTTTTGAATTTAGATTTGTAACTATGATATCTAGTGCTTCCAATTGGTTTCATAGTATTTTATTGAGTATTTTTTCCTTAATCAAATTTCAAGTCAAACCAATTACAATTCAAATATAGCAGATTGTATAACATAATTTTTTTGTATGTATCAAAATTCAATTTTTGTTTTATTGGATCAAGGAATTCAATATTTGGTGCACTCATATTTTTCAAATTTTTTATAATCTTTTATTTTTCCACATGTGCAGAACAAAGAGCTTGATTTTCAGTGAAAAATGTACATTCACAACAAATAAAAAAATTAATATAATAATAAAATTAAATTTATTTAAAATTATACTTTTTGGGAAGATTATAATAAGGACTACATAATTACAAAAATAAATAAATTAAATGAATTCATTTGATCCCCCAAAAGGTAAATCAAAAGTGGTTTTTTATCAGCATTTTGATAGGTGTAAAGGGGACTCTATTATAGGTATGGTTTAAAACTAGCGGTGTTCTATCAGGGGTTTGATCTAAGGTAGTTTGATCAAACCCTCTTCAATTGGAATACTTTAAATGAAAGATATGTGTGATGAAATCAAGGAGAATATTGTTTCCTATGGTGACTCTTCAAAAAATGGAGGGGTTCCTGAGAAATGTAATGTTAGGGAGGATTGCAAATCTCATAATTTTGTGTCAGGACTAGATACACCTAGATTGATAAGTTTCAACTATGGAAATTGACTAATAAAGAATGGTCTCGTGCTAACAGGATGGTAGCAAGATGAAATTTTTTATGAAGAGTGGATTTTTTGGGAAATTGTTTGACTGTGGTTGCATTTTTGCCCATACCAATGTTGGAGTGTCAATATTACTAGACTTACTTTGGATACTGTATCGGAAGGTGGGCCTTTTCAGGAAGGGATTATTCTTTTCCTGACTGGTGAATGGGTTTGTATGATTGTTTACCCTTCCTTTTCCTTTTCCTTTTCCTTTTCTGGTAGGTTTGTCCTACCTTGTAAATAATTGAAATTTTTGTGTGTTCATTTTTGGCTTGTTGTTTAGGTTAGTATCCTTCTCATTTTGACTCTGTGCCCAATGGATAAGGATTGGTCTTACATGTTGGGTTCTATATGTCCTTTACAGTCCTTGTCCCCAATCAGAGCCATTGTTACTCTTAAATGTGACCTTCCCCTTTCCTTTGTAGACTCTTATATTTTTCCTTAGTCATTTTACTTAAACTCGTGTTTAGGTAGCGTTTTGTTGTAATTTTTGAACTAAGGCGGGGTTTTCTTAGGTTCTTCTAACCTTTGATTTTATAGCTTGTATTATTACACTTTTTCTGGGTGGTGTTTTATATATTTTTTTAAACCTAGCCTTTCCTTGAAAAAGGTATATGTATGTATGTGAGTAAATCGTGGGATGAGTTTTCATGTGTGAAATCTTACCCAATAGCTTCCCCTGCAAGTTATGTTTGTAGGTGGTATTCTTTAAGTTGTTTGAAACCTAGGTAGTGTTTTACTAAGTTATCTGAGCTACACATTTTTTCACCTGGAAGCTTTTCAATGATTAATGGAATAACATCAAGTTTAATTCACATAACTAGTGTATTATGCAGAAAAAGAAACCAACATTTTTAGTTACAATATGAATAGAAACAAATAAATCCATGCATACAAAAGCATAGTGATATCAAAAGGAATATTTAATTTATATATAAGTGCATTTTTACATTTCATTGGCACTACAAAATTGTTTGATTCGATTACGAAAGTTCATATCGAAGACAAAAAAATAAAAAGGAGGATTTTTCATTCAAGCACATAGGGAAAATATCAACACTTGAATTCCCTCAACTACAGTCTAGAGGCATTCAACTTGAGCTAGTGAAAACAGGTTCTCGTGCAACTAGAAGAATTGCTTGAAGAGTCCCATATTGTTTCTTACAATTCCTACATGTAGAAGAGCCACAAATTCCTCCAATGTATCATCCTGAAGGGACAAATCTATGTATATGGTGTTAGCTATCAATCCATTCTGAGGGTAGTGGATGAACCCGGTGATTTCCATGTTGACACGATGGTGAAATTCAGGCTTTACCAGGCTCTCCAGTGCTCTCACACCCCAGTCACGGCTATCAGAAGTCCTAATGATGGTATATATGAAATTCTCTAACATGGTGGTGTTGTGAACATGTGCCTAGCTTAGGAATGCTTCACCCAAAATGTTGTGAAGCATCTCTTCTTCCACCTCACTTTGTATCATGAAGACCTCCTTCAGCTAATCTAATATGTGCCTGAATAGCGAATTGCACTTGATCTCCTCTAGGATGATGAAGTCGTTCATAGAATTACCATCACTTTGAGAGCTCTCCATGTTAGATGCTATTTAATAACGAAGAGTAGTGACACTAGCTGAATTTCTAGAAGATTGGTTGGACATTGGTGCTTTTTCCCAAGGAATTTAATGAGATAGCATTTCAGTTCAAATTAATGGAAAATTTGAGCTAGTTTTAAAATTGCATTTCCCATCAAGTAGTATACATGTGCTATCAGATGGTGTCTCTTTGATGCCACATTAGTTATTCAATTATGTGAAAGGTCATTTGGCGACCATTCGTAAGATAAAGATCAATTTTCTTGCCCAATACCACCTCATTTACCAAGTTAATTATTCTGATCAATCTTTAGCAGTTTCCAAGAAGGTGGGAAGAAACAAGAGGACTGCCAATTTAATAATGACTTTGGAAATTTTTCGTTTGGGTTGGTTTACTATATATTTGAAAATAGAGAAGAAGATAGGGGTTCTTAGGATATACACCTTGTGGTGCTATCGAGAAGGATTTAACATTTATTTCAGACTATAATAGTTTGTGACCTTGGTGTTATGAATTTAATGATATGCTTAGTAATCTTATCTTTGCATCATGTGTACAATATAGTTATATCTTCTTTGTGAGATGGGCTATATGATATTCATTTTTTACAGTATGATCTTTTTCTTTGATTGGTTGGTCATAGGTTTTCAATATTTTTGTTGGTCATCTATGGTTGTGATTTATGCTCTTGCGTGAGTTTCATATTTATGAACTAGCATATGTTGCCTTTCTACTTTTGGTTAAAAGCACACCCGTGTTCATTAGCTTAGATAAATTCCTTGAAAATCTAGTGAGGGAGTTGTACCTTGACGAAATTTAGAGAAAATCCACAAATGCAATTGTGGTCTTTTTGGAGCTATTAGGGGATTTACACTGGTGATAAATTTGGGTTGAGAGTCATTCATTTTTTAGTATATTTATCCTCCTAAGCCATTTCATTCACTAACACATATAATAGCACTCTCCATAAGTGCTATCTATCTTCAATCCCATCTCTTTCATGATCGTATTTGGAATTATATTTGAAGAGGATCCTGAATCTATCATGTAGTATTTTAGGATCTTTCCATCAACAATTAAAGTTACAAAAAATGGGTCTATATTGCCAGGGCAAGCAGTAATTGTGGTACCCAAGTAAATTTATGGGATTTCAAAAATTTCTCCCTCAATTTCCTTCTCTTTCATTTCCTTTCCACTCACTTTAGGTGTAGTAGATACCACTATCTCATTAAATGTTATAGTAGAACCATTGATAAGAGCCACTTCCTTTTGTTTATTTTCTTCTATTCACATCATATCCAACAAAGGAACTATGACTTTGACCTATGAGAGAAGCTGAAACATATCAAAAGAAGTATATTTAGGAAAATCACTTGGAACTATACTTTTTTCAATAGCCTTCTCCTTTTGTTGTTCACACTTTACTTCAATTTTACTTTTATCACCTTTCTTTTTTGGCTCAACAATCTTCTTTGGAGCCTTTTCCTTCATAACAGGTGATACAATGTCTCCATCAGGCTTTGAGACTTTAGCTTTCTTAACCCAAGTCTTACCTCCTTTATTGTCTTTGGCCTTAGCCTCTTCCACTTTATTTTTAGCTTTTAGTTCCTTATTGTTTGCACTTTTTTCCTTTATAAACATTCTTCTTGGGTTACCCTAATCTCCAAAAATAATTTTGTTTCTCATATGGTAATTATTTCTTGATTGTGTGGCCAAGGAAATTGTCAACCTCTGAATCTCTTCATTTGAAGGTCTACTCAAACTCACATTTGATTCATCTATTTCTAGGGCATATACGTTATGATCTCTTTCATCATCCTCATTTGAAAAAACTTGTTGGTGATACACCTTATCTCTTTGTATTTTACTATCAACATCAATTTCATGAGTTTCTTCCTCAAAAGAACACTCACCATCAACTAGATCAGATCTGATCATATTTACATTTATCTCTATGTCATGCTCTTGAGAAGGATCATAACCACTAGATGCATTCTATTCACCTTCCACCAATTGTGCAACTGCACATTGGTGAGGAGAATGAGGTAATTGAAAAACTACACACCAAGGAGTATCATTAGTGAATTTGTTGAGTGCTTTTGTAAAGGATCATGTGAAACATTCCCTTGTGTATTTTTGATTATTGTGGATTGGATTTCCATTTTTCCAATTAGTATTATATGGATGATCTTGGAGTCTTAGAGGCCTTCCATTTTTATGGAAATGTTGCTTATCATTTCCAAGTACCTTTTCATTTTTTGAAAACTTGTATTTAATATCCTTGAGAATACTCACCACTTTGTCCCATCTTTCATTTATAGTGGGAGTAGCAGTAGAAGTATTTTCTTATGTGTCCTTAGGATTCTTGAGAATTTTTACATCATCTCTCCTTCCCACCTTTCTCGATGTTCTCCTATTACTTTTAATGTGTAGTGCAATTTTAAATGCATCTCTTAAACTTTGAAGACCATTTTAGAATCAAATGCATTGCAATAGGTAACTATTCATACTTGTTCATTTAATCTCAAATTTGGTAGAACTCTATTCATAACCTTTTGAAATATGATGTTAAAATAAGAAACAATCATATTATATCCTTTAGGGGTATGTGCAGGATCATGATGGGCCAAAAAGTGGCGATATGCTGGGTATGTGTAGGGTATGTGGCTAACAACTTTTTTTAAACCCAAAATTGATGAAACGAAAAGGGTTTTTAAAGGAGATTCTCAGCTTTCCACCAATATAAATTATGCTTTTGAATTTAATAAATAATTATTATGTATTTTCTCTTTGAATTACAACTAAAGTCTTGATTGATAGGTTGATTGAAAAATCTATAGCTTTCAAATGGTATCACATTTTTTGAATCCAAAACATGTCACATTCTACATACTATCGGATTAAAAAATGAAATTCATGAAGTTTTGACAAAGTTAAGGTGGTCAGGACATACACATTTTATATTTTTTAAAAGTTGTAATAAAAAATTCATAATTAATTATTTACTTGGAAAAAATTACAAAAAAATATGCATCACATGACAGAGTTCTCCACTTATATCTAAAATCTTATAAAAATATTATCATTTTATCATAGTTAGCGTGGACCTAGATTTTTTTTCCTAAAATTTAAGTGCTACTACATTGAAATTTTAAATTTTCACTGAATAGGATTTTTTTAAAATAAACCTAGTAGTTTAGAAACTACTTTCAATTTGCTACAAATTCTATTCTTACATATTTTTGGAATAATATAGATAACTTATTCATTTTTTTACGCCAAGTTGCCTAACTCTAATTTTTCTGAATTTTCATCACCACTTAAGGGCCTTTTTTTTCCATGATGATCCTACACATACCCTTGGTGATATTGTATAATTCATTAAGCATAAACCTAGGGTTAGTTTTGTCTCTATATTGTTCCCTAAAAACCCCCTTAAACTCCTCTCATGATCCAATGCTTCCCTTAGGAAAGCCTATGTACCAATCCCTTGCATCTTCAATCAGTGATTGCATAAATAATTTCATTACCACATCATCATGCACTACCTCATAATCATCAAGAAAATTGAGAAAATTCCTTAGATGATCCTCATCAGATGTTGCATTGTTACCAGTGAACTTGATTAACACCACCTTGATATTATTGTCAATGGGATTTGGATAGTTAGGTATCCCATCAGAACATAATTGTCCATACCTTTCCAATTGAAAAGGTCACATGTGAAACTGGTTTTCTTTATTCTGATTGTGCCTATTTTCTCTATCTCCTCCTACCTTATTGCTCCCATCCTAATCACCAAACTGGTTAGGGTGTGTTCATTTTTATTGGTACTTAAAGGCTTGAAAGTAAGGATGGATTGATCTACATGAGATGAAGTATTGACATTCATTGTAGGTGTAGGATTTATTGAGGAATGAGGAGGGTTTTGTGAACTAAATGTTGTGGAATTTCCAACAAGGCATGAAATCTTTAGGAAGTCAATCTTCTTTTGTATTTCAGCATTATCTGCCATGATTTTCATTATTTATAATTCCTTCCTTAACTCCTCATTCTCCTTTCTCAATTGAGACTCAACAATTTTTGACTGATTAGGCATCAGAGGATTTTGAGATGAGGCATTATCATGGATAACTAGATTCTTCAAAGTCTATTTTCCCTTATCATTTTTTTGTTTTGGGACACTTGATGTAGGGTGTGGGGCAACAATGCT
The DNA here is from genome assembly GCA_007258455.2 of Sequoia sempervirens. NCBI lineage: Eukaryota > Viridiplantae > Streptophyta > Pinopsida > Cupressales > Cupressaceae > Sequoia > Sequoia sempervirens. The sequence continues at coordinate 404,370,909 of VDFB02086081.1, read as the reverse complement.
TGTAACTGTGAACTGCATCCAAGTAGTGGTGTTGGAATTCTTTATGGGGTCATGCTAGTTCTTCTTGTAAAAAAATTTAGAAACAATAGGGCCTATAGTAGTAACTTCGGAATTAGTTTAGGATCTTCTTGGTTCAAGGCCTTCATATTTTCCACTCTCCTTCTTAGCATATCTCTTTTTTACATAGAATTTATAATATTTTCCTCCCTCTCCTTTTCCTTCTTCTTCCTTATCTCATCTTGTATCTTAGCCTCCCTTTGAAGAGCATTGATTTCACCAAATACCTTATCATAATTTGGGAGGGTAATATGAGAATTGGAGGTTTTTTTTAAGTCTATAAGGTTTTAGGCATTATTAGTGGACCCCATTAGCAGATCAAGTGTTAAAGGAGAGTATCCATTATAAGTGGGGGGGGAAAGACCGCCAACAACAACATTGGTAGAATCAATGTTACGATGCAAATTTCTACTCCTACTTCTTCCTTGTCTAGGCTTAGACTTGTGAATACTTACAACAGATTTGTTTGTACATTCTTCTTCATCCTCATAATCTAATCCCAAAAAATTATGTTGTCTTTCAAAACTACTATAATTGTTGATAGAAAAAGGAGTGGGTTCAAGAATAGGATGTGGAGTAGACTTGTATTTTCATCCTTTTACTTTTACGATTTCTTGGGAGTCTTCTGAAGTTCACCTTCCAACTTTTCATCTAGTTGTTTCTTCATATGTGCTCTAGTATTTCTCATCTCTTCTTAGTAAATTCTTCCTTTCTTTTCATCTCACAACTTGTAACAAATTCATTGCACTAGTACAGAGACTCAGATTGACCACCAAATTGATTGGGATGTAATAAAATATTTTTGAATATTGAACAGACTTGAAAGAATTTGCATACAGAAAGACTCTTAAGAAAAACCTCTACCAATTTTAGTGGAAACTTAAAAAAGGACTACAAATACTATTTGGATCATTGACAGGGAAACCTCAATTTGAAAAATGGCTAGAAAACTTTATCTCATGGATAAATTTATGCAAAATATATGACTCTAACTCTAAATCTCGATCTCGAACTAGAGACCTTACATAGGTATTTTACCAATAGAGTTTCCAATTTGTTGGTTATTTTTAATGAAACAATTTGATCTCACAAAATAGCCTATGGAATTTCCATTTTACAATGGTTAGCTAATTGGAGGGATTGTCAAACGAATGAGTGAAAGCTTAGATAAGCTTTCCTCCTGCACTTTAGGCTCTACAAAACTTGGGAGGGTGATCCCACATGATGTATTTAAGATCCTTCATGCCAAATAAGCTCGTACATTGTAAATAATAGATAAGCTCTACACATAATTTTCTTAACAAAGATCTAGAAAATCCTTTAGATATTAATTGTTTCAAAACTTGTAATAGAGTACGATAAACCTTGACTCTACATACATTTCAACAAGAATTTAAAGAATTAAGTAATTTGAATGTATTGTTTGTGAATAATCAAGAATATTGCAACAAAAACACATATCCCAAAACAGTGCCTTAGCCCAGAATATGGAGTCCAATCAAATGAAAACCAATTTTAACAACTTAACATTTAGCAATATAGAGCTCCTACAATGCTACATTATAACATTATACTCAACTATTCCAAAACCATAACTCATTATCATATCTTGATACTCAAATCACATAAACCTATGATTTATTACAAGCAATTTAACTAATTGTTTGAATTAGGACAAAGAAAAAACCACACATTCATTGGAACACAATGAAGACCACCAAAACAACCCTTGATTATTTCAATGATAATTCAAATGATGAATACACTAGGAGAGAATTGGCTTTGAAATCCTACCATTCTTTATATTTCAAAATGCTAGTATTGTTATTGAAAATTATTTACATAAACAAAAGACTCTTAACCTAGATATCGACTAAATTTTATTCTTTATATTATCTTTTACAAAAATTGCTCTCTGAGATAAATCAACCACCCATACAATTTCCCTTGAATTCCCTTTTATAAAAAATAAGGGAGCAAAATAATCTTCAAGCCAATGTACACATGTCAATACTTTTGACTAGCATGGTGAAGGTATTGCTATGTGCAAATATAATGGTTTTTGAAATGTAATTGTAATTGTCAAATGAACATCTGTATAAGATAAAAGCCACTTTCTACTTGTCGATGCAGATATTCTTTCCTTCCAAAAGGAACTTTAGTTGATGAATATATAATTTCCATGAGCATCAACACCTTTTCCATGTTCTCCCAAAATATAGGACTAAAATTATGAAAACAAGAAGAAAAGGACAAAGCATTTCCACATCAACATCCTTATGTCATCAACTTTTAATTGAGGATGATACAATATTTAATGCTGACATAACAAAGGCCTAATCCATACTTTTTCCAAGCCATGTATTATATTCCTCCTGCTACAAATATCCTTACTGAAATAAATTACTTGCTAAAGACACCAAATCAAAATTCATACCACCCTGTAATTGAAAAACAACTCACGACTCTCGGATATCAACATAATTTTTCTTCCAAAGCTCAAAGTATTCATCAGAAGGCCAATCAAATGCAATGACATCATCGACCTTGATCCTATATGGGGTATATTTTATAACCACTTTTTTGGAATCTTTATCAAACTCTTCAAGGAAATCACCTATGTGAGAAATCCTATCCATATTGTTCTTCAACATTTCTATAACAACTGTATCACAATTTAATTCTCCTTGGGTAGTTATCACACTACTCGCTTGATCTTTCCATTGCTAGAGAGGGTTAACTTTGTTGGTATATGGCTTTGAGATATAATTTTTGGCTACTTGTGTTTTCATTTATGGCAACTAGAGTCTGCAGTATGGTCTGAAGTGTTAGTATTGCTCCTACTAGCAAGGGAAGTAAGATTTTGTAATCTACTAGAAAAAAGAATGAAGAGCAGAACATCCAGTTGATAAGTTGATCTAATCACTTCACCAGATTACTATTTTGTGGTGTGGAACTCCAGGGAAGCCTTCCTAGCATATATACTATCCTACTAGTGAGTTTTTTCGTGTTGCATTAGTCATAGTTTGAGTTAATAGGTTCAGTACTATGGTTCATGGTTTATTCTCTCATTTTGGCTGACATGTTTTATATGGCGTATCGCGGATGTATGTGGAGTATGTATTTAGCTATTTCTTATGTTCAGAACTTTTTTTTAGGTCCCTACTATATTCTAGCCAACTTGTGTGGGTACACATCAACTATAATTAATGATTTGAGCTGAAATAAGCAAGAATATTATATTTTGTTGTGAAGATGACATACAATGAATTCCTAATTAGTGGGTATATAAAGGAGATCAGAAAATCATTTTGAAGTGAAGTAGCTATGATAGAGATAGAAGTGTATGTGTATTAAGAAGAGAGCGAAAAAGGAAAAATTAGTTATTTAAGGGTAGAAAAAGTTTTGTATGCTAAGCAAAGCAAAGTAGAGCAAAAGTGAGAACTAGTCAAAAGATCCAGAATCTGATTATGAGCTTCATTGAAACTGAATCCAGGCATTTGTAGATGTTGTATTCTTAGTTCAATTTATTTTTGTAACTTCAATTATACTTTGTAAGGTAGTGAGCCTTTCTTTCTTGAGCAGTGACCTCTAGGAAATGTGCCTGAATGCAAGTGCATTCCCCTCTTTTATCATACTTCTAATAGAGTATACATTGTGGATTAATCTCCACCGTGGTTTTTCCCCTAATAGGGTTTCCACGTAAAAAAAAATTGGTGTTATGGTGTTCATTAGTGTGATTGCTTGTTTCCCTTAGTTTATATGCTATGAATGTTGTTTTAAGTTCAATTATTGTTGTTGATAGTTTTAGATCTAATATTATTGAACATCGATTCATCCCCCCTCTCAGTGTTCCTAGTGTCCAACAATTAGTATCAGAGCAGGTTCCTCTTCTGGAGTTTAATAGCTTGAGGTGGATCTTGAATTACAATGGATGCTGGTGGTCTTCAACAACAACTTATGGTGGCACTTGATGATCTTGATTATTCCAAAGTAGAGGTCATGGAACTAAAATGAAATCTTGTTGTTTTCGAAAAATTTAATTAATCATTAAAGGATAAGATAAATGAGTTAAGGGAAAAGAGGAAGGAACTATGTGATCAATTGAAGCAAAAAGAAAGTAAAGTTCTAGATGATGTCCATCTAAATCAAACCCTAAGGGAAATAATAGAAGAATGTGAAAATCTTGCTAAGGATAATACAACTCTAAATATTGAAATGGAATATGTGGTGATGAAGTTTACCAAAGAGATTGAAGAGAGAAAGAAGAATGAGGAGAATCTGGCCCAGTCCCTGAAAGAAAAATTTGAGGAATGCAGCAGAATTAATAGTGGATTCATTTAGTTGGAAATTGAACTGCAACAATCCAGAAACAATGAACAAGAGCTTGAGAGATAGGTAGTTATCCTCGGAAATGATCTTTCTACTGCAAATGAATTCAAGGATAAATTCAGAATAAGCTCTACTAGGCTTGATGAGATAACCAAAGGACAAAAGGATACAAATGACAAGCAAGGTCTTGGCTATGAGAAGGGTGAAAGTTTTGAATCTAAACAGAAGAACCTTGAAAAGAAGAACAAAGGCAGAAGACATCCAGTAAGGCAACCCAATGCTCAAAAATTTAAGGTATATTACTTTTCTTGCAATAAATTTGGACATATGGCTTCTCGGTGTAGAAAAGAGATAAACCCTAGTACTCCATCATTTTCTGGTAAATTTTTTCAATGCAAAAAGTTTGGTCATAAGGCATTCGAATGTAGAAGTATGTATGTCAGTGCAAGTAACATTAAATTCTATACTTGTGGAAGATTTGCACATGTTGCTAATCAATGTAGTTCAGGAGGAAATCAATGGAATGGATGGTATAGACTAAAAAATTTGGTATGCTAGAATTGTAAGAATTTTGGGCACATTGCAAAATTCTACAGGAACATAAACTTGAACAAAAGAGGTCTAATTTATCAAGGAACAAATTCATAGAAAGACAACAAAGGAAAAGAAAAAGCATCTATGGAAGAGATAAGAGATTAGATGAAGAAAACATGGGTAAAGAAAAGTGAATCTGATGAAGGAAAAAAGGATGTACTAGAAACTCCCTCCAGTAACTCTTCCAACAATTAACTTTAGGCCAATGGCCTAGGGGGATTTTTTCATGAAAATATCTTGTTCCCCTATGATATCATTGGCACCAAATTTGAGGATGTTGTCAGCCGTTGTGTTATTCATTGTTAAAAGTACTAGTAATCATCTATTGAGTTGGACAAAATGGTATAGATCTACAGTCGAGTTCTTTTCTTATTGTTTGAGTTTGCAGAGTAACCATAACTTCTAGGGAAAAACATTTAATGTGGCATGAAGTTAAGTATGTGAAGTTATAAAAGGGCATTTGAAACCCTAATTCGTCATCGTGCATTGAAAGAGAATAGTTGGAGAGCCCTTTCAACAAATTTCCAAAGGTGCGAGAGGTCAATCTAGTGGCAAATTCTTTAGGTATTTTTGTTGCTTATTAATTTAATATCTATTTGGTGATTAGTAGAACCTTGTTTGGCACAAAAAATGAAACAAATCAAAGGAATAGTAACTCTCGATGATTATAGTAGTCAAAAATTTAGGGATGAAAGAATTTTTTTGTCTCTCGCCAAATTAAGGAAGCTTGGAGGATTGAAGCATAAGAATTTGGATATCTATAATGAATTCCTTCATTTCGTCAATGCGAAAGTGATTTGGTTTATCTTGAAAATATTGGACAATGGTATCCTTACTCTAGATAAACCCTATTGAATCTCCGAGGATGTAATCAAGAATCTAACAAGTCTGTGCAAGTAATATTCCAAAGAAGAAATCGATTTGAAATGTTGAGTTTGAAGCCCTAATTGGAATAAGGGGAGATCAGAGGGCTCTGATAATTGTGTCGATTAAAGATCCGTTGACAAGGTATGTTGCACATGGAATCTCATACAAGATCTTCTTCAGAAACGGAGAAGGATCAACCTCAGCAGGTGCTATATATATCACTCATAAATTGATAATAGAAACTAAAGACTTTAACCTCTGTAGTATGATGAAGGATCAACTAATGGAGAATGTACAATTAACAAAGGATATTGACTACTCCTTTAGGTTTGGCACCCTTGCAATATGCATTATGATGTATTTTCTAAATTTCTTGCCTCTGAATGACAATGTGGTGTGGAAAGAAAATTTATCGATCAGCAAGAAAATCTTTGAGCATTACAACTCTTTTGAAAATGGGGAAAGAGTATATGAATATTTATTTAGAAAAGTGTTAGAAAAGTTTGGTGTAAGTGTTATCCCTCTTCTGGTAAAAATAATTGAAGTTGGATAATCCTTCGAAAAGATAGAGAAAAAGCAAAAGAGAGGAAGAGATTTGGCTGGTGTCACTCCTCTGACACCCAAGTCAGCAAAAGTTGAAGAAAAGGGGAAAGGAAAGTTGGTTGTGGATGTAGTGGATGAAGAATTTGATGAATATACTCCTAGAGATCAACCAAAACTAGGTGAACCAGAAATAATAATAGCTGGAGATAGTGATGAAGAAGGTGCTTTGTTCAAATCAAAGATAATGCAAATTATTTAGGATGAAGATGGGATGAAAAATATATTTGAAATATGGTTGAATGGACCACTTATGAGTAGGATCTCATTGAGAACACTTTAGGAAGATACTTTTCTAATAACAATATTGAATTGCAGAGTTTGCAAGATGTTCTCCCAAAAGAACTGATTGAATGTGTCAAGGAGGCTATGGGTTTTGTGCCTCTAGATAGGAAAGAGGAGGAAATATCTCTTGCTAAGTTGAAGAATAAAATGAATTTTTGAATGTGCTAAGATAGTGCATTGATTTTTCCAATAAATTCATCAACTATTGTCTAAGGTGGCCTCATGTGGTCGGCAAGTACAAGGATAAGTTAGAGGAAATTGAAAAAGAGCTTGTCAAAATTGGAAAAAACTATAGTATGTTTTTGGATAAGGATGGAAAGGTTAAGAAAAAGTTTTATGATCTACAGGTTAAACATGAAAAAGTTCACTTTGCTAGAAATACTCTCATGGACACCTTCTAGAGAGTAAAAGATCTGACTGAAGGCAGGCTAGAGAAAATGATTGACATGCTAAACATAGGACAAAAGCTAGAAGAAGCAATCACCATTCTTGAATCCATTTTCCAGATTATCAATAATACATCAGATAATAATAGCTTGATTATAGCTATTGGGATTGCGGTGTACTCTTGGAAGAAATTCCTTCTAGAAATTAAAGCTAAGTATAAAATAGTCTTCTGATTTTTGCAAGAGTTTCTCAAATTTTGATCTAACTCTCCATTTTGCAAAGGGGAAAGAATAAGAAGAGACGTATAGTAAAACATTACAAGGAGAGTGGAAGAAATAGAAACTTTTTCATTGATTTCAAAGGGGGAGAGAATGCAGTGAAAAATTCCTTGACATCAAAGGGGGAGCAATAGTCTTGGTTTTGTTGACTTTTTGGTTTTGACACTTAGTCAATTTTTCACTAAGTGTTGTCATCAATGCCAAATGGGGAGATTGTTGGCATATGGCTTTGAGAGATATTTTTTGGCTACTTGTGTTGTCATTGATGGAAACTAGAGTCAACAGTATGGTCCACAGTGTTAGTATTGCTCCTACTGGCAAGGGAAGTAAGATTTTGTAATCTACCGATAGAAAGAATGAAGAGTAGAACATCTAGTTGATAATCTGATCTGATCACTTCACCAGATCACTATTTTGTGGTGTGGATCTCCAAGGAATACTTCCTAGCATGTATACTATCGTACTGGTGAGTTTTGTGGTGTTGCATTAGTTGTAGTTTGAGTTAAGAGATTTGGTAGTATGGTTCATGGTTTATTCTCTCATTTTGGTCGACATGTTTTATATGGCGTATCGCGGATGTATGTGGAATATGTATTTAGCTATTTCTTAAGTTTGGAACTTTGTTTTGGGTCCCTACTATAGTCTATCCAACTTGTGTGGGTACACATCAACTCTAATTAATGATTTGAGCTGACATAAGCAAGAATATTATATTTTGTTGTGAAGCTAACATACAATGAATTCTTGATTAGCAGGTATATAAAGGAGATCGAAAAATAATTTTGAAGTGAAGTAGTTGTGATAGGGATATAAGTTTATGTGTATCAAGAAGAGAGGGAAAAAGGAAAAATTAGTTATTTGAGGGAAAAAAAAGTTTTGTATGCTAAGCAGAGCAAATCAGAGAAGAAGTGTGAACTAGTCAAAAGATCTAGAATTTGATTATGAGCTTCATTGGAACTAAATCCAAGAATTTGTAGATGTTGTATTCTCAATTCAACATTTTTTTGTAACTTCAATTATACTTTGTAAGGTAGTGAGACTCTCTTTCTTGAGCAGTGAGCTCTAGGCAGTGTGCTTGAATGCAAGTGCATTCCCCTCTTTCATCATACTTTTAATAGAGTATACATTGTGGATTAATCTCCACCATGGTTTTTCCCCTAACATGGTTTCCCTTAGTTTATATGCTGTGAATGATGTTTTAAGTTCAATTATTATTGTTGATAGTTTTAGATCTAATATTATTGAACACTGATTCACCCCCCTCTTAGTGTTTCTAGTGTCCATTAAACTTCATCAGTATCATTCAAGATGTTAGGGAGTAAACTAAAACTCCATTCATTAAAAATTTTCACTAGCTCCCTAATTTTCATCTTCAATGGGTCAATCAACCACTGATATTCCTTGATCCCATTTACAATTTTGAGAGTTGGGGAAATGTTGAGTGGCTTATTTACATCAAGCTTTGATCAAATAACCATGTATCTCAATTCTTGAAATTTAGGAATCCACTTGTCCATCAATGGGATGGAAACTTCCTTATCCCTATCAAAACTCCTTATATCATCATATTTATGGAAGAATAATTTGAATGAATGTTATTTATCTTTCTCTCAATGATTTTATTTAGATGTTCCAATACTACTGTTACAATGTTCATATTACTCAAATAAATTGATTTATCAAAATTTTGGTATATCTCTTCATAGGTCTTGATTTGATCCATTAATTCTTCCTTATTGACTTCTTTTGAGGGAGGTGCAATTGATGTACTTGGAAGTAGGTGTGCAATGGGCACATCACTAGGACTATGAGGTACAACCTCCACTGGAGATGGGAGAGGTGAATGGGTAGGAGAAGATGGTGTTTTCTTTGATGAGGATGGAGGAGGAGGAATCACTACTTGTGGAGATCCTTATATTTGCATTAATTGAAATTTTTCCTTTAACAATTCTATTTCCAACTACAACTCTACAATTTTTTGTCCCTTATTATACTTGGACACCATGTCATGATACCTTTTCTTGAATGAGTCATACTCCTCTGTTAAATACTCCATAGTATCCTTTTTTAATTGAGCTACATTTACAAACAATGTAGCAGCCTTGACTACAGATGTATCATATACTTTTTTGATAACCAAGCCTCCTCTTAGACCTACAACTAGATCTACAACTGGTGGATTCTTTGTACTTGGGGCTAATACCCAAATAGCCTATTTATCCCATTGAGTATTGAATATTGATCCATACAGAGCTAGGGTTACTTCTTCCTCAATGGAAAAGATAGGGGCATCATGCCTTCTCACTGTATCAAAAGTAATTACTGAGGAAAGATCCCATTCTGGTAACAATAGCAACCCACTTTTCTAACTAGCTCTTTCCATTCATATATTGTTATATCCTTGTATTTTATCCTCATTTCATCACGAGCTTTAGCATTTATGACCTCTCTTGGAAATTCTAGGTTTACAAATAATTTCATGATTATGCTTTCAATATATTCATCCTTTTGGGCTCTCCATATAAACTCTTTAAAGGGTTGGTTTTTTACAAAAGCATCATCATCCATAAACTTCTCACAAGCCTTTTCTCTTACATAATTAGCATTATTTATTCCATTTAAGTTAGCTTTACTCAAGCCGAGGCTTAAACTTTGTGGAACTATCCCCCTTGAGGGAGAAGGCATACCCTACCTCATCTCATCTTAAGTGACAATAATCTCTTCATCAAAGTCATTTGTGGAGTAATCCATAAGGCCACTTGATCCAAACTTTTTTTTCATGGTGGTTCCCTAGGTGGTGATGGTCCTCTATGTGGTGAGTCAAGTTCAATAATCTATGGAATGGATGATCATGGGGGTGAAAATGGTCACAATTGTGGTGGAGGAGAAGATTCCCTTGACCCCTTTCATTGGGTAGGGGTGGTAATTTTTAGCTACTTTTTCACTCTTCTCTTTCTTCCATAGGGGATTTTCCCTTATCTTGTTCTTCAATAGCTACAAATTTTCCTTTATCCGGTATCAGTCTTTCTTTTTTCAATCTCCCTACAAATTTATCAAAATTATGAAACATAGTTTCCACCCTCACTATTTCATCTTTTATGTCAAGGAGAGCCTTGAATTGAGGATCCATCTCTTGATTTGCACTCTCCAATTTTTTGAAAGCTATCCATTTCATTTTTATATCTTCCTATATTTGAAAATAAAAAATGTTTCTAATAAAATCCTTGGGGAAAGAGAAATTATGATTAAATTCCCCCCTTTTACTCTATCTTTCAACTAGACCATGAAACTTTTTGGGTCATTATTCATGTGGGAATTCCATTTAATTCCCAAAGGCTTGAGTTTTTCAATGATGTTCTTCCATCCACTATTTTTCATAACAAAGTCTAAAAACACTATATAAGCAGGAAAGAAAGTTCCTTTCCTCATGTTAACCAAGTGCTTATCCTCAACATCTCCAAGTTTCTGCATGACTTCTAAGAAACCAACTCTTAATGGTACATCTCTAGGAAGCACATAAGTTGTTTTATTAGTACCGTATATACGAAGGATGGTGCAATCTTGATAACAAATCAAATCTCCCTAGTTGTGGCCAATCCCTAGATCAAGTCTCATCTCCTTAGGTCTAAGAAATTTGTGCAATTCTATTGGGATTCTAGGAAGATTTATAACCAAAACCCTCTTGATCTTAGATGATTTTTTTTTGAAAAGACCAAAAAAGTAGAGATCTTCTTATGTCTATCCAAGATAGGGGTCCATGTTTGGATAGGCATATCATTACCATTCACTTGTATTTTCAGTTCCATATCACTACCAAAGAAATCAACTCCCTTCTACAAGAACATATCCATGAATAAGGAGTACCACCAAAACCTCACTCCTATTTCACCATTCTTTAGAGCTACCATACCTTTATGTATCTCTTCTAAAAAATAGGTAGCAAAATCATAAGAGGTGTTGAGTTTCATATGTTGTGTGTTTTTAACCATGTACATAGGTGCAATCAACATGCTTAAAACTAGATCATACCCCAGGATCTAACAAAGAGAATAAAATATTTTGCAGAAATAGATTGCAAAGTAGTTGATTGGGTAGGGTTCTCTTATAGATGGACCTAGTACACTTTTTCTCCCTCCCTTTCCTAGTACCAAGAAATGTGATGATATTGATACCAACTTCTTCTCATCAATTTCCACCATCTCATCACTCCACTAGTTTAACCTAAAAACCTCAACGAGATCTTCTCTAATGACCTCAACCATGTTCTTGCCAAAATGTGTTCTCACCACCCTAACAGTAGGATCATAATTGGTTGCTATAGCCTTCAGGAGGTCCACATCAAGATACACATTTGGTAAAATCATTCTACCCATATCTAGTCTCCATGGGTTGCAAATAGGGATTTTGAAATTTTTGTTGCCAAACCAATATGTAAATAATTCCCACCTAGTGAATGGCAGATTGGCATCCTTGATGGCATATTGTTTGTCAACAATGCCATCTTTAGTCCTAGGACCTTGAAACATATATTTCCCTATTCACTTGTCATTTGTCAAGGTTTTTAATTGGTCTAGTAAATATTGGACTAGAGGTCTCTTCTTAGGCTGAAAATCAGGAGGTTGAGTTCTTTCTTGGGTGTGCCATTTTGCTAATAAGAAACTCAAACTAGGGTTTATATTTTATGAAAATGGATAACACAATTCAAACAATTGAAGGAAATTCAATGAACATAAAACCCTAAAAGAAGTCCTAGTACCCTACTCAAATCACAAAAATAGTAGTATCTATGGAAATTTTGAGGAATTGAGCAAGAGAGGTATGGTTTTAACTTATTGGTTTGTCGACATGTAGAAACCCTAGTTTGAGGATGCCAAGAACCCAAAACACACTAAAACAACTTATGAATTCTTTATAATTCCTTTATGATCAAGATTATACTTTAAATCCATCTTTTATGGTAAATAAATCCTTTACTTTGGTAGAAAAACATCAAGTTTTCCATTACTACTTGTTCGTGCAAACTAGAATGGCTCCATGACACCAATTTAGAACTTTTGAATTGTGATCATTGATCTCCTCATGAGTTGGATCAATGCGCATCTTAGATGGAGTCACACATGCTATAGCTTAGGGAAAATACCAGGTTAGCAAATTAAAGCATAAACAAAATAACCCAAAGCAAAGCAATGAAGAACAAAGGAGTACAAAACATGAAAACAAGGAACAATCTCACTAAATGTCTTCAACCTCCATGATTAACCTTCATTGCACCTTCTCTATTTGCTCCAATATTATGTTTTCCCTCAAATTTGTGATGAGCAACCTATGATTACGCCAATGTCCTAAACAAATGTTGAAGGATTCTATCAAATGCCACACAATGTAGCTATGAAGCAAGCCTAAAGTATGAAGTGTAAGTGTGCCAAATAAGGCCAAAATTTCCATTTTATATAAAAATCAATTTTGGGTGAATGGTCAAGATTGAAAGATGAGAAATGCCATAAGATCAATGGCTAAAATTGAATGTGACAATCCACAATTAGGGTTACGGAAACATTAGGTTGAAATTTGAAATGAATGGTCAAGATTTGATTTTAAAAAATTAAATCAAATGGACAAGGCTGCATGTGACAAGGAGATAAGAATGGCATGGAAAAAGAAAGAGCTGGAAAATGAAATAATATTAGAAATTATTTGATTTATGAAAGAAAGTTGTCATTTTGAATTAAAAATTAATTTAATTAAAAAAATCGGGCCATGTGACAGCAAATAATTAAATTAAATTATTTGCTTGGAGAAAGAAAATAGAAAGGGGACAATTTTAAATAAAATTAAGAGAGGCCAAGGTGGGCAATAATTAAATAAATTAAAGAATTTATTTAATTATAAGAAGACATGAAATATTAATGATGTATTTTAAATAAATAAATAAAATTTATTTATTTAAATAATCAGGAAAAAATAGTGGACCAAGGATAATTAAATAAATTTAATTTATTTGATTATAGAGACATTAGAAAATTAGCAACATATTTAAATAAATAAATATAATCAAGAGGAATAAAAGACATGAATTAATTAAATAATTGATAATTATTTAATTAATAGTTGAAATCGGATCATAGGACATAATTGAATATTTTAATTATGTTAGGAAAAATTACAGAGAGAATAGAACTTGTAGGCCTAATTCAATTTTATGTGTCTACATTTTTCCCCTCTTTGTCATAATGTAGCTTGTTGCATTGTGACAAAGAAAATTTAGTCAAAGCATGCCCTAATGAAGGTATGGAGTATCTTGCCCCCTCGAGAAAATTTGCAAATTTTGGCTCAATGATAGAAAAATTTGGAAAGTGTCTCGATAAGTCAATTTGATGATCAAAACATCAGTGGCGTGATTGATTTTGGACTTTTACGTGTTTAAGGAAGCCAACAGGTTGGTCAAAGTTGGTCAAATGAGCCTCCAATAATAATTTTTTCAAGAAAATCCCACTTTTAGCCTATAAATAGGTTCAAATTGGGTAAAAAGTCAATTCATTTTAACTTTTACCTTTTGAAATTTGAGAGCTCAAAGAGAGAGGAGACTTTGCGACGATGGTGATTCTAGTGACCGAGCATCACGACTACATCGTGCTGACCTTCATACGGCTAGAGAGGATAGAGCCACCTATAAGTACCCCATATCCACCTCATAATTTTCTTGTTTTGCATGCTTTTTTAGGGTTTAAAGTTAGGTCATTAGATGCGTTGTGACGTATCTGCGTTTGCGTAAGCCACATTCACATTTGCATTGCACACATTTGATGTGTTGTGACACAAATGCAAGAGGTTTGTTAGGTTTTGATTTAAAGTGACACATTTGTAGGCTAGTGAGACACAATCGTTGTGTCGCAACACAAATGATAGGTATAGCAATGCAATCACCATGTTGAAGTGCAAATGTGGGGTCGTGCAACGCATTTGTTTTACAATGACACAATCGATTTGTGAAATGATGCAAGTGCTATAGGATGACACGTTTGTGAGTTTTTGTGATGCAATCACCATACTGAGATGCAACTAACAGATGAAATGATGCATATACCCTATCATGACATAGATGAAGTTCCAAACAACGCAATTGACTTGGTGTGATGCATTTGAATTTGACTAGGGTTGAATTTTGTTTAGGCTCAGTTTCTGTGTACTTTCGATAGATAGATGGTAATGATGATTTTCAATGATGTGCTAACTCTTATTTTTGCTTGTGTAGAAATGATTACCACCTATTTATACATGGGAGTTCAGGCCTTCGACATATGCATTCAAAGATCAGTTGTAAGATAGGGAGTGGAGGCAATTGATGCAGCTAGGACTATACTATATGACCTATATTCCATTGTCTAGGAAAATAGGGGACTATTGAAAACATTAGCGGAGATATGGCACTCAGAGATTTGTTCATTCCACTTTCCAATGGGAGAGGCCATTGTCACACTTGAGGATGTGTATAGGATTTTGCGCCTTCTGATTAGAGGAGAGTGAGTGGTTTCTGATCCATACCTGGGATAGCAGGCGATTACAAAGTACTATGAGGCCGATGATGGTGCAAGACTGGGAATTGAGGGATATGAGATTCGATGGGAGTTTATGGTGGAGCACTATCCTTGATGGGATGTGATGCTATGTACTTTGATTGTCGGTGTCTTGACTTCTGATCATCGGGGACATGGGTTCCCTATCGGATGGGGAGATGTGCTCATTCATATGAGGTGAGATAGGACTATATTTTCATGGGGGCCATGTCTTCTTGGTACGTTGTATCATCAATTACATGAGGTGGCATACAGAGGTGCACATAGTATTAGCTATGTCACTACATTGCTTATGATCTGGGCTTGGGAGCATATTCTCGTCTTTCATCCTCTGATTTAGAGACCGTAGCTTGTTGAGGGGATACCATATGTTTACTTATATGCAGGTGCCCTATAACAAACCAGAGTTGGAGAGATAGGATACTAGTGACATCATATTGATACATTGATGGATTTTTTCTAGAGGCCCTACACAGACTGTGCACAGTGGGAAGGAGAGGGTGATCATTTGGCATTTTGTTGGTAGTTTAGATATCTAATTGATTACATTGTTCAGATGTAGCACATTATTGAGATGTACCTGCCCCAACAGTTATTACATTAGTTCAACGAGCAACAAGATGTGTCAGTGGGAACTACAAAGTATGCTAGATCTTCATGAGAGATGATGTGCGAACCGGCCATATTAGCTCCTTTTAAAGAGCAATAGATTGATGGATTGGTAGCACAGTAGTGGGCTTGGAGTGGGGGTCTAACAGATCCAAGGACTACTACATAGTTTGATACATGGTGGCAGACTCACAAGCCACAACCTTTGATAGACCCAGATGGGCCAGCACTAGTTGATTGATGATCAGTCATACCACAGGTGCAACGAGGAGGCCAAGGATGCAGAGATGAAGGAAGGGGAGAGGGAGAGATGGAGGCTAAGGAGATGGGGGGAGAGGAGACTGGGGAAGGGGTGGAGGAGATGGTGGAGGAGGAGGTGATGGAGGTGATGGAGGAGATGGTGGGGATGGAGGGAGGAGGAGGAGAGGAGGAGACGGTGGGAGGTAGGCCAGGAGGGTGCAACAACGTGTTGAGAGAGTACCATTAGATGTGATCCTTGAGGTGGCCAAGGATGAAGAGTAGTTGGAGGCAGAGGTTAGACTAGAGTTAGAGTAGTCAGAGGTAGAGGTTAGGCTAGAGGGAGAGATGGAGGCCGAGGTGCATATAGGAGAGGAGGCCCTGGATGTCAGAAGAGGTCATGAGGTAGTTAGTGGCAAGGAGGCCCTGGATGATGAGGAGTTGAATATTGATGGGGATGAGGACAAGGATGAGGTGAAGAGATAGCTATGAGAGCACATGATGGATGGAGAGGAGGACATATCCAGGGGACCACCTTTGCCACATGATGCCATAGTTGATTAGATATTAGCCGATATACAATAGAGATTAGATGAGGCCTCAACACATATCAGGTCCCTATAGGTAGAGCTAGAGCTGACATGGGTAGAGCAAGATCAGGCTATGATCCGTCAGTAGGAAGCACAAAGCTAGTGCTCAGAGTTTGCACAGTTATGTGCAGGACCCGCCAGAGAGATTTCCAAGGAGCTAGCCAGGAGGAGTGAGAGTCAGGGAAAGTACAAGATGTCATATGAGAGGGTAGTGTTGGTAGATTAGTGGGATCCTAGTTTATCTTGGTCTCAGACTAGGACAAGCAGTGGTTCAGGGAGTAGTATCAAGAGCCACAATAGCCAGAGTCAGAGCAATGTGGGTGGGCCTACCTCCTGAGGGAATTCCTTAGGGCATAGGTCACATCATCATAGTCACAGGCACTCTTCTAGCCATAGATCCAGTCATAGCCATGGATCATCTACTTCAGGGAATAGGTTAGAGCATATCCAACCACCGGTCATAGATCTGCCAACTTCATAGACTCAACCTACCATGTTTACACAAATTCTGCCAGTTCCGATTACAAAGCATCATTCACCCCATTCTTCTCCTCAAGGGGATGAGGAGAGCATAGCCTAGGGAATTGCTACTATTATCTTATCATTATGTTTGAGACATTATGTTATGACATTTATATTTTGACCATCAAGCCTGTGAGCTCTATTTTTGGGATACCTCGTGACTCTATCTTGTGACATGATTTTGAGATATATATATATATGATGCAGTTTTTGGCATGGACTATATGCTAGTGTTATGTGATGATGCATTTTGATTTGATTATTTCTATGTGATATTATTTATGTGATGATTCCTATGATGATTGCATTTATATGCTTTGTGATGTGTGCATTTATGATGGTTATTTATGATGAGATTCCATTCTAATATTATGTTATGTATGCTAGTTATTTTATGATGATGATAATTCTAATGAATGTCATGTTTATGATGATGGATGCATTGGTGTATGACTATATATGCATGGATAATACAACATGTGATGCTTTATGTTATGATGTGTATGCATTGATATGGACAATGTATGAAAATGTTTAATGCACATTTATGTTATATGAATGCAAATGGATGAATGAAAATGATGTATACTAATGATGTAAATGGAAATATGAATGGATGCTTAACGAATGTATGCCTTAATGAACTTTCAATGTACTGATATATTATGCAATTTCCTATATGTGAATAAATGTATGAAAATGTGTAATGAACTAATACAATGTCTATATGATCATATATGCGATTATATTTTTGTATGTCACAAGATATCATTAGGAGACGGAAGAAGAGAAGTGACAAGACAAAAGGAGATGGATGTTAGTGCATAGAAAAAATCCTTTAATATTTTGTCAAAGAACTAATAGTTGTTGCTCTAATAATCATTGGGATGATTAATGTAATGGCTAGCAAACACCATGATATGACATAAAATCAATGGTGTGCAAGGTCATACCATCACATGAAACAAGCAGTCATAGACAAGGATGATCATGACTCATACTAAGAGTGCAATTTCCCCAATATTTTTGTCACAACCACCCACAAACAAGAAAGGAAAGAGAGACCAACCATGAAATGTTGTTGCTCCTCTAAATCCTAGTGCCAGGACATCCTCGAGCAAATAGCAACATGACCATTTGAAAAATAAAAGACAAGACAATTATCATGATACGTCACTTCTCCCCTAAATCTCGTTGTCAGGACATCCTCGAGGAACTAGTAGCATGATGAAAAATTAAAGGAAAAATGCCAAGACAATTTTAGCCAAGTGTGTCTGAATGTTAAGTGTTTTGATGTCGAGAGGACAAGTTTGACAATGTCTAGGTGAAGAATGCCAGGTAATGCCAAATTTAGGAAGGACACATCGTGAATGATGTTGATATTAAGAGGTTCAATCCTCAAATTTCATGAGGATCCCTCAAAATTCTAGAAGACAGTGATGATGCCTAGGAAGGACATATCCTAAGGCATAAATAAATGACAGGGGCTGCTCTTCAGAAGGGCACATCTAAAGAATAACCAAGAATTGATAGTTTGACTCTTTTTTTTGAGTTTGACTAAAGTTGACTAGGTAATAGAATTGACCACATGCTCGTGTTGAAATGAAAATGTGATTGACATGTTGATTAAATGATTGCCAAAGTTTGTTTAAGGAGTTGTTTGTTTTAGAATATATTTTTTGATTTGAAGACATTTGACGTGTGTCCCAGTGTAGGGTCATGAACCTTAATGGACTGACCTAGTGCAACCTCAAGGGCTCATCGATTGATGGCCTTGCCTACGTCATACACTCAAAGACCTCATAGTTCAACACAACCAATGATTTTGTCTTGATGGAAAAAGATTGAGTCATGAATTTATTTGGACAAACCTAAAAGGACTAACCTAATGTCTCGAGGGCTCGAAGATGAGCCTTGCCTACATAGAAAATGCACAGAGACAACGTAGTTTGATAAGTTACAACTCTATTTTTGGGATTTTGTTATTTGGATGTTTTTGTGTTTTTGCCATATTTTGATTTTCTTTAGGAAGTTTTTCAATTTTTTTAGTATTTTTTTTCTTTCAGGACATTTTATGAATTTTTTTTATTTTTTCAAGACATTTTACATTTTTTTAGGAAATTTTATGAATTTTAGGATTTTTTTAGAACTTTTACAATTGACAGGACCATGTGTGATACCCACTGTGGTTAGGTGATAAAGGATTGCCCCTAGTCAGGTCAATGACTAGCCAAGTTCAAAGGATATGGAAAGGTACATGCTTGGGGTGACAGATGGACGATATGCTAGACCTGATGTCAACCATTATCAGCCATGGAATGAAATGGTAGGATTTTATGATGGGTGTCATGATGGTGTCAAAACATTGGTGTTTATTGTGGACTAAGGTGGATGGAGTGAAAGTAGATGGTGAAGACAAAATTGACTACACATGACACATGTTTGCTAGGTTTTCACCATGGTACTTATCCAAAGCACCTATTTATCAGGTTTTCACTTTTGGATGAATTATTTCTCTTTACTATTTTTGTCATTTTTTCATTTTTTTGGTGTCACCAAGACACTTGTTTTCCATGTTTTCATCAGGGTGACATTTTTTGTATTTTTTTAATTTCTTTGTATTTTTATGGTTTTTAGTCTAGCTCCCTGATGCTATGTGTAGATTTTTTGGAGATGTAGATTGTTGATGAGTTTTTTCAATTGTTCAGCATCTAGAGTAGCTAACTGGTAAGCTCCAGAACTGAATGAGGTAGTGATGATATAAGGACCCAACCAATTGGGCTCAAACTTGCTAGGTCTCTCTTTGTCAGACTTATTCTTAGGATTTTGCATTAGGACCAAACCGCCAATGTCAAAATTTCAAACCATCACTCTCTTTTTATAACTATGGAAAAGGCGCTTCTAATATGCCTACAAATGATTCAAGGCATTATGTATGTGTTCCTCTAACAATTCTAGCTCATGCAGTCATGACTATCTATACTCTTCATCATCAATCAATCCCTTTAGGGAGACTCTAAGAGAGGGAATTTTGACCTCGATGGGAAATATGGCTTTGGCTCCAAAGACCAAGGAAAAAGGAGTGGCTCCTATGGGCATGTGGATGCTGGTGCAATAATCCCACAAAGTAGGGTTGAGTTGTAAATGCCAGTCACAACTAGTGTCATTGACAACCTTTTTAAGAATTTTGATGATTATTTTATTAGACGCCTCAACTTGATCATTTCCTTGTGGGTAAGATGGTGTGGAGAAATGGTGTTGGATGTGGAAGAGTTCACATAAATCAATTACATTTTAATTTTTGAAGGGACGACCATTGTCTGTGATGATGGATTGTGGGACACCATACCAGTAGATGATATAGTTGAGTATGAATTTGGAAATTTGTTTTTTGGTTATGTATGTGAGGGGGATGACTTCAATCCATTTTTTGAAATACTCAGTGGTGGTTATAATGAATTTACAACCATTAGAAGAGGCGGGATGGATTTTTCCCATGAGGTTGAGTCCCCAATGTGTGAAGGTTCAAGGAGAAGTAATTGGTCAAAGTTCCTATGCTGGTGCATGAATCAAATCACTATTTATTTGACATTGGTGACATGTTTTGACAAACTCAAGTGCATATTTTTCCATAGTCGGCCAATAATAGCCAAGTCTTGAGATTTTCTTAGCTAAGGTAGGGCCACTCAAATGAGATCCACATATACCCTCATGTAGCTCATGTAAGGTTATTCATTCTTTGTCAGTGTTGAGACATCAAAAAAGGTATTGTCAAAGCTACGATGGTGTAAGGTGTCATTGATGATAGTGTATCAGTTGACTTTGTGGATAAAGGATTTTTGTTGGTTGTTGGAAAGGTTTGGGGGAAGGGTCTGGTACTAGAGATAGTCATAGATGTCTTGATACCATGGAGAGTTGGGACCAACAAGCTCACAAACCATTTATGACTCTGGAATATCATATGCATTCCACCAAGAACTCAAATTGTAGCACATTGTTGGGAATGTCTAAGAGAGATCCAATTATTTCCATTGCATCTGCTGCCTTGTTTTGTGCCCTAGCAATTTGATCAAAAGAAAGAATGTAAAAATATGACTAAAAGTTGTCAACCATGCATTTTTAGGGAATTCATTTTTCATCCTTGGTGTCATATTCATCATTGACCTAATTGTTGACCAACTGAGAATCTCCAAATACTAGAAGTGTTTTGATTTTCCATTTGATGGCCATTCGAAGTCCTATGACAAGTGCCTCATATTTTGTAACATTGTTTGTACATGGAAAAGAAATGCAGAATGAGTTAGGAATGGAGTCTCCTTGTGGTGTGATAAACAATATACCTACTCCCAAGCCATGACTAGTATGAGACCTTCCAAAGTATAATTTCCAAGGTGATTTAGGCTTTGTATGAAATATAGACTCATTAGGGAAGTTTACTACTAGTGGATGATCACCTTGTACAGGTGCATCTGCTAGTTGATCCGCTGTCAATTGTCCATTTATGGCCTTGCGTTCTACATATTGTATGTCATACTCGCTTAATATCATAACCCACTTTTTCAACTACCTTGTCAATGCTGCTCGACTTAGGAGATACTTCAAGGGATCAATCTTTTCCACTAGATATGTCTTGTGATTTAGCATGTAATGTCTTAACTTCTGGGCAGTGAAGACAACTATAATACAAACACATTCAATATGTGTGTAGTTAAGTCCATAACCGATCAATGTGCAACTGATGTAGTATATTTCCCTTTCCTTCTCATCATGATCATTTTGTGCAAGCAATGCCCCTAGTGCTGAAGTTGTTGCCAAGATATACAGAATTAGAGGTTTTCCTTCAATGGGTGGCATTATGACAGGTGGTGACAATAAATAGTCTTTGATTTGTTGGAATTTCATTTGACACTTATCAGTCCACACAAAGGGGATGTCTTTACATAGGATATATTGAAATGGTTGGCACTTATCTGCTAGCTATGCGATGAAGCATTAGATAGACTATAATCTACCTTGCAATGTCCTTAACTCACTGATTCTTTTTGGCGAAGGCATGTCTAATATGGATTTCACTTTGGTGGGATCGACTTCAATGCCTCTATGAGAAAATATATATCCCAAAAAATTTCTTGATGTCACACCAAAGACACACTTCTCAAGATTCATGTGGACCTTGTATTCTTCTAGTCTTTTGAAAAAAAATTCTAGCACATTAAGGTGATCCTTGCATGTTAAATACTTTTCCAAAAGGTCATCCACATAATCTTCCATTAGGGTATGCATGAGGTCGTGAAATATTGTCATCATAGCTCGTTGATATGTGGCACCTACATTCTTGAGGCCAAAAGGCATGGCATTCCAACAGTATATACCCCAGGGACATGTAAATGTTGTTTTATGTTGATCTTCAAGGGAAATTCAAATCTAATTATAACTCGAGAAACCATCCATGAGGGACAACATCTCGTATCTTTCTATATGGTCGACTATGATGTCAATGTTGGGTAATGGAAAGTCATCCTTTGGACATGCTTTGTTCAAGTCACAAAATTCTATACAGATGCATTTTTGACCATTTGGCTTAGTGACAGGTACAAGATTTGAAATCCATTTTGCATAGTCTCTTGATCTTATGAATCCTATGTCTAGCAACTTCTTGAGCTCTACTTTGACTAACAAGGTGATTTGTGGATGCATCTTTCACAACTTTTGTTTTATTGGCTTGGCATCTGGAAGTAAGGGCAGATGATGAGAGGCTCAAAGATACTCTCATATAAATCATTTTATGTTTAAAAGACTTGTTATTTTTGTTAATTAACATGACTAGAAGTAGACTATAGACTAATATATTTACTTACTTTGATTTATGTTTGGATAATTTGGTAGATATATTTGAGGTAGTGTTTTATGTTAAATGTGTTGCATTCATGATAATATTGATGAGTTAATTATGCAGTGTTAATCTTTTACTGCCATAATTGGTATCCTTTTCTTAAGGGTTTTATTCAAAGTATTTAAAAGACTGATGATGAAGTTAAACTCCCTATTTAATCAAGGAAGATAATCACGCCATTGATCAGCCCAACTGGGTGACGAATTACTCAAGTTTAAATCATCTTCTTTTGTAGTCGATTTGGGTACTTCTAGTCCTAGTGCCAATCTGGCATATTTCTCTATGTCTATTGTCAGTCCTATTTTAGCTATACTTTAGTTTTATTTTTAATCTTCAGTTTGGATGCCTTGAATCTTGGTAGTTAACGCCATGTTGTGAATTTAATAAGGATAAAGTTATAAATATCCATGTTTTAGTTTTAGATAGGAGTTAGATAATTTTCAGCTAAGAAATATTGTAATGGTTACAATACTCTATTCTACGTCCTAATTTGATCAATCTGGATGAAGAAAAGAAGTTAACTTGGATTACTGTGTTAAGAGGTCTTACCTGAGGAAGAGCAGGGCCCACTCAACCAAAGGAATTGATCTTGTTTGGTATTTTCTGAGTTTATGTTATTTTTGTTCCTGAATATTAAATTTGAAGTGTTAGATGTTAAATCTAGAATGTTAAGTTAGTTTGAATCACTTTCAGCAATTGTGGTTGAATTTCTCTTAAGTTTAGTTTATCATAATTAGAATGGTTTGTTAGATTCATCATAAAATTTATTAAAATAATCAGTTTTATATGTTGTTTGCAAGAATTAAGTTTGGTGATTATTTGTTAAGTTAAATTGAAGCAATATGGGAACTTATGGAAAGATGGAATTGAAGTTTGTTGGAAATTTGTTCATGGAAATTAGTATTTATGTTTTCTAAATTAATCCTTATTTCCTTGCAATTCATTTTTTTTCTTTAAAATAGTATTTATTTTTCAGCAAATCTTCAGATAGATTTCTTTCAAAGTAAATTAGAATTAAATTTGGATTTCAAATTCTAGATTAAGAATTAAGATAAATGTTAGTCTTTTCCATGAATCGGCCTCAACCAAGTCAAATGAAGTCAGAAATAAGTCAACAGAACCTTAAGTTAGGAAGTAAGATAGAATTAGACCTTAGGAATTAGCCGCTAAAGTTTAGCTCCCAAGAGCTCTTGAAGAGCCCCTAAGAGCTCTTGAAAGCTCCTGAAGGAGCCAAGTTGATACCTAAAGTCACTGTTTATAGTGCAAACCCCCCCAAAAGTCTGTGACAAATATCCTTATCGCATATAGCTCTGAGACACACCCAGTTTGATAATTGATTGACTAAATGATGCAAGTTGTGACATCAACAACCTTACCCATCAGCAGATTGTGTAAGACTAATTATGGATCTAACCTATGCATATCGACAAAAGACCATGCAAAATTAATCTTACGTTCTAAGAAGAATTTTTGAAATTCAAGTTTCTCTTCCTCTATCAAAGATGTTGCAAAGAGAACAATTTTGGGATCTTCTATTGTGGCTATGTTAACTTCCATGGTGTCCTCAATGAGCATTGCCATTTTTTCCTATGTCACAAGAAGAAAGTTCAATCCTCCATCCTTGGGTGCCTTGAAGAGTTTTTCACCCTTGGATACATCCTTTATTTTTACTTTTGTATTGTCAGAAGGTGCCTTGTGGTTTTCACCTAAAGACATTTATTTTTTTGTTTTTTTAAATTTTTTTATTTTTGCGACTAGAGGATTGCATAGTCTCCCCAAAGTATGCTGCATAATCCAGGTCTATGGTGAATCCAATTTTGTGGTCCCCACTTGGTATGCCCCCACAGAGTCTCATGAATTCTGCAATAGCTTCATCATTATGAAATATGTCCATAAATGGTGGGCCTTGTTGATCCTAGTCAATTAGTTGTGGGTAGACAAGGGAGATACCATCATCAGTGTTGGAAAATGGTGTGGAGGATGTGGAAAGAATGCAGACGGATTTAGAAAGGGTAAAGATGAAATTTTTATCCTCTAACTCCCATTCAGATTCTATCCAGTATTCTTCTTCACTTGATTCAAACAAGTTGGACTCATTGGTAAAATAGGGGACAAATGGATTGGAACCATGATCAACAGTGTCATGTGGCGAGTTAGGTGAATCCAAATGATGGTCATTAGGGTTAGATGGTTAGATAAGCATGTCAGAATGATGTTCAATATGATCAGATGACAGTGCAAGTTTATCATCATTGTGAGGCCCAAATAATCCTACCCATTCTTCTCTTTTCAATTGGACTTTAGGAGAGTCCTTAAGAAGGTCAACTTTAAACATCTGCCTAAATTTTTCATCAAAAGAAGGTTCACCAGGTTCAAGAAACATTTCGTGAAGGAAAAAATTGCTCAGGGATCTTTGGGAACCAAATTCCCATTCGTGTGAATCAGTTTTAGTAAGGGAATCTTCGATAATCTCGACACTCTTGGAAACATTCACACTCTCACCTGAAAGGACATTGGTAAATTGATCATTAGTTTTAGGTAGCCCAAACCCTAACCCAAGATACTTTGGTCTTCAAGAAGGTATTATAGGTTCTTGTATTCAAGTTTTGTTTTTACCAAGGCCACTAGTTATGTCATAGCCTTTTGCCTTTGTTATGTCATAGCCTTTGCCATACATTTGGACTGGTAATGGGGATGGATCTTCTGCGTCTTTGTAAATCCAAGTTGATATGTCTTCAATGTATTCTTGTTCATGTCACCCCATTTTGTGAAAATTATTGTTGCCATTCTGAAACAAGGTCGACTATAAGCCTTTGGAGACTTGGGAATTTTAGTGATGCAATAGGCCATACTTAATTTGTATTCTTCGCAACCTTGGTCCTGGATCCTTATATTAGGATCAACCTTCGGGATGGAGGGAGATGGTATGAAGGAAGTCGAAGGAGTGCATGTGGATGGTTTGGAAAGTGTGGATGAATCAATTTATTTGGATGAAGAGGATGTTGAGGCTTCATGGTTAATTGACACTTCATATTCTGAAATACCCCTCAAATTGGTGCAATATTGGAAGGGATTGGGGTCGCCATGTATAGTGATTTCGGTGCCATCAAAAGGAAACTTCAAGAATTGATGGTAAGTAGATGGTACAACTTTTAAGGTATGGATCCAAGGTTGACCAAGAAAAATGTTATATGGTAGATCAAGATCCAGGACCTAACATGTTGTATCTACAATAACTGGCCCAACTCAGATAGGAAGTGTGATAATGCCTCGAGAGGAGTGTTCCTCATCATCATAAGCCTTTATAACAATACTCTTTGTAGTGTCTACACAAGCATGAGAGAAGCCTAGAGCTTTAACCAGTTTTAGGGAGCATATGTTCAGTCTTGCTCTGCCATCTACTAAGACTCGTCTAGCCTTATGCTTATGGATAAAGACTTAAATATGCAATGCGTCATTGTGAGAGGGTTTTGGTGATGAATAGTCTTGGTTTGAAAATGTTATGTGATGGGGAGTGGTTAGTTATCCCACCATGGCTTCAAACTGGTTAACATCAATGTCATGAGGGACAAAAGACTCATATAAAGTTTTTTCAATTATGGCCTTGTGTGCTAGAGAGATGTGTAGAAGCTCCTCAAGTATAGACATTTTGGTAGGAATTTTTCCTAATTGGTCAATGAGATTGAACTATCTCTTAGCTTGTGACTATTTGGAAGGTGGACTAGGTTGCGACTATTTGGTAGATGGACCAAGTATCATGATCATTGGTTGTCTAGGAGGACCAACTATGGTGACTTTTCCTCTGTGGGTAGTGACACTACACTCAGGTATTTTCTTGATGGTAATAGTATTGACATATTCGTTGGCAACTCGAAGGTGATTAATAATGGGTCCACCAGAATAGTTGAAAGTGGTACAAGTGTAATTGGATTGATTTTTACTTGTCTTTGGACCTAACGTGGAGGGATTATTTGAACTATGGTATTGTAGTGGTATTTTATGAATTGTATGGTCCGTGTTTGAAGCAAATTGTTGACCACCTAACTCAATGGTGCAATTTTCATTAAGATCGTGTACAAGATTTCTTAATTGTTGATAAGATGATTTTTATGCCCTTTTGTGCAATGGTAATCACATAATGTGTTGTCATCCCACGAAGATGGCTTGAATTGTCCTGGATTATAGGGCTTAGGGTCTTGTAATGTGATGACACCATTTTGGAGGAGCTTCTTAAGGACCTCTTCAATTGGTTCACCCAAGGCAGTGTATGTGCGTCTCTTTGGAAATTGTCTAGTTTGGCATGGTTGTCCTTGGTTTTGATTATTTTGGATGGTGTTTGTAGTAGGTGTCAATGTGGTCAATGGTGTGGTTTGTGGTTGAGCTCCTTTGAGAGTGAGTATAGGACCTATTGTGTTTACTTCCCTAGCATCAACAATGCCATCATTAGTGATGTGTTTATTTTTAACCTAGTATTTTCTTTTGTTAGCAAGTGGATTTTCATTTGTGTTCTTGTTGTCATATTTAAGTTCTCCTTTAGCAATAAGGGCCTTTTCAAGTTGTACTCCCTTTTCGATGAGGTCTATGAAAGTGGTACAATAATGAACTTGTAAATTGTATTTTAAGGGGCCCAAAAGGTTTTGGACAAACATGTCTACCTTTTCCTTTTCTAGTATCTCAACATGGCATCAACTTGCCAAACTCCTCCATCTTTGGAAGAATGGAATAAAGGTTTCACTAGTTTCCTCTTGAGTAACTGTACATAAATTGGTAATGGTGACGTCGGTGTCAATGTTATAGGTGTAATTTTGTACAAGTTTTTCAGCAAGTTCCTCCCATGATTTTATTCCTTTAGGAAAGGTAGAAAACCATTCCAATGTGCAACCTGTGAGAATCCTAGGAAAGAGTCTCATCAAATAAGTACGTTCATAGGCAACGTCCACACGATTGGTTGTAAACTCTCTTATATGTTCAAGGGGATTTTTTTTCCTTTGTATGTGGTGAAGTTTGGCACCACGTATCTAGGAGGGAACTGTGGCATGTGTAGACTCATGTCAAAAGGGTATGGACATAGGTCATATGATGTGTGGGACTTTTTGTGTTGCATCTGCATGTTCTCCATCTATTTTTGCAAGGTCGCAATTTGATCTATGAGTGCATAAATTATGGGGTTGTTTGTAGCATCACACATGCTAGTAATAGGTATTACATGAGTACCCATTTGTTGTGAGAATACGTTCAGATTTGGTATGTATTATTGTGGGATGTGTGATGTGTTTTGATTTGGAATTTGTTGGTATTGTGAATTCTGATTAGGAATGTGTTGTTGTGTATGGATGTGTGACACGTATGTGGGTATGTGCACTCCTGCATTGTTGGTCTATATTTGTGGGATATGTTGACCTTGAGTGTTTTGGTGTCTAAATGAAGTCATGTGTTGTGTAATTTGATTGTCTTGTCAAAATTAGTACATGTGTCTATGGGGATTGTTGGTGTTTTTCCTTTGGGGGATATTGGTATTAAGTTGTGATGAAGTATTGACATTTGGTTGGGGTCTTGGAATGGAAATTCGTCATTTATTTCTCCCAAAGGGGTTGAATGAATTTTTTCCCATGGTATTATTTGAAGGCCCAATTAAAGGATTTGACGATGTTGTTCCCATGGCAATAGATGAAACTCTAAATAAAAGGTTTGAAGAATTTGTCCCCATTGTTGAGGATCCAAAGGTAGCTCCAATTGCTTGTGATGAAGTTGTTGACATTAGAGGCATTGATTGTGATGTGGCTTGTCACATGTTCAATGTTCCCCCAATGGATGTTGTATTAGTCGTGTTGGAAGTATTTTGATTGGAGGTGCCATTAGAGGCAACATTAATGGTGTTTTTTGCACTTTATGTGATGGCACCAATGAAGGTATTGTTTGCATTGTGTTGGGGTTGACTGGTGTTGGAAATATTGTTTGTATTATTGTTGGCATTGTGATCGTGGAATGTTTCTCTTAAAGTGTTAATGTCAAACCCACTTGGCAACTTGGCCCCTTGGTATAAAATCATGGCTAGATATCTCTATGAATCTTGTAAGATAAGTTCTTCCAGAAAGGATGCCACGTCTAGATTTTGAGCAGCAGGTTCTAAGTCTTCCATGAATACATGTCCATTTTCATCTCTACATATGAATGGATCAAAGGGGTTGCATGTGGAGGATGGTATGTTCATGTCATTGAAAAGATTAATGAAAGGTTCCCCCATGTCGCTGTCTTGGTTCATGTCATTGGAACAGTTATAGGGGTTGGTGTCTTATCCAAAAGGGTCCATTTGTCTTCTTTTCCTTTGGAGCCTAGTCTCAACCATATAAGGATTTTCTCAAATAAGGAAGAATGATAATGACAAGTAAGTCTATGAATGGGAATGATATGACATTATGTTTTTGGATTTTTTGAATAAGGGATGCAGATGCAACTATATTTTTGGGGTTTTTGGAAATAAGAAATGCAATAGTGGCAATGTTTCCTAAAAGGAATGTCATATGCAAAATGACAATGAAGACTAAAATGAAAGGTATGACACTATTTTTTTGGAATTTTGGAATAAGGTATGCAAAATGAGGACTAAAATGAGTAAAATATGCAAAGGTCTAAGCAGTTTTGATGGAATTTTAGAAAAGGTTTACTCAACCACTCAAAGCTTGGTCTATGTCTCAATTTAGATCATCAAAGGAATCTTTGGTGTGACTAAATGAAAATGACAAGATGACAAAGTGAGGTTTCCTAACTAGAATTTTGAGTTGGAAAGTTCTCACAAAAGGACAGTGACTAAAAGAAATGATTTTGACTAATTCCAATGATAACCTACTTTTGAAGGAAAAGATTTTGCAAGGTATGGTAATTTTTCCTATTGCAAAGTCTACAACAAAATGAGGACCTAAAGACTGGTTTATTGCTAGAAATGATGATGATCGACTCTAAGGGTGCAACTAACAATTTGCAAGGATGGTAAAATGGAAAATAAAGGATGCAAAGAAGGGAAGATTTGAGCAATTATTTTTTTGGTTTATAACAAATGCCACTAGAAAAAGATGTTTGACAATAGTTTGAAGGTGTTTGAGCTCAGGTTTTGGACTGTAACAATTTTTTTGTAAATGCCAAGAAATTGTGTCATTTCAGGTTTCAAATGCATTGTAGAATGTCAAATGTGTCTCAACTTCAGCAAGTGGGTTGTTATAGGTAACAAATGTGGCTTAGGAAAGCAATTGCGGTGTTCTAGAAATCAAATGTGGTTCAGACTAGTCAAATGCATTGAATAGGGTAACAAATGTGTCTTATTAGAGCAATTGTGATTCAGGAAGTCTCAAATGTGGTTTAGAATGGTGAATTCTTTGCACATAATAGAAAATGCATTGTAGGCTAAATAAAGGTCTGGTTTGTTTGTGATTTTGGAAAAAAATTAGAATTGTTTCAGTTTGAGTGAGTGTTCCCAAGTTTGCGAAAGGTGTTTTTTTGTTCAATGTCTTAGAAAACACTTGGAAAACACGATGTTTTGTTTTTGAATGTTTGACAACATGCACAATCAAGACAAGCACAATCCTAAGTTAAGCAAGGACTATATTCACTGGATTCAATGTGGGTTTTCCCAACCACACTTATTCTTAGTGGGTGATCTAGAAGCTTGGCCACACAGGCTCCCCCTTACATTGCATTCACTTTTTAGGTCAACCAAGCTTCAAGCCCCCATAAATCTCCCATGGAAAGCTTTTCACCTCTACTAAGAATTGCAAGAATGTGGATGCCTTGGCAATGATCTTTGTTGCAATAGCAAATAGATGGGATTTTGGCAACTACACAAATATTTTTAGTTCAAGAATCCCATTCGAGTAGCCACACATGAGGCAAGATTAGCTTTGATAAGGAGGAATTCTAGCCTAAAGAGGTTATGCTCAATAGGGTTTTGGGGAATTCACTTATTTGTGTGACACATCCGCACTTGTAATCGTAAGTTTTCCATTAGGATTCACATTTGTATACCGGTCGGGAGTAGCTCAGCTAAAGAGCTCCATTTCCGGTTTGAGTCACCTTGGGGTGAGTACTTTTTCCCACCAAGGAAGGCCCAATTCCTAAAGTCAATAATAGTTTCACTTCCACCTAGGATCACAAAAGTGCGCAAGGGGAGAGCATACTTCTATTATTGAATCAAGGTTACACAAATTGCAAGAACTTGTTCATTTTAGTTACCCAAATTAAATGTGTGGAAAAAACCTAAAAAAATTTGTTCATTTTAAACTTTAAATCAATGTGAAACAAACAATGTTCATTTTAAGCCCATGACATGAGAATGCATGTAAATTTTATCCTTATGATTTTCAATGCAAGATTGTGTTTATTTTATGCCCATGAGTGAGTATGCATTTTCATTTTAACCAATGAAACGTGAATGCAAGTTGTTTGTTGTTTGTTTGCTTGATTAAGGAATTGGAAAAGTGATATAAATTTTTTTAAAAAAAGGGTTAGACTCCTTGCCACATGCTACAAAAAGAATATTACTAACCCAAAAACCTCTAAACTACTAAACTAAGATATGAAATATAGAAAATTCTATAAAAACTTGAAAGTAAATTTTTACAAGGCGAATGTGTCATTCTGCAAAGAAAATGCGTTGTAGGGTAGAAAGCTATATTTTATCAAGCAAATGCATTGGTTTGCAGAGCAAATGTGTCACAGGGAAAAAAACTAGATTTTATCAGGTAGATGTGTCAGTCTGCAGAGCAAATGCATTGCGACTGTCAGATGTGTCGTTCTAATCTGCAAATGTGTCACACTAGAGCATATGCATTGTTCTATTTAGTGAATGCAGCTCGGGACCTTAGATGCGTCTTTTTGAAAATAAGATGTGTTGCAACACAACATTTGTGGATTAGAAATCTACAAATGCAGCTCTTCGTACCTATACCTGCAAAACAAAAAAGAAAGTCGTACAAAAATCTATAAAAACAAGTGTTTTGGCATCAGGTTCATGAATGTAGCTTAGGGAAAATACTAGGTTAGCAGATTAAAGCATAAGCAAAATAACCCAAAGCAAAGCAATGAAGAACAATGAAGTACAACACATGAAAACAAGGAAAGATCTCAGCAAATGTCTTCAACTTCCATGATTAACCTTCATTGTACCTTTTCTCTTTTTTCCAATATTATTTTTTCCCACAAATTTGTGATGAGCAACCTATGACTATGCCAATGTCCAAAGAAAATGTTGAAGGATTCTATAAAATGCCACACAATGGAACTATGAAGCAAGCCTAAAACATGAATTCAAGAAATGCCAAGATGTATGAAGTGTAAGTGTGTCAAATGAGGCCAAAATTGCCATTTTATAGAAAAGTCAATTTTGGGTGAATGGCCAAGATTGAAAAATGAGAAATGCCATGAGATCAATGGCTAAAATTGAATATGGCAATCCACAATTAGGGTTAGGGAAACATTATGTTGAAATTTGAAATGAATGGTCAATATTTGATTTTAGAAAATCAATTCAAATGGAGAAGGTTGCATGTGACAAGGAGATAAGAATGGCACAAAAAAAGAAAGAGCTAGAAAATCAAATAATATTAGAAATTATTTGATTTATGGAAGAAAGTTGTCATTTTGAATTAAAAATTAATTTAATTCAAAAGTGGGGCCATGTGACAGTAAATAATTAAGTTAAATTATTTACTTGGAGAAAGAAAATAGAAAGGGGACAATTTTAAATAAAATTAGGAGAGGCCAAGGTGGACAATAATTAAATAAATTAAAGAATTTATTTAATTATAAGAGGACATGAAATATTAATGACTTATTTTAAATAAATAAATAAAAATTATTTATTTAAATAATCAGGAAGAAATAGTGGACCAAGGATAATTAAATAAATTTAAGAATTTATTTGATTATAGAGAGACATTAGAAAATTAGCGATGTATTTAAATAAATAAATATAATTTATTTATTTAAATAATCAAGAGGAATAATAGGCATGAATTAATTAAATAATTGATAATTATTTAATTAATAGTTGAAATGACCATAGGACATAATTAAATATTTTAATTGTGTTAGGAAGAATTACAGAGAGAATAGAACTTGCAGGCCTAGGTCAATTTTATGTGTCTACACATGCTTTGGGAAATTTGACTTATGCTAACTCCACTTCAAACCAAACAAAAACTGTCTTTTGGATATCCTGCCACTGTTAAATGGGCTCCACCACATGCCATGAGCTATGGAAGAATCCATGTGTCACTCACCCATTTCCCCACTAAGATCTACAATATGTTGATTGATGGTCATGGGCTAGCAAGAAATGACCAAGATTCATTTGATACATCCCAACATGCACACCATTTAAACTTCAAGCTTACGCCCAAGTTTTTGACATTCTTTCATGATGACAACTGAGATTAAAACATCTCACCATCCTTTTAACCATGTGCACTGTAACTTTTTTAGTAGCTCACTTTTTAATGTTACTATAGTCTCCATCAATATTCAACCAAATATTTCATTTTTTATAAAGTCCTTTGGATGCTAGGGATCATGCCACATGGCAGTAGCCTGCTACTTCACTGAGCACCAACGTTTGCATGTGGGTCCCCTGCAAGCTAGCCTAGAATGACTAGGATCAATTTGTAAGATCACATTGGAACTATTGATCTTAATACCTTGTTGAGTCACTTCCTTCTAAACCTTGTAGGGTCCACTAAGAGGGTGGACACATGTCACACACCCACTGCCTTGTTGGGTTTTTCCTTGGAATATTTTAATGCTGTGAGCTAGTGGGCAACCAATGAGATGCAAGTGGCAGGTCATACTGACCACAAATTAGGTGTTTAAATAGCACATGCACTAATTAATGACTTAAAATGGGTTCATCATCTTGGTTAAAAGGATAAATTACTGAGGCATTTTCACTAATCAAGACCTAGGCTATGTCAAAAAATTTCAATAATATGCTAACCCACATAACTAAAGACATAGTTGAAATATTACGAGTAGGTGTCAACCTTTAAGGCTAGGACATGGGGCCAATCAACGAGCGAATTAGGTGACTCAGGTGACAACTTAAGAGACTGGAAATAGGCTTGAACAAGTTATCGAAGGATTATAACCTTTCACAATGTTTAGTAATACTTAGGGTTTTTCAAGGGTTTAGGGCACAAAAGGATGCGTAGAACACATGCAAACAAAACCACAGTCCAAAAGACAAGATCTCAGAACCAAAGAATCAACCAAATATAGATTTAAAACCAGTGAAACAAAAAAAATTTAGAGGTTCCACCACTCTATTTTGGATGAGGACCCTATTGATCATTAATTACTTGCATTGGATTATGTGGGGAAGCAACATTATTCTAAACCGTAAGGGCCTAATTTAGCATACAATTTGAGAAATTTGATTGGTTATGAGGTTGGTTACAAGTAAAGCACCAATCATAATCATGTGCCATATCATTTTTCATTGGAACTAACTCCCTAGAAGAGTTAGCTACATTTGGGTTAGCTGAAAATGCCTTGTATTGAAATTCCTTTTTTGAGTTTAAGGATCAGCTTGATTGGGAGGCCTATTTGGATGATATGGAGCTTGATATGGTCTATTTTTTTTCTTTTTGCCTATTTCATTATTATGTGTCTTTAATACACCCATGATCTCTTGGAACTCTATGGATTGAGTTGGTACAACATTTTATTATGGAAAATATTATTCATTTAATGTTAGAATAAGTGGAAAAATACCTATAGTTGGGACTTGCATTGGAGTAGGTGATTGTATTTTAGGAAAAATGGGCATTGGAGGCCTAGGAGCTATCTTACCAGCTTGAATAATGTAATTTATTACCCTTATAGCAATATCAAAGGCTACTACTAATGTATATCCACCCATAGAATGTATCATCACTAAAATATCATTGTTAAGATCCTTACGATAATACAAAAAAGAATAATCATTAGAAGACCTTACTATGGCTGAAATCCTATTCTAAGTCTTTTAGAAACTATAATTAAAATCCACCATGTGTTCATGTGGAGCTCTTTTTATGGTAGTCAACTATTCTACCAAAGAGAGATTACCTAATTTGTCTTAAAATTGCCTATTCAAGGCATCACCCACTTGATCCCATGAAGCAAGGAGTTAACATATAACCCTATAAAACATTGAAGATATTTTCCTTTAAAATATGTAGCCAACAACCCCACAAAAATATTCTCAACTATGATGTTATGCATTGCGCATAATGTAGCTACATCTCTGATCTGCTCTAAAACTATAGATCGATATTCTACAGTGTTCTACAGTGAAATAGGGCAAGCTCTAGAGGGTTGATACTAGTATTTCATCATATTGTGTAAGATTAAAAGGGCTTCCACCATTAAAGGAACAAAAGAAAAAGGTTTATTTTGTCCAGCCATCTTACTGCTAGAACTACTAGTCGATCTTGATGAAACTGGATGACTTGAAGCTAATTTTGCTGCTCTGAAGCTAGGAGGAATACATTGTGTCCTTATAAATAAAACAAGACTCCTTTCTCTTGCTCTACCCCTTCTTTTAGGTGGTGAAAGATGTAAATATTTAAACTTGGGGTTGAACTTCTCCTAGTCTAAACCCCTCTCATATGTTGTTTGCACTAGATCTATTTACAACTAGGAGCACATAGTCGCTAGGTATGGAATTTTTTAACCTCAAAAGGTTATAATCACTACTAATCATACCCAAAAATAATGAAAATTAAAATTTTATGGACTTAAAACTACTCAAAGTCCCACTGGGCATACTAAAAACTTTTGTCACTTAGGATTGCACCCTAGCTAAGTGTGAAACTTAACCATCATGTGAAACATGGAATCATCCTCAAGTTGTGGGTTGCTTATAGAGAGGATGGATCTCTAGAGTGGACCGGTTCCCTTACTAAAGCACCTAAAACTATTGAAAACCTCAAAGAAATGGGATAGAGGGATGCTTGAAATGAAAACCTAAGAAAATAGGAAGGTGACGCACCAAAACTCGAAGGTCTACTTATTCTACCTCACAATCAACCTTAATAAAAGACTTGTTTTCACAACTCATTTTTGAACATGCAACACAAATATTTAATATGAAGGTTTTGATTCAATATTTTCTTAAAGGAAAAGTAGGGCTTTCACAACTATAACCTATTGAAATAACTCAACACAACATATGACCTACATTAAACATGAAAATATTGCTCCAAGATTTTATGAATGAGACATGACAAAGGATTCATAAAAAAACCATAGTTTCTACATAAAATCATTCATTACAAGATGAGACAAGAGAACTAGAGAAAGAACAATGTTGCCATTTTATTGATTTGAAAAGAGTTTTTTGCTATTACTGTAATGAAATTATCTGAGAAGAGAGTTACAAGACAAGATTTTTTCTATGTAAAAAGAAGAAAGAACTAAAAAAAATAAAGGTCTAAAAGTTGCATTTATAAAGAAGACCCTCAAATTAGATCTTTCCTTGAAATAGGGTTTTTAATTGTTGATAGGATACTGGAAACTCCTTGGAATCAACTCCCAAACTAAAGGAATCACCTGAGATTCTAAATTATGCACCTTTTTTGTTGTTGAATATTATTTACATGTTTCCCACTTTGCATTTTGAACTCTCCCTTTATCATTTAACACTATCAAACTCCTAAAAATTAGGTCATTTTCTTAGTGTTTCTAACTTGGAAAGATTGACTCTAGTATGAAACTTTGCCTTTATCATTTAATACTAAAAAAATTTCCTTTAATTGAGACAATCATGTCCTTGAACAACTCATCATAAAACAAATAATTTATATCTATGTATAGACTGCTATGGCACCATGACCACCGCCCTTTGTGTTAACACCTCACTATCATCTTGTGGCGACTTTAAATCCCCTATAACTAGTGTACTCTTCCCTTCATACTTTTCGATCTATGCTCTTCTTCCTAATAGACTAACTACCTTGTAGATCCCAATTCAATTCCTTGGTTCTCCTACCCTAACAAAACATATGAAGCTTCCATTGCACCTTCATGCATGAAAGTGACCTCTCATTGTGTTTTGCATTATCTTGTAATTTCAATTGATAGATCTCATATATACCTCATTGATCATGGATGTGTTGAAACTTGTGCACCTTATGTCTCAATTTCCCTTTAGACGATAGTCATCTTTGTTTTCAACATGTCTTTGACCAAAATAAGTTGATAGAAGAAAATTGATGACATCAATAACTCACTCATCTTATAATCACCCAGGCATAAAGATTTTCCTTATCTTAATATCAAGTTGACTTCCATCTATAGCTCTCCAATGTATCATTTCTAAACTTGCCATAATCCTATTGTTAATGAAAATAATTATGATTAAGTCAAGCACATTCAAAATAGAAGGCCCCTTCTTTAAAAAATTTGTCCCTCAAGAAATCTCTTGGAAATTTCCTTTTAAAATAAGGTTCCCTACAACAATAATTAATATCTATGACTCCTATAATATACCCACTTAAAATTCATGAGTACAAATACCCTTGCTAGACTCTCTATTTTTCTCAAACCCTACCACAATCTACCATAACACATTTTGGACAATTCTATCTATTTGAATTTAATTTCCTTTCTATTTGTGGGCATTTACCTTTGCAAGGATTCAAGCAGGGGAAAATATTGTTAAGAAGGGCTCTTTTGACTTCCCTTGTTTTAAATTCTACAACCCTTTGAAACCTATAAATTGTTAAAATTCATATAGCCTTCAAACCCACAATGGTCATGTGCATGTTAATCTTCACAAATATAAAATCCCACATACATTGAATCCTTAAATGAGGTGAAACCCATTAATTAAGGTTTTTGCATGTTGATTTTGTGAGGAAGGGGCATACCTATTTTTTCATAATTTTTAGGGCTCTTTGATCCTCACAAGTTCCAAATCTCCATAGCTTAGTTTTTTCGTAAAGATTTCAAAACCAAAATTTTCCTAATTATTGTGTGACACACTATCAACAAGGGAATTTATGGTAGTCAATTTGGGGAGGGGTATAAATAGGTCAGTATGATTCATGTTTGCACATTGAAGCTTGTGGAAGGGACATCAAAGGGTGATCTATGTGTTACCAAAGATAGTCAAGCATTCCCAGGTGCACCTCAATCTTTGTGCTAATTATAATTTCTAAATTTTATAAATTTTGAGGTTGGTAATTATGTTACAGTGCATTTAATCTAGTTTTATCATATTTAATTTTGAATTTTTGAATTTTATGTATGTTTTGGTTTCATCCCTAGTTTGAGTCTCATGGGTTTTAAACGAATGATACAAATCATGATGAACTCTATGCATTCTCACCTTGGTGTTGTGTGGTCTCACAACACGCCCCAAGAAGGTAAATATTGGGGACCCAAATTCAAGAATTACCTACTAAATGGTTGTTTAAAGGATATAAATTATAAAATGAAGTTCAAAAGGCTTTGAAAAGGATTAAATTGGAGGAAGGGTCACCAAAATTTGGGTAACTAGGTTTTTAAGAAACTTGAGCCTAGATATATGGTCAAGGAAGTCTCGCTTTAGTAAAGCAAAAGTAATACCATTTACCACCATCATAAATTAAAGTTTTGTGGGTACGAAAGAAATGAACATGGGCATGTTGTTAGATTTTTGTGGTCTCATGGGGCTAGGCTAAAAGGTGTTTGAGTTTCTATACTAAAATTCAGTTAACCAGGTTTTCGGTTACCTAGGTACCTAGGTAAACATAGTAATCGAGCAAAATTTTAAACATGTTGCTTAGTTTTCCTCAATACATCAAATGTCCATAAATATTATTTATCTAATATTTCTATGAAAGGGAAAAAAATGTTATTTTAATTGCTAAACTCAAAAGAACCAATTTTAACTTCTTTTAATTTTAGTAATGTTTATTTTGATTATTCTAAAAAGGAAATGACTTGTGATATATTATTTGCAAGTAAGATGGGTGGTAGAACAAATTTAGGCTATGGCTGGTTAGGAAAAATAATCTCATAGGTAAATCAAATGATGTTTTTCATTTCGAGAGTCAATACATAAGAAGGGCGTATGACACAGGAATGCAGGAAAATAGAAGATTGAAAACTTGGATTTTCTTTGAAGAACAGATGCAACACCAAGTCCTTCAGTATTGCATCAACACCAATAATTTCCAAACTTAAAGCATAAGAGTAGGGGAATATGGCTATTGGATCAAAATTTCCATATCCACCTAATCGCTCTGAATATCCAACTAGTCCCTACATTTTTTGATGGCTCAGAGGCTAATCTATTTGACCCATAATTACTCTAATCCTAAAGATTTTTATTGAAGAGGAAAGTCAAAGTAACTTTGACTTATTCCAAAATCCTCCTCTACTAATTGTCATGTTCCATGTGTTTCCTTTTAATTCAATGTTTTGATTTTATCGTGTTCTCTTAAGACTCTTCAATAGTGTTGTTTTCTATAAAAGGCTGAGAGTTGTTTCTTTTTAGGAGTTCAAAATTTGTGGAACTCCAGTAGATGTAAGATTGATTTCACCATTTTTATCTCTATTTTCCTATTTTATGCTTTATTCTAGTATAAAAAATTGTGTATTTTTTAAAGGAATCAATGATAAGCCTACAAATGGGATATTAATTGATCTTGTATGTGTAGACAATGTGATCACTCAGGAATTATTACTTTTGCATGAACTTTACATAGATTCTTATGCACAATAAAAACATGGATCAAAACACATGATGGTTTTGCTCGCCTATGATAGGTTTGATCACTCTTCCAATAAAATTTGGACCAAAATAGTTAGATGTCCCATTCTCCATCAATTTTGTGTGAAGTTAGGCTATCCATGGCTACTATCCATAGATACCATAGATATCATCATGTCAGTCATTCATAAGTTCTTTAAATTTCCATTTGACAACCAAATTTTTATAGTGCAACATAGTGGTTTTAATCCTTTGTCTCCTCATGAGAATTTTTCATTGGATTTATTTTGGGCTGAACTCATGGAACCTATAAATCCTTGTGAAGACTTATTTTTCAGACCCTATAAAAATTTCAAGGCAAAGCACATAGAAAAATTATCCCTTGGAAATATTCCTGAGTCCATGATTATTCCTCCCCCCAACCTATCAATGATGAACATATTCTTGATCCAAAATCCCTTCCAAGTAACCAAGATAATTGTACCACAATTTATCCATCCTGCAAAAGACAAAGAGATAACCATGCAATTCCTTTTGCACCTCCTAAAATAAAACAAATTTATAAACCTAAAGATATATTTATTTTCCAATGCTCTATGGTTACTTTTGTTCCTCCCTTGTGGAAAGAAAAGAAACTAATGGTTGATAAACCTACTCCTACACCATCACAACTTGAAAACCATGTAACAAGAAACCAAAATGCTAAAGAGTGTAGTCGTAAATGTCATGTTATTTCTCATCAATTGGGAGAAAATAATAAACCAATAATCCAAGATCAAAAACTAACTCAAACAAAGAATAATGATTCTCCACCTTTGGCACAACAAAAATAAGAACATATAACTCTTACTGCGATTAACTTGGATTATGATGATGAGATTTCTAAGATTGATGAAGTGCATAATGAATTGAATTTATTATTTTCCACTTCTATAAATTTAGATGAGAACAACCATGGTGATCATCCTAACAAGAGTGACTCACCATGTGTTGAACATGGTGCTTTTCCTAGTATGGAACTTATTGTTTCCCCTTTGGCTAGTTATCCACCTTCTGTACATGATGAGGAATATTGGGATGCAAAAAACTTGATTTAGGTTGGATTGCATGTGACATAATATCTCTTTCTTTTATTTTTATTTTATTTGTGATTGCATGTGTGCAATTTTATCCCTCATATTGTGGTGCTTGGAATGTATTTATGTTTGTGATTTTTCTTTGGATGAACCTTGTTAATCCATTAGTGCAAGTATACAAAGGAAGAAAATCTACCATGACATTCTTCTATTTGTATCTCCATTCTTCTATCTATCATAAACATTATCTTTTCTTTTGTCTTGTGTTTTCCTTTTGGGGATGATGCAAGGTGTTGAGACATTTAGGTCTCTTCCATGTTGACCCAGATTTTTATTTTCACTTTCTATGTGTCATTCATCCTTTTTGTTTGTTTTTCTATGAACTATTTGGGGGAATGATGATGGTTCCAGTATCTATTTTACTATTGTAGAAAAGACATGTTGACCTTGAATTCGTGGATCCCTTATGTGTTATATTTTTATATTACATGTAGGGAAACCTCTTTTTTCATGACATGAATTTATTTAGAAACCTGTCATTGGCATAGGGATTTCCAAATAAGCTCTCATTTCCCTTTTATAAACTAGCATTTATCATTTTCTACTTTAAAGTAATTTCTCATAGTACGTTATTTAGCAATTTCTGTAAAGTGGGGGCATACATTTGCAATATTTTATTTTGGAATTGACATTTTGATATTTATTGCTTCACTTTATTCATAGAGGTTGAACTTAGTGTAGCATTGGCATAGTATCTTGATCATTTTTCACGAGTGTCTAGCATAATGCAGCTTGATAACCTTGTGAAGCATGTTTTTATGATTAGACACCTTGTAGACCTAGTGTGTGTTTCTCATCCTTTGGGGCTCACCTAGTGAACACTAGATTTTCACTAGCCCTCATGAGTATTTTGTTGACATAGTGGAAGATGAATTTTCACTTGTGAACATTTTTTTCGAAAAACAGTTGAGGTTTGATCCATCCCTATTGGACAAATAGTCGAAGCTTGATCCAAATTTTTCTTTTTCCTTTTTGTATTAGCTTTAACATTATATGCTTGTTTATCTTGTCTTGGTGCATATATCTTACATGCTTATATGTCCCTTTGTACTTATGTTGTTTTTCCATGGGATGTTTGATCCTAAGGTCTTGCCCACCTCCTTGATCTTTGTCATCCTATATTCCTAACATTTGTACACTTGGAACCTTCTTGACTCTTATTTGTCTACTTTAGTGTGAGTCTAAGTGTGAGTTCATACTCTCACTAAAGTGAGGGTTAAATGTAGTGTAGGAAATTATATACCTTTGCAATTGTATAAGAGAAAATTTGCATCCCATATGCAAATCCCCTTTTTTCCATTATCCATCTTAGAGAACCAACTTCAGAGGCTTAATTCCACCTAAGCCCACTACTTGCATCACACTTGGTGCCTATTTTGATCATCGGTAGAGGCTTTTCTATTGAGGACACCCGCACGGTGCGCAGACATTCGCACGACGCGCTTACATCCCTGATAGATTCTTGTGTCTAGAGCCTGCAATGGCATTACACTTCCCATTGGGGATCTATTTGTAATGCCCTCGGTTGAATGACCCAAATATGGCCATTTATCTTCATCTTTTCTTCATATTCATCCCTTGAACTAGCATTTCATCTTCTACTATCTTCTACACATCCCTTCACATCTTCTAAGAGCTTCCTCACTTCATTCACAAGCTTCACAAGCTCTAAGCATCTTCTTCACCATCTCTCCAATATCCATACACTTTACACTTCACAGCAGCAACATCAACACTCCACCACTTTAGTAGAGCAAGTGTGGAACAAAAAACCATTGCAGCAAAGGCTTGAGTTCCTCTCATTTTCTCCCCCATTAGCCTCGAGCACTCTTGGTGGAGGTGGTAATATTTTGAACTCCTCTCCTCTATTAATTGGTTGAGTAGAATAACATTGTTTTGTAGTGCTTTAGTTCTCTTTACTTCATTTCTATTTTTCTCTCCATCCATCTGGTTGTTCATGGAGGTGGGAACACTAAAATAGGGTTTGATTGAGGTATGCCCCTATACAGCCACCAAACAACTTTTCTCTCCCTCTTGTGTGCAGGTGTTGAAGACACCCACAAGCTGGAAGCTTCATCACTCACATGATCATAAGTATTTCCTTTCTTCTCCTTATCTTTATCATTTCTACTTCTTTATTTCAGTTCTATCACTTTATGTTACTTTATCATGTCCTGTCATTTTCCCACATTTTGTTAGTTCTCAGTAATTAGGATAGAAGCATTCACTTTTCTATTTTCTAAAACATCCTTGCTTTCTGGTCCCTACGAGACTCTAGTGCACCTCTGGGATACCAGCGCACCGCTCTATC
Source organism: Sequoia sempervirens (assembly GCA_007258455.2). Classification (NCBI taxonomy): domain Eukaryota; kingdom Viridiplantae; phylum Streptophyta; class Pinopsida; order Cupressales; family Cupressaceae; genus Sequoia; species Sequoia sempervirens. The sequence goes on along the minus strand of VDFB02086081.1, from coordinate 404,327,911 downwards.
ATTTGTATTATGCATTGTCGTCCTTTGGTCGAGAGCTTGATAGTCTATCCATAAAATCTCTATGACCTGCTCTTTCAGATTCTAAAACTTCCGCATTCTTCCATTGAGGTAGTATAGTGCAGTTTGCCTCATGAGGCTCTTTGAGTGAAGAGAACTCATGAGTAGCGAACCCCCCTATGTTACAACAGTTTCACACTATATCTGGGTCCCTTAATTAATTTGACTTAATAAAGCTTCTAATTTTCCAAATTATGCATTCCAAAGCTTTATTTTTCTCATTTTTTGACAGGGGAACCTACATTTAATAAATATAATCAATAATTAAATTATTATAGCAAATGTGTGTTTTGTACTTATAGGCCAGGACTCATTCACCCAAGGGTGAATGGATCCCCTTTAAGTGCCAAGAACCATTTTAAAATATATTTTTAATGGCATTTTAATGATTCAAATTTAATATGCAAGTGTCAGCTTTTGAAATCCATTTTTTGGGAAATTAGATAAACACCTACAAATACATAATCTTTTTATTAGATCAAATTAGCAATTAAGAAGTTGCATGATCAAATATTCCTATGAGAAAATATTATGTCAAGAGCATTCAAGAGAAAATTTATCAATAATTTTCTATAGCATTCAAGAACCTATCATCATTTCCAAGCTTATGTGTGTTTATGTCATCCTATGAAGGCTAATATGTATTGTTGATCCTAGAAGCATCCAAGCAGTTCAAGTATCCAAATCCATCAAACAAAGAAAGATCAGGTTCCTTGGAGTTATTTGTTTGACTCCTGCCCTCTAAGGGTAGCCATTGAAGGTTTTCTGAGTTATAGCAAGCAAGTGTTCATTCATCATTTCCTTCTCCTTTGTCATTATTTCTTTCTATCAAGGTTTAATTATAAAAAAAGGGGTTTGACTAAGGAAAACCACCATTCAAAAAATACAAATTTCCTCTTTGTGTGTGTGTAGATTATAGGTTGAAGAAGGATTGAGGAGATCTCAAAGGAGAAATTTTGCATTATTGCACATGTTGTCATCATTGTTGTGAAGTCATGGAAACTAAGTTGTAGAATTTATTTTCCTTTCTGATAGTGGGACTTGTGTCAAGAAAAAGCCAACATCTAGCATCAGAGGACTGTCAAAACTTATTCTTGAATCCCTAACTAGGACCCATTCACACTTAGGGTGAATATTTCCTTTAGTAAACCTCAAAAAAGGTTTATGGTGTCAGGTACATATGTCTAGACCCTTCTCAAATCTTCCTGCAAAATGTCATTTTAGTTTTTGTATCTTCAGGAATTTGTATTTACATATTAGGTATTATTGTTTATTTAGTTGAAGTGCATCAAATCATTTCCATTCAATCTCAAATCTTCCCACTATCCATAAGGAATTGATATCTAGGTTTGATTGGATCACCATTGAGGTTGAAAGTCAATCTTTACAACTTGTCATCTCTTTCCTAATGAAATGCCCTTTGGGAAAGAACCTATAAAGATTTCCTATATGGTTTAATACAACTCTTTTAGGGGATCCATTTCTCAACCATTCCAAGATATTAGAAAAGTAATAGTCAAACCTCTGTAATTATTAAAAATAATAATCATTAGAAAAATAGGAAATTTTGAAAAAATAGTTAGATGTGGTGTAGATTAGTGATAGATGCAGCATGGAAAACTATGCATGCATCATAGAATGATAGATGTGGTGATTTGAAATAAATGTGATGCCAAATACATCAAATGTAGTTCTATTTTAGAATGATTTTGGTGTAGTTCCTATAACTTAAAATTTCTTAAAAATTTCATGAAAATCAATTAGTTCACATCAGGCTCACCATTTTGTCAACCAAAAATGAGATTTATAAAGTAGCATGAATTACAAATAGCAACCACTAAACTATAATTCAAGTTAAACTCAATTAAATTTTATAGAAGGGGATTCACTACTCCCAAGTATCTAGGACATAGAAGAGCCTAAAGGCAGTGAATTTACCTAAACTACCTTAGACTACCTAATAATTTGAAAAGAAAGGGAAAATTGGACTATGTTTTCCTTATTTTTTATGATAGAGGTTTTTCGAAAAGAGTTGAGCATACCATAGAGGTCACAGACTATAAACCACTAGCTCTTGGCTAGAGGACACTAATGCATAGGACATACATCTACGCGCCATATTGACATCTTAGAGGCATGTTGGAATCCCATATGAACAAAGAGTTTGGTTCATAGATTGAAACACATAGGGTTTGCTAACAATCCAAGAGTTTATGTTTAATAGTTTGACAAAGAAGTATGAAAATAGAGAGAACAAGAAGAATACTATAAATTATAAATATAAACTATCTCAATGATGAAATGACGAAGAGAAGAGAAGGAGATGATCAACTCAGTAAAGGTCCAATTCTCTAGCTAGCTCCTCACAAACAGAGTATACATACACACAAAGTAACAAAAAAAAATTGTGGCTTTGTTTTGAGGTTTGTCTCAATCAAACCCTCATTTTGGTGGTCCCACATCCACAAATAGTTGATATACCACAAGGTAGAGAAATGATAAAGGAATATAGAGAGAATAGAAACAAAAAAGTATAGTGCAAAGACAATATAGATGGTACTCTATAAACAAGAAAATGAAAATAAGCAAGTGGATATTACCCTCCTTTCTATGTGCTTGGGAAGCCAAGATAGGAATAGGGGAATCAAGACAACCATGCCAATGAAGTGAAGCTTTGATGACCTACAATAATAGTGGTTAAGGAGCAACAAAAAGGTGTAGAATTCAAGAGCAAGAGCGAAAGAGTGAAGTATGAAGTGATATTGAAGCTAGAAAGCATTAGAGAGACTTGATAGAATGAAAGAATGAAGTTTAAAGGACTATTTTAGAAGTAAATAGTTCTTTCCAAGTGGTCAAGCTTTGTAGGGACATTACATTTCATAGGTTGATAGGGAGTTAATGCATCTAATGTTTTTTGATGTAGGAATCCTATTAAGATGACAACACAACGTGTCGATGTCTATGCAGGGTATTGGTGTCCCTAAAATAAATTCCCTCATTGAGGCCAAATGAAAAGGATAACATGAAACATGAGGAAAATGCGATGTGATTTTGCATTATTGATTTTTTATGAACTTATGGTGAACTCCTTAGACACCCCAAGATCACCTGCAAGACAAAATAACTTCCACAAGAGAGAAATGGTAGAAATATCATGCTATCATTAAGATGCAAAAATTCCAAATTGAATATGGAAAAGTACATATGAATCCTTTCTTATATAGGAAAGGTTGAGATGTAGTACATAATATGATGCTGACATTTGTCATAATCTTATGACATGCGACAACTAACTAACCACCTAGGAAATGATGCTAGAAGAATTCTAGAAAAGACAACTCATCCTTCTAGAAGGAATCTTATATCCTAAGAAAACATGTGAACCTATCACCTAGTAAATGATACCTAGGAATACATTTAAATGCCTAAGTAAACTTATGCAAGTGTAATTAAATAATTAATTACACTAACAGAATTTGTAAGGCTAAGATGAGGTAATATAACTGGTAATTACACTAGGTGTAATTTTACGTCATTACATTTTTATCCTTCTTTAACAAGCATATGTGTCAATTCATATGTGAGCTAAAGTAGAAAGAGGTTGAAGAAACTATACTAAAATTGTAGAGGAAGTAGTCATATTGATGGTCAAAAATAACACAACAACGTTAAAATAGAATATTGCTACTCTACTCCTCCTGAAAAAGATAAATAATCTAAAACTATATATCCTCCAAGGTCTCAGTAGTTGGTTCTCAACTATGTTGTCATCATTCAGTGGCCTATGCAACTATAATGTTCAAGCGGCCTATTGGTAAAGAGTACAAACTGAATAATATGAACTAATATAACATTTGGGGGGTGTAAATAAACAACAAAAGATATAATAGGTCTTAGGACAACAAAGCATGAACGTAGATTTCATTTAATCCATACATATAAACTTCGTAATGATCATTTCTTTAATTAACTAAAACCATAAAATGACATAATCTATAGAATGATCTATACCATTGCATTCATTCATAGTGCAAATTCAAAATGTGTAACCATTCATCATCACTTTTTTTTAAACTTTATTTTTCAATAAGAACACATCACTAGCTCATTGCTAAAATTCATAGATCAACAAATATAAAGAGATCTCATTCACAAATAATTTAACAAAATAGTTTTAGATTCAGAATCTTCTATTTATTTTCATCAAATAAGAGACATTTATGCACAAATAAACTCATTAGCATATTAATAACTATTGTTCATTAACATTATCATTAAACTAACAAACTTTTGAAACAAAACCAACTGCATTAAAACTATAAAAGAGTTTTTGAGTATCTTTGCATGAAAGTTGTAAAAATCCTAAAAAGTTGTAAACACTATCCTAAATCTCTCTTAGGCAACCAATCTTGACTTCAATTAGTCGACCTTTACAATGAGGAGAGAATTTCTACATATAGACAGTTTTAGCACCAATTCCTCCTTTAAAATACTAAGATCCATAATCTGAGGTTTCAGATCCACAATTTTAGGGACACTCAGATAACTCCAGTATTTGTCTCTGCTATAACTACTAAAGCTAAACAGGTGTGCCAACTATTCCTTCAACTAAAATCTGAACTTCAAGTCTTCACTCAAATCTTTTCCAATTACCACAAATTACTCTTGATTTGCTAGCTCTTCTCCCTACTCATCCCTTTACACAAAATTCATCCAAAAAGGTACTATTGTTCAAAAGATAATTAAAACAATCAATTTTACTTGTCACCTTCATGCTGGGTCCCATGGTATTCATCATAATTGGAAAAAAAAATCATTATATCATCATCTAGTCCATTGACGTAGTCAACTTTGAATTTTGATTCTTCAAATTTCTTTTCCACTGTATCAATAGTTACTTTCATTTGACCAACATCCTTGGCTGCCCACCGCAGGTCACATCTAAGCTCAAGCAATTTTTCCATGAGTGGTGACTCAATAGTATCTCCTTCTTCTAACATTATATCTAGTCATTCCTCCCATGCATCTTTGACGTCTCCTAGTGATTCAAGTCTTTGATCTGGAGGTAAGGCTTTATCAATAAACCTTGAAACAATTTCTTCAAATATACCTATGTGCTGAAATATCTCATGAACATTCTTGAGTATGATTATCCTATGTTCAATAAGAGTCTGTGACTTAAAAGCATATATATTAATAGCCTTTACAACATATCCAAAATCTTCCTCACCCAAAATATGGGACTAGACCAACTCTTTATCAATTTTTTTGTCAATTTCCCTAAGCTTTCCCAAATATTTTCTGAGTTTCTCCTCTTCTTTCCACCATTTCTTCATAGACCCTTCTATGGTTTTGACTAATTTAAGCCCCCTATAATAATACTTAAAACATTCATCTAAAAACTTATTCATATTAGCTTTAAAGGTATTAAGCCAATTATCAAACCATGTGGCTTTCTTTTTCATTTCGGTCAAACCATCTACCTCTTTTCTGCTCATCAAAATGGGGACCTCCAATGGTGCAGGCTACTCAGGAGTAGATGAAATTAACTCCTTCAGGAAATTTCATTTTACCAACTTGAGCCTTAAGCTCATCTTTAATCAATTTGGACTTGGTAGTAGTGGCAACTATATCAATTAAATTTATCTACTGATTTCTAGTATGTTTTCCTAGATTAACAATACTTATCTAATAATCTTTTGGCTATAATTCTCTATCATCTTTATCAGCAATTGGGGTAGTAATTTCAGCTATCAAATCTCCTTCATCAGTGAGCTTAGTTGAATGTACTGCACAAGCCTTCTTCTTTTCCTTTACTTTATCAATCTCTGCCCCCATAGCATCCCATGTTACTAGTTGGGATTGTACTTACTCCCTCTTCTCTAGATTTAGTTTTATCCAAGTGGGTGTAGCTAGATGAGTGGCTACTTGTTGAACATTAGGAGGTGTTAAGGATGGTGTAGAAGAAATTATTTCAACAATTCGCTAAGAAGCCTTCTGTAGATATTCTTGCTCCTTTTGTAACCTCTCCTATTCAATTTTCTCATTCTCAGCTATGATTTCTTCTATCTTCCTCATTTCTTCCTCCCATTTAGTAGCCTCTTCCTCATCTTTCAGCCTTTGTTGCTCTAATTATTTAGCTCTAAGCTCCTCCTCTACAACATTTTGTTGTGCAACTTTCCTTTCCACTTCAAGAGCCTCATCCTCCATCTTCTTCAATGCTTCAGTTTCTTCCATTTCCTGAGCTAAATCTTCATATTTTATTTTATGTTCTTCTTCTTCTTGGGTAGCTCATTTATCAACTATCTTTTGAGCACATTCCATCAATTCTCATTTTTCTTTTTTCATCAATACATCCTCTAACTCGATCTCTACACTATGTAGACTACCAACTTCAAATTTTGCTTCCTCCTCTCCTGGTTCCTCCTCAAATTTCTTTAGATATTCCTCCCATTCAAGTCCTCCTTTCTGAGATAGTGTTCCTTCAAAATCTAAAGAAATGTCTACTATATCAACTATAGACGGTTCTTCTTTTTCAATACTTACATTTTTTGAAGTTGTTGGCATGGTAGGAGCACTTCCCTCAACTTGTGGAGGATCAACAACCTGTCTCTATGTAGAACTCTCCTCACTAGGGTGAACAACGACCAAATGTACAACAACAAAACTTGAAGTAACACTCATAGCAACCATCTCATAAGTAGCCTTTTCTTTATGCAAAAGCATCATCAATCTTCTGTAAATAAATCTCTTCTTTTGTTTGTGGAGGCTCTTCAGTAGTTGCTTCCATCGTTGCAACGTTTTTATTCAATATTTTATATTGTTTGGTCTCTGCAAAGGAAGTGGGTTCACTGCTAGAACCTCTTTTCTTTGATACACCAACTCTTGGCTATTTCAAATAGAGTTCAATACATTTCAAGATCTTGTTTATCACTATCCATGAAACTTTTTTTTTATTTTAGTCTCTTCCTCTTCTACCCAATTGATGGGTTGCAAGCCTTTTGCAGCCACTTGGTTCTATATCATACCAGGGATCAAGAGTGATCCCATCATCTAAAATGATTTTAGGAATATCATTTTTAATATCAAAATCCCTCATATGGGGAATTGTTATCCTCTCGTAACCCCTTTTCCTTACTTCAAACAAATCCTGAAGGTTAGCCCAAAAATCCTCAAGAAGAGGAACAAGATGAGTAAAGTGAGAAGAGTAAAGTGCATGCATTTTATTCTTTAGATCAAAATTATTCCTAGAAGTATGTTGTTGGAAATTTAGAGACTAGAATTGTTCGATTGTTGATTTAGCCATAACTGACGAAGAACAAGAAGAAAATCCCAATTCCAAGGGAAAAGAATGTGCAACAGTCCTATGTTTTGAAGACAAAACAACATTTACCTTTGCAACTTTCCTAGCAAACTCCATTAAAACCCACCTATTGCCACAACATCTTGGAAATTTAAAAGGATGACCATCAAAACCAAATAATCTAAAATAAGTAGACCTGGGGTATTGAATGAACCAATACCCCCATTCCTGAATGAACTCCATGGCTTCCTGAGAAAGTTTGAAACCTATGTCCCCTATGATCTGATTTATAATGACATACATAAAATCATTGTTTTCTCTTTTGAAATGCTTCTCTGATTCCTTAAGCTCGAATTGGTCATAGTGTTCCCAAAACTTCTTTTGATCTGGGCCTTCATCCATTGACCCTATAGTATTCAGTCCAACAAACCTTTCAATCCTTGTTGCACAATATATAACATAAGAAGACATGTAAAATGTCTTGGTTTGTGTTACCTGGAGGAGCTGGGCATGAATGTTATTTAAAATGATTTTCCCCCAATCCAAGTGTTGCTTTCCATCTAGAATCAACTGGATAAAAGGAAACGTCCAGTGTTCAAAAATATGAGAGTTTGATTTTCCAAATGCTTTGGCCAGTAGTGTTATAATATCTCCTATGTATTTAGAGAAATCTAACCTCTTAGGATTGGGTGGAACCTTCTTTACTGACTTCTTTTTCAGCCATCATTTATTAATGATGGGTTATTTGTTTCCTTCCTCATCTTTGTTCCATAGTTCATGTGCCTAAGACTCAATCATCATCTTCAAATCAGGGTAAGGAGGGAGGTAAAAGACATGTTTGATCATGGTTGGAGTTAAATCAATAATAACATTGCCTTGAGCATCAATACATTGTCTCTGAGTAGGGTTATATGCCTATGCGGCCGTTAGGATGAACTCAAGACATTGTATTGCAATAGGAAAGCTAGCTACATGAGCTAGCCCTAATTCTGCAATTCTCCTTGCTCTTGGGACAACATCCTTTGAAAATATATCCAATGATAAAATTCTCGAAATCCATATGTCCAGGCATCAAGCCCATAATTATGAAAGAAGTTTAATACCATTTCCTAGTTCAACCCCATAATGTTCAAGAATCAAAACTAGGTTCCGGTCTTGGATCAACACCTATATATACGATGGAAAATGGGTTGAGTATTGACTCATGGTCCGATCCCGCAATGTGGTTGGGAGTCAAGATAGGGCCATCATTTGGAACCAGGCCTATGTTTAAAGAAGTTCAGTGTTATCTTAGATTTTGGCCCCACAATGTTTAGGAATCAAGATTGGGTTTAGGTTTTGGCTCGAAAGTGGTGTTTAACTAACGAAATCAATGAAAAGGATTATGCAGAGTTCCGATCACAACATTGCATTAGAATATAAGATCAGGTTATCATTCTGAACTAGACCCATCAAAATGGACAACTGTTAGTAGCTTCTCGAGTTCCAAACCTGATTAGATATTGAGGATCGGGGTTGGGCCTCTGTCATAAACCAAGAGTTAAAATGCATACTGGGGATGGGTCAGCTTTGTGTTATGATCCCAACAACACGGGAATCAGGATCAGAGTATTGTCAGGTCTATGTACCAATTGATGGGCTGAAGGTTCAGTGTTGAAACAACTTCTAACCCCAATGGTAATGCAGGGGTCAGAAGTGGAACTTGGAAAAACACTTAGTCAACAAATTTAAACCAAACTTATGGTACCAACCCAACCCTCACTCTCGATAGTAATGCGGGGATCATAAAAGTGAAGGAACTGATACTAAGGAGTAGAAAAACCTAAGTGTTGGTTTGATTCCTGACCTTGATATACATGCAAAGAATGTGAATCAAAAGGGAAATGGATAATGTGTTAGCTCTCAAACACGTAGGTAAAATACCTCAAGAGGTTGCCAATCTCTTGGTACGTTTTAGGGTAACAGACAAGGCCAAATGGTTTAGACCTTCTACTCTTTAGCTACTGCTAGACCTAGGTGGGTGTGCCTATATGAATAAAGCAGACTTAAGGTTGTATGATTTGACTGAATTGATGGATCTATTACGATGGAAAAAATGTAATAGATAAAAGCTTGTAGACTACTCCTACTCCTAATATTAAACTTGAAACATGAATGTTTTTTTGAACAAATATTTTTATAGAATTCTAAGATGTGGATGGTGTGACTAGTGCCTACTTCTATTGGGATAATTGAGTCAAGAGGTAAATGATATGTGTTTCCCCCTTTTCGCTTAACTCTAGTTGCTAGGCACTTTGAGAATGAGGTTCTATGATTGGCATAAAACTTCACTGAATTTATGACTTGCATAAATTGTGCTGGAATATTTTTTTACCAGGCTCTTCTTCAATTATCCAAAAGAAATCTTTAAATCACTGTGATTCATCCAAAAGAATTTAAATCTGACTTACAGACACCAATTGATTAATTCACACAAAATGGGAATACATTTCAATAAATCAGAGATATACTTGATATACTAATTTAAATGATTAAAAGACCTCAAGTTGGAGACAACTAGATAAAAAATGTAAATAATTTCATCACAACAACTGAACACCAAGAAAGGATTTCACCAAATTTATGCATTCTTCTCCATTAAATAATTTGAAAGGATTTTACAATATACATCATGATGTTTTATTTCGGCAACAGTTCACCCTATCCAATTACCTAACTTACTTATCTCTCCTCAATCTAATGAATCTCCGATTTCATTTGAAATATATACATTATTTTAGGGTTACAACTCTTCTCAGCATCTTTCTGGTACAACTCTTCCTTTCCGTACAACACTTCAAAAAATAACATATTTAATTAGTTGTCTTTTGGCAAATTAAATATTTTTAATCTTTGTTAACTTTGTCTCCGTGAAAATCACTTCGTAATAAGCTTTAATCCCTTTGTTGGCGATCTTTACCTTTTCACTCCAAAAAGTAATTACCCGCCTTTTAACTCCCTTGATGAAAATATTTCCCATCCTCGTGAAGTGTTTTACTTTGTATTTAATTTGTTCATCTTTATTCAACAAAAATAATCACCCACTTCAAAGCTTTTTTTTCCTTTAGTTTTCTCCATGAAAATTTACTTTCAATCATTTAAAATATTCTAGGTAAAATAATTACCCCACCCTTGGTGAAAATATTTCATATTTCAATGAGAATATTTTACTTTATGAAGAAAATATTTTATCTCTCCATCTTCACCTTTATTCTATAATTTCTCATTTTATTACTCTCTTGATTTCATTCCTTTTGGATTTTATCCATATTGTACGGATATAATTCTTTTGAATATTTATTTCCTCCTTCAAGCTATCGGTATGACAAGCTCTCATCGATCCGACTTTGATTCTCTTGCCGATAAATTTCTTCATTGCTTATTTATCTTCCAAATATTTTACAAAGTTTAAACTTTATAAAACACTGAAATATTTAGGGTTTTGAAAGCATCCAAATTCATTTTAAAACTTACCCAATTTTTTAAAATATATGTCATTTGAACTTTAGAACTTAAGAAAGAATTTTTCAATTTCGGTTGGAGAGCAAATAAATTAATTTCACCACGGGCACACGGAGCATCCTGGAGCCACAAAAATTTGTAAGTGATCGTGATCAATTATTTTGGGAGTGGGTTTTTTATGGATTTTGAACAGCTCACCAAATCAAGGTACTTCCTTTGTAAACTGGCCCTGCCCGAGCTTGTAGCAAGAAAAATGAAATTTTAAATTACTAAACCAAATGAGCTCAACATCCAACAAAATTGAAACTGGAGACATTTGAGGCCAAAACACCAACTGGTTCGTTCTTAGAATTTCAAAATTTGCAAATTTTTCAGAGTGCCAAATCTAGCCCAAGAGCAGTGGTGAAACAATTAAAAAGCATATCAGAACTCCTCTAATGACCATGAAATTTAACATACATGTTGAGTTGTGATAGGAGAGTATGCCCATAAAGCGGTTTGGCATGAATTTTTCAGAAATGCAAACTATAAATTCCCAAAGTTGCTTACTTAAACATTTTCTAAAAATTACCACTGTCAAGCTCAATTGAAACCTTCCATTTGCCCCTTTTGAAAAAATATCAAATGTGATATTGAGAAACTATAACTTTCGATATTAGCTCATTTAGGCATGGTGAACATGTGTGCAAGAGGGTTTTTCACCAACCATCTCCATTCATGAAATATCAAACACCAAAGTTGACCATGTTGTAGCTGTTCTAGAAATGCAGTTTCCAAACTATGTAAAATTCATTTGGTTTTGATTTAAAAAAAATACCAAATGATGTCCAAACACCCTAAAAATTGGCACGGAAGTAGACTTTGGTGTAAATAATTGAATGCACCAATCTATTTGTGATTATCATCATCAATTTGTTTAATATTCACCCTCAAAGTTGACCATTTTAACAGATTTCATTGCGCTGACAACAGATTTTCTCAAAAACCCTTCAACTTGGCCTTCCGAAACTTTTTCAAAATTGATTGTATGAAGCTGAAAACTAGCGTGCATACTCCCATATGTTAGAAAAACATGTCTGCAAAGTAGTTTGGCATAAAAACAAACAAATCCAAAGTTATGATTTTTCAAAATGAGGTACATAAGCAGATTTTTCAACTTTACTTCTGAGTGCCAGAATTAATTCTTTGAATATGGGAACCTAAAATTTGCATGAAATTTTAGGCTCCAATAGTGGCTCCGTCTGGGGATGAATGATTGTGAGATCATTGCAAGAATTCAGATTACTGGAAGAGCAGACCAAATAATTTATCCATCAAGCAGCAAATTCAAACCCTCTTTTTTGTGATGAACTAACACAGTTTTTTGAAAAATCATACCACAGCTGATAGCACAAGGCCACCAAAAAGAATTTTCTTTATTTTCCCCTGTCATACACCTTGTTTTGTTTTGAGTTCATTAGATTCCTCTTGAAAATATTGATGCAATTTACCCTATCACTGTTATTGAAAACTTTCAGAGAATCATTGTGTTCAGGTTGACTTATGTTCCTTTTATCATTCAACAATTCATATTCTCTATCATCATGAAATAAATGTCTGTTATCTTCACCATACAATGTGTGTGCATATTCAATGCAACATTTCTCATTATTCTGCTCATTATCATATATTGTAAAATGTTCTCCCAATTGTATTAAAAATTTACCATTAGAATGCCATTCTTGTAAATCTGAAAATTCTTCTACATCAACATTTTTTGAAACAACCATATTTGAAATATTTTTTACTTCCTCCTTATCACTGATTGGAAATGGGACAAAATTCTAATCCACACAACTATCATCATGAATATTTGAAACAATTAATGCTGGAAATGAATTTTTTGAATCTTGATGTGTATATTTTATATACTCCATTTCCAATAGATCTGAGATTTGCTCACTGTTGAGTGAATATGCTTCATCATCCACCATACTGCTGTTGTGTTCTTTATTCTTCTCATCATCAAAAAATGGTAGCTCATATGTGTTAATCTCATATTCATTTTTCTCACAACTTGGTGCATCACTTTGATTATCAAGAAACACTTCATCTTCAACATAAAGTGGATTTGAAAATACATAAAATTGATTTTCTAGCATACCTTGGCAAAATCTCATCTGATCTTCTTCTATCTTCTCATCATATAATGGATTTGAAAAAAATTTAAAACCATTTTTAGGTATGCCAATTTCTTCCTCTTTATAGTTCATATCTACAGTTGGAGGTATTGTTTGCTCATTGTCAAATGGATCCACATTTTCCATTGCTTCTTCTTCTCGATCATCACCAAAACTGCAAGAATCATCTCGTTGTAGATCAACATCTGAATATTCAATAGATCCTTCATAGCATACACTATCACAATCTATTATGTAAGAGAGATCTTTTGTATCATCTTCATCCTCCAGGCTATTATAAGAATTATTTTCACTCTCACATGTCTCATCTTCTAGCTGTATTGCCTGATCAATTTCTTCATACTCATCAATGATTTCACTATTGGATTCAATACTGATAGTGTCATCATACTTTTTCTTATCTACAATGTCAATCCATTCATTTATCTGACCATAAGCTACTGGTACCTGTGATTCAGGCCAATAAATTGAATTGGGCTCATATACTCTCATGAACTGCTCAATGAACTCATACCTACTAGGTGGGAAATTAGCAGGTATTTACCTATAAATATATGTCATTCTTCTGAACAAAGAGTGTCTAGACTCTCCATCATGTCTCCTTATATCAAGAAGGGCGTCCAAAAGATTTTTGCTCCTCTTGAATACATAAACATACATCATTTTTCTTCACAGATTGTTGATTCTAATATGTACCTTGCTGTAGATTTTGACTGACATTCCGAAGTGGGCTGGAATTGTGTTGTACTTGACATTGATTATATTGATAATCTTGATAGCTTACCAATCTTTGTCTAGGAGGGACTGGATAAGCATTTATTTGTTTTGATGGCTGTGGTGAATAAATGTTTTGTCGTGCATGATATGCATCGCCTCCATTGTGAAAATTTCCAGTTGTACTATTAGGCGCTTGTGGGGCCCAATGCCTGCTTGCATTTGTGTATTCATTCTTATTGCATAATTCTCTTAATCGTATTAGTTGCTGGTTCAATTGTAGTTTTTCTTTCTTCAATTGTAGTGTTCTTTTCTCCACTTGTAGTGTTTTCCTTTTCCATTCTTTAATTCTTATCGACTACTGCCTTTCAAAATATTCTTTTGTTCCATACACAAATTGTCTATCCATTCTTCATCAAGTTTTTACCAGAATCACCATCTACTTTTCTGAAAGTAGGAAAATGATTCTTTTAAAATTATTTTTGATTTTCCCCAGCGGAATCTCCTCACTCCAAATGTGAAATTTATATTGACTCTTTACATGGAAAGGCTAGAACCAGATTCTCTATGTTTTTCCCCAGTAGGATCTATTACGATGGCACAAATGTAATAGATAAAAGCTTGCATACTACTCCTACTCCTAATATTAAACTTGAAACATGAATTTTTTTTGAACAAAGATTTTATAGAATTCTAAGATGTGGATGGTGTGACCAGTGCCTACTTCTATTGGGTTAATGGAGTCAAGAGGTAAATGATATGTGTTCCCCCCTTTTGGTTTAACTCTAGTTGCTAGGCACTTTGAGAATGAGGTTCTATGACTGGCATAAAACATCACTAAATTTATGACTTGTATAAATTGTGCTGGAATAGTTTTTTACCAGGCTCTTCTTCAATTATCCAAAATAAATCTTTAAATCACTATGATTCATCCAAAAGAATTTAAATCTGACTTGCAGACACCAATTGATTAATTCACACAAAATGGGAATACATTTCGATAAATCAGAGATATACTTGATATACTGATTTAAATGATTAAAAGATGTCAAGTTGGAGACAACCAGATAAAAAATGTAAATAATTTCATCACAACAATTGAACACCAAGAAAGGATTTCACCAAATTTATGCATTCTTCTCCATTAAATAATTTGAAAGGATTTTACAATATACAACATGATGTTTTATTTCAGCAACAGTTCACCCTATCCAATTACGCATTTGTCTGGTACAACTCTTCCTTTTGGTGCAACACTTCAAAAAATAAAATATTTAGTTAGTTGTCTTTTGGAAAATTAAATATTTTTATTCTTTGTTAACTTTGTCTCCGTGAAAATCACTTCGTAATAAGCTTTAATTCCTTTGTTGGCGATCTTTACTTTTTCACTCCAAAAAGTAATTACTCACCTTTTAACTCCCTTGGTGAAAATATTTCCCATCCTCCTGAAGGTGTTTTACTTTGTATTTAATTTGTTCATCTTTATTCAACAAAAATAATCACCCACTTCAAAGATTTTTTTTCCTTTAGTTTTCTCCATGAAAATTTACTTTCAATCATTTAAAATATTCTAGGTAAAATAATTGCCCCACCTTTGGTGAAAATATTTCATATTTCAATGAGAATATTTTACTTTATGAAGAAAATATTTTATCTCTCCATCTTCACCTTTATTCTATTATTTATCATTTTATTACTCTCTCGATTTCATTCCTTTTGGATTTTACCCATATTGTACGGATATAATTCTTTTGAATATTTATTTCCTCCTTCAAGCTATCGGCATGACAAGCTCTCATCGATAAGACTTCAATCCGACTTTGATTCTCTTGCCCATAAATTTCTTCATTGCTTATTTATTTTCCAAATATTTTACAAAGTTTAAACTTTAAAAAACACTAAAATATTTAGGGTTTTGAAAACATCCATATTCATTTGAAAACTTACCCAATGTTTTAAAATATGTCATTTGAACTTTAGAACTTAAGAAAGAATTTTTCAATTTCAGTTGGAGAGCAAATAAATTAATTTCACCGCGGGCACACGGAGCATCCTAGAGCCATGAAAATTTGATCTGACTGTGATCAATTATTTTGGAAGTGGTTTTTTACGGATTTTGAACAGCTCACCAAATCAAGGTACTTCCTTCGTAAACTGGCCCTCCCGAAGCTTGTAGCAAGAAAAATGAAATTTTAAATTACTGAACCAAATGAGCTCAACATCCAACAAAATTGAAACTGGAGACATTTGAGGCCAAAAAACCAACTGGGTCGTTCTTATAATTTCAAAATTTGCAAATTTTTCAGAGTGCCAAATCTAGCCCGGGAGCAGTGGTGAAACAGTTAAAAAGCATATCAGAACTCCTCTGATGACCATAAAAATGAACATACATGTTGAGTTGTGATAGGAGAGTATGCTCATAAAGTGGTTTGGCATGAATTTTTCAGAAATGAAAACTATAAATTCTCAAAGTTGCTTACTTAACATTTTTTGAAAATTGCCACTGTCAAGCTCAATTGAAACCTTCAATTTTCCCCCTTTGAAAAAATATCAAATGTGATATTGAGAAACTATAAATTTGGATATTAGCTCTTTTAGGCATAGTGAACATTTTTGCAAGAGGGTTTTTCACCAACCATCTCCGTTCATGAAATATCAAACACCAAAGTTGACCATGTTGTAGCTGTTCTAGAAATGCAGTTTCCAAACTATGTAAAATTCATTTGGTTTTGATTTGAAAAAAATACCAAATGATATCCAAACACCCTAAAAATTGGCATGGAGGTAGACTTTGGTGTAAAGAATTGAAGGAACCAATCTTTTTGTGATTATCATCATCCATTGGTTTAATATTCACCCTCAAAGTTGACCATTTTAACAGATTTCATTGTGCTGACAGCAGATTTTCTCAAAAACCCTTCAACTTGGCCTTCTGAAACTTTTTCAAAACTGATTGTATGAAGCTAAAAATTGGCGTGCATACTGCCATATGTTAGAAAAACATTTCTGCAAAGTGGTTTGGCATAAAAACAAACAAATCCAAAGTTATGATTTTTCAAAATGAGCTACATAAGCAGATTTTTCAACTTTACTTCCTAGTGCCAAAATCAATTCTTTTAATATGGGAACCTAAAATTTGCATGAAATTTTAGGCTCCAACATAAAAAAGGTATCAACAATTATAATAGTATTGAAAAGCATGCCTTCATGACCAGACCATGTGTAGGATCAAGAACTTTGGATTATATAACGATCGATAATTCCAAATTGGCAATTCAAATTAGTCTGACTCGAATGTAGAGAAAAACCCTAGACAACTAGGGCATAGTGAGATGGAAAATCCCATGACCAAAAGACAAGGTGATGATATAAGACCACGAAAAAATGTACGAGGAACCCAACACGAGTTCAAGAGTGAAGGAAAAATGCACCAAACAATGTGAAAGAAAACACAATGAAAAACAAAGCTGAGCAAAGAAAAGGAAAACAAAAAGAAAAGAAAAAAATGACACACAAGACAAAAAGTGCCCGGAACGGAAGAAAAAACAAGAAAACAAAATGAAAAATAGAAGAAAGAACACCTACCTTTGAATGCACCTAAGAATTCTAGTAGCATGTTGACAAATCACAGTGAACTCCTAAAACCCTAGCTCTTCATTG
The DNA here is from genome assembly GCA_007258455.2 of Sequoia sempervirens. Classification (NCBI taxonomy): domain Eukaryota; kingdom Viridiplantae; phylum Streptophyta; class Pinopsida; order Cupressales; family Cupressaceae; genus Sequoia; species Sequoia sempervirens. Next base: position 404,310,496 of record VDFB02086081.1, on the reverse strand, counting down.
CTCTCATTTCTCTTCGCCAAACTTTTCAAAGTAGAATGGATGGAAATTGAGAAGTAGTGAGGTTTAAAAACTTTTTTTCATGTGTGAGTAGTTATGGAATTAATGGCGACTTGGTCGGGTCTCGAGATCCAAGTGGATTCATAAATACCAGGTGCGGGAAAGAAGGTAAGTGGAAGTCGAGGTCAAGGCATGGAATGAGGCCAACCCCTCACTAGGTGAAAAGTTTAGTCGAAAGCCCGCGACTTGAACCTGATGAACAAACAAAAACATGAAGGGTGGAATTGGGTTGTGAGATGAACTTAGAACTTTGAAAAGTTCAAAGTGCAGGTCACAGTCCAAAGTCTAATCTTGAAAGACATAAGGGAATGAGAATTAAAGACACAAGAAGGAACAAGAATCCTCAAAAGATGTAAAGTTAGGTCATGATCCAAAGTCTGATCCTGGAGTAATCAAAGACATGAAAATAAGTCATTCATTGGGATCAGGTTAGAAATAGGAACAAGAACTTTGAAAAGTTCTTGGCTCTAGTTCTAGCCCGAAACCCGACTCCGACAGGAACAAAATGCACAAGGAAAAAAGGAAACTAGGAACAAGACATGGACCAAAACTAACACTTTGCAAAGAAACAAGTGTAAGTTCCAATACACAACCCAACCCTGAAAGAACATAGAAAAAGAACAAGGTAAGAGATGGAGCTAGGACTGGGACAAGAACAAGGCCCTAAACCTTGTGAAAAGGAACAAGTGCATGTTCTCACCCGTGACCCGAGCTTGAAAAACAAAAGAAAAAAGAGCTTATGAGGAAAAATAGTAACTCATAAGACCCAATCAAGAACACCAAGGAAAAAAATAAATAAGGGGGACCCATTTTGACCTAAAAAAATGGGGTGGTTATGCAAGGCATAACAATTGGTGATTCAGCTGGGAAAATGGTTTACCCATTTTCAAGATATTGAAGAATTCAGTCACCTAGAACCTCTGGTTCATGAACATTTTAACTTGAGTATGATTAGTCATGGAAAATGAAGTTGAGCTGGAATTTCAAATGTAAATCAGTAATAACCACTTTGAATTTGAGTGTGTGCATGTATGGTGCATCTCTTTCCATAAGGTTCTTCCTACCCCTGAATAACTGTATTTAATATTTAGGCTACGTGAGTTGAATCCTTTTGATTTTCGTGCAATGATATCTTGGATATTGCTCTGCTACTATCCAGGCATCTATAGCCCCAATGAAGATACCTCTAGTTCTCTTAAAGCATTGCTCTATTGCTAGCCAGGCATACATAGCCCTGGTAGAGATACTTGAATTACCCTCTCATATTGAGTTTTGCCATCATTTAATGGTTCTCTTTTCTTTTCTTTTATATAGGCTTACTTGAATAACTTCTTTTTATCTTTTTCTCAATACTTAGATATAACATCCTAAAATTTGGGTTGAAAACTACAATGGACCTCATGATAGTGTCAGGACTTAGATTTTTTACCTGAATCTAGAATACAATTACCCTGAGAAAAATAGGCCTTTATGTAAAAAAATGTTTCTATCTATTTTGTGACAAATTCAATCATGATTTATGAGATTACTTATAATATACCTTTTTGTTCTTAACCTTTCAGAATATTATTAAAAAGAACACAAAAAAAGGGTCTTGAAATGAAAAAATTTCCACAGACATACCTGAAAATACCTAAACCAATTTCTATCATAGTACCTTCAGTATACTTTGAATAACCACCCCTCATTCTGAAATGGAGCAAAATGAAGGTCACCCAAAAACAAAAGAATGGAAACAAAAACAACAAAACAAACAAACTAGAAAACAACTAATTACATATATACAACTAAACAAAGCATCAAACCCTCATGGGCCAAAATAATGTTTGAGAAGTTTCCCATTGACAAGCAATGGAATAGGTTCTCCCATTAAAGTACTCAACCGAAAGGAATTTTTGCCCAATATTTTGACAATCTGATATGGACCCAACCAAAGTCAGTCAAAATTTTGATGGTCCCCTTTCCTTTCCCTAGATTTATCCCATAGTAGCACAAGGTCTAATATTTTGAAAGCTTTTATTTTTTCTCTTTTGTCAAACCAACATTTGATAACAGCTTGATGCTTGGAAAACTACTCAAGAGCAACATCCCTTTGTTCTTCTAAAATGAGTAAACTAGTTAGTCAGACCTCTATCCTATCATCATTTGAGTAAAAATATTGCATAAACCTAAGGATAGGTATGTATAGATGGATAGGAAAGACCGATTCTTGGCCGTAGACTAACTTAAATGGCAAGTTTCTTAGGGCAGCCTTGATTCGAGTTCTATCTTCCCATAGGGAAAGTCTCAGCTAAGTGTGCCAATCCCTAGGATTACTTTCTAAAAAATTAATTACTTCCAACATATTTTTATTAGTAGAATCTGCTACTCAATTCCCATATGGGTAGTAATTAGAAGAATATTTTAACACAATTTTATGCTCATATGCCCATTGAATAAATTTTGTAGAAGAAAAATTAGGGCCATTATCACATACCAAGGTAAACGTTACTCCAAACCTGGTAACGATACATTCATTAAGGAATTTGATAACAACCTCAGTGGTGCTATTCTTACAAGGCTGAGCTTTAGTCTAACATGTATAATAATTAGTTTCCACCAAAATATTTTCTTGTGATCTGTAGATGAATTTGGATTAATTACCTTGACAAAATCTAATTCCCATTGGGAAAATGGTCTTACCTCATATACCAGTTGTAGGGGCATTTCCAGATTGCATTCCCTAGATGCAGAAGTTTGACATGTGTGACATGTCCTCACATGTTGGTGAGCATTGCGAAACACATGGGGCCAATACTAGCCTGATCTCATAATTTGGTGTGCCATGGAATCAACAGAACCATGTCCAATACCATGTCTACCATGAAACTCCACTATGGCTTGTTTTGTTTGTTGTTGATCAAGGCAATGTAGATAGATTCCCTCAAATTTTATTCAGTACAAAGCTCCCCCTTTAATCATGTAATGGGAACTCTTTATCCTTAGTTATCTCCTCTAAGTTACGTTCATTCCATCTGGACATTTGTTATTTAGCAACAAAAAGATTAAATTTGCATACCAAGGATCACCTGTAAATGGTTGTACCATATATTGTTGGAAAGTAATCTTAGTATCAATGTCTACCATAGCCTTGGATAAGCCTTGTCCTCAGACTAGCTTCATTGGATGGATTTCAAGGTCAAATTCTTGCAAAATTTCCATCCACTTTTCTTGTCTTTCCCCCAGTTCACTCTGCATAAGAAGGGACTTTACAGCAAGGTCAAGAACTATGGCAGTGATTTGACTGTAGAGGATATAGTGTCAAAATTTTTTAAGTACTTGTACCAATGCAAAAGCCTATTTTTCCAGAGGTGGATATCTAACCTCACCTTTCTTCAACAGAGAACTCATAAAAGCAATCAACCTTTCATCCCCTCCTCCTTTTCGCTGTCTCAAAACAATAGCATACAAATGATTAGATGTGAAAGAATAAATGTAAAAAGGCTTTAGGTAATCTAGACTAGTTAGAATCAGTGCCTCTAAAATTAACTGTTTGATCTACGAGAAGGTATACTTATCCTCGTTGCTCCACTCAATCTTAGCATCCTTCTTCATAATTTCATTGAGGAGCTTGATGATCTCCGCAAACCTAGTTATGAATTTCCACACAAAGTTTATCTTCCCAGAAAAGGACCTCATATCCTTTTTGCTATCAGGCATGGTCAGTTTTAGAATGGATTCCACTCTATCTGGGTCAATTGAAATTCCCCTCTCTGATGTTGTGGCCTAGTAATTTCCCTTTTGAAAATTTGAACACACACTTCTTTGGATTAAGGGAGACACCATAGCTTATGCACTTTCCAAGGACCTTTGACAGATCTGCAACGTGGTCTTCTCTATTCTTGGAAAATACAGTCAAATCATCCATATATATGGTAATACACTTATCTAACAAATCCTTAAATACCACATCCATCGTGCACTGAAAGGTGGCTCTAGCATTGATAAGACCAAATGGCATCCTTTGGTAAGCAAATTTCCCCCACTTGGTGGTGAAGGCGGTCTTCATCCTATTCTCATAGTTAACCATCACCTAATTGTATCCTGAAGATCCATCTAGGAATGACATCATTTGTGATCCATTCACTATTTGTAGCACCTCATCAAGGGAAGGAAGAGGGTAATTGTCCTTTTCTAAAGCTTTTTTAAGGTTTCTAAAGCTGACACATAACCTAATTTCTCCACTCATTTTATGAACAAGGACCAGATTAGCGACCCAAGTTGAATGCCTTGCTGGAAAAATTATTCTCACTGACAACTTCTGCACTTCCTTCAGAATTAAGGGCTCAATTGGGGCATTCAATGGGCACTTCTTTTGATGGAAAGGCTTTGATTTAGGTTTCAATGGGATAGTATGTGTTATTATCAAAGCATCAAAGGTTTTCAAGTCTTCGTACCCCCAAGAAATCACTACTATATCTACTTTCAACACTCTTAGGATTTTATCTCCAATGTATTTGGGGTAGGTTTTTCCAATAAATACATTTCTCTCGAGGCCTGAATCTGCCAAGTTAATTGACTTGTACTTCCCTCTATCACTATCTATAGGTAACCTTTCATGAGCTCGAGGATCAAAATTGAAGATTCTTTCCAGTGCTACCATTCCCTTGGGAATGCTATTGGTCTTCAGGTTAATTATTCCCTTTGTGTCACATTTTTCAGGATCCCAGTGTCCCTGATCTCTATCTGATTCATCGATAATCTATCCTTCAAAGACATCCGAACTCACCTAGAAGGCATGTATATGTTGGTCATCATCAAAGACCTAGAAATTTTAGACATTGTCTGGAATGGCTGAGATCAAGACTAACTCCACTAATAATCTTTTAAACTTAGAATCTTGCATGGGTTCCAAGGTACTAGTAGCAATAGAAAGTTCATCTGTGATTTGATTATCTTCTCTGGGAATATTTTGATCCCGAAAGCATCAAAATATTTTATTAGATTCCATATCCTATTCTTGTATGTAGCCAACATCTTGTTATGGCACGTGTATCGATTGTGAACTTGCTTGACAATGACCTCAGAATCTCCCATGATTGTAAAAGTTCTAACCTTCTTCTGATGTGCAAACATTAGTCTTCTGTCTAGCTCTTTGTACTCCACCACATTATTGGTATAGCTGAACTACAACCTATAAGAAGTAGAGTATGTTTTCCCTTTCGGATTTGTTAGTTCAACTCTAGCTCCACTCCTTGTTTTAGACTTGCAACCATCATATTTGAGGATCCACAATTGATCTTGGATTGGGATATCTTTCTTAGGGTGAGCCAAAGGTGATTTCTCACAAAAAATAGGTGGTGGCTCAAACTAGTTCAAGACTTCTAGATCTGGGGGCTGGTGTGAATAACAATCATCAAAAATTTCACTTAGATTTAGAACTTGTGTAGACACTTCCTCTTGGATCTGATCTTAATCAGTGGTTCTATAGTTGGTTATTGTTTTCAGCAACCCCTTGGGGATTAGAAGGTTGGTAGGGGCGGGTGTGTCAAATAGTCTCGAAGATTCTTCAACCTCATTTCCCAAATCAGAACATAAAACCCAAGTTTGTCTGGTTGGGGAAATGACTTCTTCCTACGTACTATTGGTTTGTGTCAAAATAGTGGCATCTCTAGCCTCAAATGAAAACTAATTTGGAGATGATTTGAGGTGGTGTTCACAGGTTTTTGTTGACTAGTAGACATGGTTCAGAATGTCTATACAAGGTTGACATGAGAGTTCAAAATGACTCTAGTAGTGGATTCTACACTAGTTAGGGAGTAGAAAACTCCATAAATCAACCTCTTCTCCCAGAACTAGGCTATCTTGTTGCAACATTTTGATTAAAACCTATTGGTTGACAATGGTCATTGGGTCACTATGCTCTAAAGGTTGTAGGCCATCAAGATTGAACATTGAGAAGGTCATGATTTCCTCTCTCCTATACACTCCTATCTCGGTTTTAAAGTAGGTTACCTCATTAGGAAATTCGTACTTGTGAGATGGGGTTAGAAATAAAATAAAATAGATAAAGTGACAGCCAACACCTCTAAACTATTAACCCACATCCAAACAAGAGAAAACAATGTAAGCATAAGGAAAATAAAACATTAAATTAAAATACTCCCCATGCTTGAACTTGAATCACTTCTCTTGCTCTCCTATTTCTCCTTGTGCAAATATGCCCTCAGATTTGTAGTGTAACTTGTGCAAATACCTACAAATTATAAGTAGAAAGTTGGAGAAGAATAGCTGTTAAGCTAAAAATGGAGAAGAAAGGTTGCTTTTATAGACAACCATTCGAATGGATGGTTGAGATCAATCTTCTAGAAAGATTCCAAGATCAATGGATGGGAATGCATGAGAGGGATGTTACGAAATGGATGGTTGAAATTAAGTCTCAGAAAAGATACCAAGATCAATGGTCCAGAATTGATGCACCAAAAATATGCCATGCATGGAAAATCTATGATGTTGACGGCTATGACGCCTGACAGCTATGAAAGACATGCAAGACATGCAGGCTATGACAGAAATGAATGTTATGACAAGGTATCTTTGACCAAGCGGTGCATAAATAATTTATTTTAAACTATTTATTCGAAAATGGAGGAAATGGACAAGTGGAAAATAAATAATTTATTCAAATAATTTATTTGAAAATAGAGGAAATGGACAAGTGGAAAATAAATAATTTATTCAAATTATTTATTTGGAGAAAATGAAAAGAGGAGCATTTAATTAAATTTATTAATTTAATTAAATGGAGAGATGGAAACTAAACCTTAAATAATTAATTTAGATTAACTATTTAATTAGGAGAGGTGGCATGGGATAGTTAAATGATTTTAATAATTATTTAACTATGGAAGAATTAAAGGACCATGAATAGATAAATAATTAATGGTAATTATTTAACTATAGATGAAAGATGAAAAAATAATTAAATAAATAATAATTTATTTAACTATGAAGAAGAGGAAGAAATTAGTGATGCAATTAGTTTATTTAATTGGTTAGGATAGAATAAATATTAGAAAGTGAATTAATTAAATAATTATTAAAAATTATTTAATTAATAGAGGAATATAATCAAACATAATTGAATAACTAAAATTATTCAATTATCGAAGGACGAGGATGAAGAAAAATGATTCTCGAAGGCTTAGGACATTTTTATGTGTCTACATTTTTCCCCTCTTTGTCATAATGCAACCTGTCGCATTGTGACAAAGAAAAATAAGTCAAAGTCATGCCCCAGTGTAGAATAAGATGAGGAAGAATGATGAGGAGGGTTAAGGTATGCCCCCTCGAGAGGACAAACAGGTTCCAAGAACATGGGTGTGCTATCGAAATTGATGAGAATACTAGAATATGAAGAGATAAAAAAAATGTCACTGCCAAAGATATGGATGCAATGCCTATATGAGATGGGCAAGGGAAGATGACAAAACAGAAGGAGATGCATGTTAGTAAGACAAAAAATATCCTTCAACACATTGCCATAGGACTACTAATTGTTGCTCTTAATCATCATTGGGAATAATATCGTGATGGCCAACAAACACCGCGATATGACGTAAATCAAGGTGTGCAAGGTCATACCATCACTTGAATTAAACAGTCACAAACAAGGATGATCATGAGTCATACAAAAAGGCACATTTTCCCCAGTCTTTTTGTCATAACCAACCGCAAGCAGAAAAAGGCAAGAAGGACAAATCATGAAACGTCGTTGCTTCTCTAAATCCCATTTCCAGGACATCCTCGAGAAACTAGCAACACGATTGCCAAAAAGGAAAAAATAAAGCCAAAACCATCATCATGATACGTCATTGCTTTTCTAAATCCTGGAGTTAGGACAATGCTAAGAAACTAGTAACATGAGTGTCAAAAGACAAGACAAACGTCATGATACATTGCTGCTTCTCTAAATCCTATTGTTGGGATCTTGCTGAAAAACTAGTAACATGATGAAAAATCAATAGACAAGTGCCAAGTGTTTTCCAAATGCGTTTGGATGCCAAGTGTTTTAATGTCGAGATGCCAGGGTGTCAATGTTTTGACGATGCTAAGATGACGAGTGCCGAAGATTTCCAAATTCAGGAAGGACACATCCTGAATAGTGTTGATGTCAAGAGGAGAAACCCCCAAAAGTCAAGAGGATCCCTCAAAATGCCAGGTGAAAGTGATGATGCCTAGGAAGGACACATCGTAAGGCATAAATGATAGGGGTTGTTCTTCAGAAGGACACATCTGAAAGAACATTGATGTCAAGAGGAGTGATCCTTAAATGTCAAGAGGATTGCTCAAAATGTTAGATGACGATGATGATTCCTAGGAAGGACACATCCTAGGGCATGAGTAAATGACGGGCTACCCTTCAGAAGGACACATCTGAAGAGTAAGCAAGATTCAACTGGCTTGACTAAGTTTGATTGAGATTGATCGATTTTGATATGCCAAGATGATTGTCATGTTCCGTTGACAGATTGTCAAAGTTCACTTAGGTAGATTGTTCATTAAAATTTATAGACTATTTCATGTGTGTGTGAAAATTGTGCAATGAACCCTAATGGACTGACCTAGTGTGGCCTTGGGGGCCCATCGACAAATGGCCTAGCCTACGTCATGCACTTAGAGACCTCGTAGTTCGACATGACCAAAGACTTTGTCTTGTTGATGAAAGATTGAGTCATGATTTATTTTGACAAACCTAATAGGATTGACCTAATGTCTCAGGGGCTTGAAAATTAGCCTTGCCTACATAGCAAATGCACAGAGACAACGTAGTTCGACAAATGACAAAGAATAATCTAGACTTGAATTGATGTGATTGTGTTGACTGACATGACTATGTTTTGGAAGTTTTGTGTTTTCTTTAGGACGTTTTTCAATTTTTAGGTCTTTTTTCAGGACATTTTCTAATTTTTAGGTCTTTTTTAGGACATTTTCTGATTTTTAGGTCTTTTTTTAGGACATTTTTTGATGTTTAGGTCTTTTTTCAGGACATTTTCTGATTTTTAGGTCTTTCTTAGGACATTTTCTGATTTTTAGGTCTTTTTTTAGGACATTTTTTTATTTTTAGGTCTTTTTTCAAGACATTTTCTGATTTTTAGGATCACATGCAATACCCACTGCAGTCTCATGATAAAAGTTTGCTCCTAGTCAAGTTGAGTATGAGCCAGGGAAAAATGAAATGTAAAGAAAAGGCATGACTAGCATGGACAGTGGACAGTATGCAAGACTTGATTTCAACCATTGTCAGCCATGGATAGAAATATCATGATATCAGGACAAAATGTTATGACGAATGTCAGAAAAGAGTATGTTCATTAGGGACAAAGCTAGATAGAGTGACAGTAGATGGCACAACAATGACTGACTACACATGGTGCCTGTTTGCCAGGTTTTCACCATGGTACTTATCCAAAGTGTCTATTTACCAGGTTCTCACTATTGGACGAATTATTTCTCTTTATTTTTTTCATTTTATTAATTTTTTTTTGGTATCACTAGGATGCCTGTTTGCCAGGTTTTCATCAAGGTGACGATTTTTTTGATTTTCCAAATTTTTTATGTATTTTTACCAGTTTTCGGATAGGCTTTCCGATGCTATGCATAGAATTTGTGCAAATGTAGACTATTGATTGGCTCTTTCAACTATTCACCTTCAGGAGTAGCTAACTAGTATGCTCTAGAACCAAATGATGCTATGATGATGTAAGGGCCTAGCCAATTGGGCTCAAATTTTCTTGGCTTTTCTCTATCTGACTGATTCTTGGGATTCTGCATGAGAACTAGGTCACCAATGTCAAAATTTTGAGCCATCACCCTTTTGTTATAACTTTTGCATAGACAATTTTGGTATGCTTGCAAATGATCCAATGCATTGTGTCTGCATTCATCTAGCATTTCTAACTCATGCAGTCTTGATTGTCTATATTCTTCATCAGTGGTAAGGCCTTTCATGGAGACTCGCAAAGATGGAATTTCAACCTCTATGGGAAAGATGGCTTCGGCTCCAAAGACAAGGGCGAAAGGCGTGGCACTGGAGGGGGTACGGATGCTTGTGCGGTATGCCCACTAAGCAGGGTTGAGTTGGATGTGCCAGTCACGGCCAACATCATTGACAATCTTTTTGAGGAGTTTGATAATGGTTTTATTAGATGCCTCAGGTTGACCATTTCCCTGTGGATAGTAAGGTGTGAAAAAGTGATGGCTAATATGGAAATGTTGGCATAATTCACAGACCTCCTGATTTTTGAAGGGATGACCATTATCCGTAATGATGGATTATGGAATGCCATACCTACAAATGATATAATTGAGGATGAACTTGGAGATTTTTTTGCCAGTAATGTAAGTGAGCGGAATGGCTTCGATCCACTTAGTAAAAGACTCAATAGCGGTGATAATGAATTTATGTCCATTGGAGGATGTAGGATGAATCTTGCCCATGAGATCAAGTTCCCATTATGTAAAAGGCCAAGGAGAAGTGATCAGCCTCAACTCTTGTGCTGGAGCATGAATTAAATCACTGTGAATTTGACATTGGTGACATGTTCTTACAAATTCCAGTGCATCCTTTTCTAGTGTCGGCTAATAGTACCCAAGTCTCGTAATATTTTTAGCCAAGGTTAGGCCACTCGAATGGGACCCACATATACCCTCATGCACTTCCCATAAGGTCATTTTTGCTTCATTAGTGTTGAAAAAATGGAGAAGGATATTGTCAAAGCTATGGCGATAAAGGGTGTTGCTAATGATGGTATAATGTGCAGCTTTGCGGATAAAGGACTTCCTTTGGTTATTGGAAAAGTTTTGGGGAAGGATCTATGAATGAAGGTAGTCAAAAATTTCCTTATACTAGGGGGAACTGGAACCAACAAGCTCACAGACCATTTCTAATTCGGGGACAGCATAAGCTGGAACCAATAACTGCTCAACCAAAAACTCAAACTGTGGGACATTGCTGGGAATATCAAGCAAAGATCCAATAGTTGCCATAGCATCAGTAGCCTTATTTTGTGTTCTTGGAATCAATTCAAAGGATAGTCTATGAAAATATGTTAGGAAACTATCAACCATTCATTTATAAGGCATTAGCTTCTCATCTTTGGTTTCATACTCATCATTGACTTGGTTTATAACTAGCTAAGAATCGCCGAGGACCTGTAAATTCCTAATTTTCCACTTGATAGCCATTCGAAGTCCTATAATTTGTGCTTCATACTCTGCCATGTTATTAGTGCATGGAAATTCTATGCACAATGACCTTGGGATGGAGTCTCCTTGTGGGGTAATAAATAATATTCCAACTCCTGATCCATGATTAGTGTGAGATCCATCAAAGTATAATTTCCAAGGTTGTTGAGATTCTGCATGAAATACAGACTCATCTGGAAATTCTATTGTAAGAGTATGGTTATCTAGTATTAGTGCATCTACGCGCTGGTCTGCTATTACCTGTCCCTTGATGGCTTTTCGTTCGACATATTGAATATCATATTCACTGAGGATTGTAACCCATTTTGCTAAACATCTAGTCAATGCTGCTCAACTCAAGAGGTACTTCAAGGGATTGATCTTAGCTACCAAATGTGTCTTATGGTTTAACATGTAATGCCTTAATTTTTGGGCTGTAAATACAACTGTCAAACAAGCACGTTCAACGGGTGTGTAATTTAGCTCATACCCCACCAGTGTTTGACTGATATAATATATGGCCTTTTCTTTTTCTTCATAGTCATTATGTGCTAGTAATGCCCCTAGTGCTGAAGTAGTTACAGAGATGTACAAAATTAATGGTTTTCCTTGGATGGGAGGCATGAGAACTGGAGGTGACAATAAGTATTGTTTGATCTGGTTGAATGCTTCCAAACACTTATCTGTCCACACAAAGGGGATCCCTTTGCATAGAAGATGCTGGAATGGTTGACACCTATCTGTGAGTTGAGCAATAAACCATCTGATAGATTGAAGTCTACCTTGTAGTGTTCTTAGGTCATTGATTCCCTTAGGAGGCATATCCAATATAGCTTTGACTTTAGCGGGATCAACTTTAATTCCTCTACGAGAGACTATGTATCCCAATAACTTGCCTGATACTACACCAAAAACACACTTTTTCGGGTTTAACCGGACTTTATACTGTTCCAACCTCCTGAAAACTTTGTCTAATACTAAAAAGTGTTCTTTTCTTGTCAATGAATTTGCCAAAAGGTCATCTACATAGTCCTCCATTAATGTGTGTATCATGTCGTGGAATATTGTTGTCATTGCCCTTTGATAGGTACTGCCTACATTTTTAAGACCAAATGACATTACAGTCCAACAGTATGTACCCCAAGGGCATGTGAAAGTAGTTTTGTGTTGATCTTCAGGGGAAATATGAATCTGATTATAACTCGAGAAACCATTCATAAGGGACAACATCTCATATCTAGCTGTAAGGTCCATAATGATGTCAATGTTCGGCAGAGGAAAATCATCTTTAGGACATGCTTTATTGAGGTCTCGGAAGTCTATGCACACACAAATCTATTCAGTATACTTAGTGATAGTTACGAGGTTGGATATCCACTCAACATAGTCAATTGATTTGATAAAACCCACATCCAATAACTTTTTGAGTTCAGCTTTAACCAACAATGCCACTTGAGGGTGCATTTTTCTTAGCTTTTTTTTTACTGGCTTGGCATCTGGCAATAATGGCAAGTGATACAATACTAACTCAGGATCTAATCCTGGCATGTCGGCATAAGACCATGTGAAGTTTACCTTGCGTTCTAAGAAGAACTTTTGAAATTCTGGTTGTTCAACTTCTGTCAATGATGCCGCAAAGAGAACTATTTTGGGGTCTTCCACAATAGCTATATTAACTGGTATAGTGTCTTCTACAAGAATTGCTGATTTTTCTCTGTCTATGGGGAGAAAGTCCAATCCTCCACCCTTAGGTGCCTTAGGGAGGTTTTCACCCTTGGATACATCCTTTATTTTTACTATTTTGTTGTCAGAAGGTTCCTTTCGGTTTTCACCTAGAGACGTGTCATTTTTTACTTGATTTTTCTTTTTAATTTTGCAACTAGAGGATGTCACAGTCTCCCTGAAATAAGCAGCACAATCCAAGTCAATGGAAAATCCAACTTTGTGATCCCCATTTGGAATTCCCTCACGTAGTCCTAGAAATTTTGCTAAAGGCTCATCATTTTGAAAAGTGTCCATTACTGGTGGGCCTTGTTAGTTCCAGTCAATTAGGTCAGGGTAAACTAAAGATATTCCATCATCAGCATTTACAAATTGAGGAGATGACATGGAGAGCATACAAATGGATTTCAAGACATTAAAAATGAATTGTCATCATCCGACTCTATGTTAGATTCTATCCAGTATTCTCCTTCGCTTGTTTCATACTCACCAGTGAAATAAGGGACAAAGGGAGTAGCATTAGAGTCAAGATCAGTAGTGGAAAGTGACGGTTCAGGTGGTTTTGAATGATTGTCATCAATTTGGGATGACTGGGCTGGTATGTCAGTGCTGGGATGAATGGGAATAGAACATGATCTAGACTTGACATCATTTGATGTTGTATCGATCTTAAACATTTTCCATAATCATTCCTCAAATGTAGGCTCGCTAGGTTCAAGGAATAATTCATCAAGGCAGCAGCCACTTAAGGATCGCTGAGAGCCAAATTCCCATTCATGAGAGTCAGTTTCAGAGGAGGTGTCCTCAGTTGTCTCAACACAGTCTGAAGCATACACTAACTCACATGGAAGCACATTGGTACTTGGATCGCCAGATTCTCGTGGACCTAACCCTAACCCAAGATGTTTTGGTCTTTCTGAAACTGATAGTGGCTCACGCCTTCCATTTTTATCCTTGCCAAGACCACTTTTTCCATCATAACCTTTTGCTTTTATCATGCTGTATCCTTTTCCATATATTGTTACTAGCAAGGGAGTTAAGTCTCGTGGTTCTCTATAAATCCAAGATAGTATATCATTTGTGTCCTCTTGACTCATTTCACCCCACTTTATGAAAACTATATTTGGAGGAACCCTAAAAGTTTCTTTTGCTTGTATTCTAAAATAAGGTTTTCCATAGACTTGGGGAGACTTGGGCATCTTGGTTATGCAATAGGCCGTATTCAGCTTGTACACTCCACATCCTTGATCCTGAATCTGGAACCTCGGGTTGACGCTTGGGGTGATAAATGAAGTGGTAGGTGTTATGGAAGTGGTCATGGTGGTAGAAGAAGTAGGAGTGGAAGCTATGGATGATGAAGCGGAATATTTCACGAGTGTTGAGGGATCAATGAATTTAGAAGACAAAGATGTCGGAGCTTCCCTATTGATAGGGACTTGACATTCCAAGACACCCCATAAGTTGGTACAAAATTGGAATGGATCAGGGTCTCCGTATATAGTAATCTCATTTCCTTCAAAAGGAGACTTCAAGCACTGGTGATATTTGGACGGAATGGCTTTCAAAGCATGGATCCAAGGTCAACCGAGTAAAATGTTGTATGGCAGGTCCAAATCTAGAACTTGACAAGTGGTGTCAACAATGACTGGCCCGATCTGAATTAGGAGTGTAATTACGCCCTGAGAGGAATGTTCTTCATCATCATATGCCTTGATAATAATGTTTCTTGTGGCATCTACGCAAGCATTAGAAAAGCCTAGTGCCTTGACCAATTTTAAGGAACATATATTCAGTCCTACTCTGCCATCTACTAAGACTCATCTGACCTTATGTTTATGAACAATTACTTTGATATGAAGGGAATCATTATGGTTGGATTTGGATGATGAATAGTCTTGGTCAGAAAAGGTGATATGGTGGGGTGTCATGAGATATCCTACCATGGCTTCAAATTGGCTGACATCAATATCTTGGGGAACAAAGGATTCTTGCAGTGTTTTGTCTAGGATGGCCTTATGGGCAGGCAAGATGCGTAACAACTCAAGAATAGATATTTGTGCGGGTGTTTTTCCAAGCTAGTCAATAATATTAAAGTTTTCTTTAGGTTGGGATTTCTTGTTTTGTGGACGCGATTACGACTATGAAGTGGACGGGCCAGCTATTGTTACCTTTGGTTGTCTAGGGGGAGGAGGGCCGGCTATGGTGATCTTTCCACTGTGAGTGGTGACATTGCATTGAGGGACCTTTCTAATGGTGACCGTGCAGACATGTTCCTTAGTTGTTCTAATGTGATGTGCAATACGGGCATGGGTGGCTCGAGTATTGTTATTAAGGTTTGACATGGAAGGGTTTCCTGAACCATGATCCTACAGTGGGTTCTTGTGTATTGTATGATCCACATTAGAGGAAATCTGTGGCCTTCCAACTTCAATGATACGTTTTTCAATAAGGTCTTGTACCAGATTTTTCAATTGTTTACAAGACAATGTTTTGTGTCCTTTTATTTGGTGATAGTCACAAAATGCATTATCATCCCACCAAGATGGTTCAAGTTGTCTAGGGTCATATGGTTTGGGGTCCTGAAGTGTGATGACACCATTCTGAACGCATTTCTTGAGTACTTCGTTCATAGGTTCACCCAAAGGGGTATATGTGCGATTTCTAAGGAATTGTCTTGGTTGTCTAGGCTGCCCTTGAATTTGATTGTTTTGATTTCCTTGGTTATTCTAATTTGTTTGGATAGCATTAGCAGCATAGGTTTGTGTCATTATCTATGTGTTTTGTGGTTGTGTCCCTTTTAGAGTAATCATAGGACCCATAGTGTTGATAGCCTTAGCATCGACTACACCATCGTTGGTAACATGTTTGTTCTTAACCTAGAATTTGGTTTTGTCAGTAGAAGGAGGGTTTGCATTTGTGTTTTTAGGACCATATTTTAGTCTTCCTTCAGCTATGAGGGCTTGTTCAACTTGGACACCTCGTTCAACTAGGTCCGCAAAAGTTGTGCAACAATGAACACGCAAGCCATTTTTCAATGGGCCCATTAACGTTTGTACGAACATGTCAACTTTTTCCTTTTTAGGTATGTCTATATGACAATGACTCGCTAGGCCCCTCCATTTTTGAAAGAATGGTAAAAAGGTTTCACCTGAATCTTCTTGTGTGAGCTAGCATAAGTTGGTAATGGAGGTGTCTGTGTCAATGTTGTATGTGTAATTTTTCACAAATTTTTCAGCAAGTTCTTTCCATGACTATATTCTGGGTTGCAGTGTATAGAACCATTCTAGGGCGGTCCTGTGAGGCTTTTAGGAAATAGTCGCATTAGATATGTGTGCTCATGAGCAATATCCACACAACTTGTTATGAACTCTCTGATGTGGTCAAGTGGATTTGTTTTACCCTTGTATTTGTTGAAGTTTGGAGCCACATAACCATGTGGAAACGGTGGCATGTACAAAGTTGTATCAAAAGGATATGGACATAAGTCGTATGGAATTTGTGTCTTCTTGCCAGAGGTTTTCATAGTTTCCATCTGTTTTTGAAGGTTATCCACTTTTTCTAGCAAGGCGTGTACAATGGGATCATTGGTTGCCTGAAAGTAAGGTATGTTTTGCTGATATTGCTAGTTGTGATTGGGGATATGTTGTTGAGTATGAATCTGGGACGAGTATGTGGGAATATGTAACCTCGCCATGTTTTCCTATATTTGAGGTCCTTGACTTATTTGATGTCCAAAGGTATGCATTTGCTGTGTCATTTGAGTTCCTTGTCCTTGTTGAAAGAATTGTCTATGTGGCATGGTAGTGTTTGGTCCTTGAAAGTGTCCATGTGGGATGTTCATTTGTGATGATGTGTTAATGTTGTGTTGAGGGCCTTGAATGAAAACACGTCATGAGTTTCATCCAAAAGGATCAAATGAGGTTCCACCATAAGGATGTGATGAAGATGCCCCCATTGTCATAGATGAAGAGCCGACCATAGGATTTGAAGAAGTGGTGCCTACTAATGTGGATGTAAAGGCAGCTCCTATCGTTTGTGAAGGTGATGTGAAAGTTGTAGGCATGGACTGTGAAAAGGTAGCTCCTAGCATTTGTGCAGATGATGTGGACATTGTAGGCATGGTCATAGTAGATGTTCCTCCAGTAGATGTTGTGTTGGTTGAAGAGGAGGTGTTTTGATTTATGGTGCCACTAGATGACACATTAATGGTGGTAGTAGCAACTTGCGTAGTAACAACAGTGTGATTGGTCGAGGTATTGTTTGTTTCATGTTGGGATGTTGTGTTTTGTGTCGTATGATTAGGAGAGGCCGGTCGTATGGTATTAATGTCAAAGTCTTTTGGTAATCTTGTGCCTTGGTCTAAGAGCATAGCGAGGTATCGTTTAGCATCATTTAAGACCAATTCTTCTACAAGCGAAGAGAATTCAGGATTTTGGGCTGCTCCCTCTAAGTTTTCAATGTAAACTTGTCCATTTTGGTCTCTCTGTATGAATTGTTCAAAAAGTGGATTTTGAAAAGAATTTGACATGTTCATGGAAGATTGTGCATTCAAATTTCCAAATGGGTCATCAATGATCCAGTCATTGGGATTGGTGTTGATGTTGGTGTGGTTGTCAAAGTCTTGTCCAAAGTCTACCATTTGTTTTTTCTTTCTTTGAAGTCTTGTTTCCACCATCAAAGAGATTGCTCAAATGAAGATGATGACAATGCAAGGATGACACTAGTCTATGTTTTTTTGTTTTTTTTGTTTTGTATTTTTGGAGGATTTCAATGTGAGGTGATAATGATGTTTTCCTAAGGAAAATGACCAATGCAAGGTGATAAATCATTAAGAAAGGATGTCAAATGTCGCGTTGACAGTGAGGACTAATGTGAAAATGTTGGTTAAGGAAATGATCAATGCAAAGTCTAGATGCCAAATGAGGACTATGATGACAATATTTTGGATTTTAAAGATATGCGAGGTGAGGACTAAAATGATTTGAATATCTAAGGTATGCAAATGCAAAGGTCTAAAATGATTTGGAAAAAGGTTTCCTAACCACCCTATGCTTGATCTATGTCTCAATTTTGGAATATCAAAGGACTTGTTTGAAGGACTAAATGACAAGGACAAATGACAAGTGAGTCTTCCTAACTAGACTTTTGAGTTGGAAGAATCTCACAAAAGGATAATGACTAAAGGAGATAATGATGTCTAAGTCCAATGATAACCTAATTTTGAAAGTCAAGATTTTGCAAAGTGAGGTAAGGTTGTCATAATCCAAAATATGCAAAATGAGATGAGGACCTAAGTTTTTGGTTTATGACTGAAAATGCAAATGGTGAAGCCTAAGGATGAAGCTAAATATTTTCAAAGATGATCCTATGGTAAGATGCAAACTAAAGAATACAAGGAATGAGAGATTTGAGCAATTTCATGATTTGGTTTTGATAGAAGACTTCTAGGCTAAGACTGTTGTTTTGATGTTTTATTGAAAAATCTGAGTTGGTTGAGGTTTTGTGTCTAGATTTGTGAATGTTGTGTATATTGATTGAAAATCTAGAAAACACTTGACAAGCATGATGTTTTGGTGTACACAAACACACATGAGACAAGCACAATCGTAATAGGCTAAGGGTTTGTGTACTTGGTATAGCCCACTGATATACCCTGGATTGCTACTGAACACCTCTCCTTCTCGAGAGTGGATAGCTTAGAAATTTGGTGGCACTGGCTCCCCTCAGCTATTTAACGTCATTCGGGCACACCAACTTTGGATTCTTGGGCCATCACTTCCCAAAAACTGCTAACTCTACTCAAGGGAGTGAGTAGTGAGTATTTTTGGGCATGATACTATACCCTGCACTATACCAAGCAATGGCTGAAAATGGTTGGCCTCTAAAACAAAAGGTGTCTAGTTAGGGCATCCGTTCGAGTGCCCACACATGGGGCTAGAGATTAATCACCAATTAGGTGGCACTCCAGCCTAAAGAGGTTATGCTCAACAGGGTTTATGGGAGTACTACTTCGTCTGTGTGACACATCCACACTCGTGGTACTTGAACTTTCCTCAAGCACCCATTTTATATCCCGGCTAGAAGTGGCTTGGCTTTAGCCTGTTACCGGTCGGGTCGTCCCTTAAGGTGAGTACTTTTTCCCTTAAAGCATGCCCATTTCTAGAAATAATAACCATTTCTCTTACACCCAGGATTGCTTGAAAGTGCAAGGGGAGAGGGTACTTCAATTATTAAGTCATGAGGGTGAAAAAAAATAAGATGGGTGTGGTTTTCTAATCACCTAGTTTTCACAAGGTGAGAGCATAATCACCTACCACCTTCAAGCACAGTCAGACAAAATCAAGCACATGCTCATTTTAATGCACCAATGGAAGTGTTTTCTAAACTATAAATCGCAAACACATTGTTTGAGAAATGAGTCTTCGACTAACAGAGTTGCAAAACCACAAATTAGTAGTTTCATAAATGTTTTGGACCAACGAGAAAGCTGCAAAAAACTAAGTTAGAACAAGAGATTAAAAACCAAACTAAAAGTTAATAAATAATTAAACTAGAAAATAAAAAGACTAAACTAAACTAAGAAAAAGAAATCAAAGCAAACTAAAAACTAAGAGCTCAATTTTTTTGTTACTTCAAAAGAAGCAATTTTTGGGAGCCCCATTCCAAAGCCACACACTACAAACAAAAGATTAGTAAATCGATTTTTTTTTTGAATGAAAACAACAAACTAAAAATAGTGATAACTTTCTCAAAACTAAACAAAAATTTAAATAGTAGATATCTATGGAAAGCTAATACATAGAGCTTCAAAACCCAGAAAACATTTTGCAAAATCGCACAAAAAAAAATGCTATAAACAAAAGAAAATTTGGGTCTTAATAACTAAATCTTAAAAAGTTGTGATCACTTAAACAACCATAACTTTCTCAAATCTTAACGAAATGTCAAACCATTTAAAGTTTCAGAAAGCTGAGAATGAGACCTACAAAACCTAGACAATGTTTTAAAATAATTTATGTACCCATTTTTTTGTGCTCAAAAGAAGGTGATGGGATTTGATATGAATTCTTGGCTGTAACCTGCAAAATAGCAAAAACAAACAAGAACACACAAATTTCTCTACTTCATGTCAGGTTCACCAATATGAGATGGGGTTAGAAATCAAATAAAATAGATAAAGTGGCAGCCAACACCTCTAAACTATTAACCCACATCCAAGCAAGAGAAAACAAAGTAAGCATAAGGAAAATAAAACATTAAATTAAAATACTCCCCATGCTTGAACTTGAATCACTTCTCTTGCTCTCTTATTTCTCCTTTTGCAAATATGCCCTCAGATTTTTAGTGTAACTTGTGCAAATATCTGCAAATTGTAAGTAGAAAGTTGGAGAAGAATAGTTGTTAAGTTGAAAATGGAGAAGAAAGGTTGTTTTTATAGACAACCATTCGAATGGACGGTTGAGATCAATCTTCTAGAAAGAATCCAAGATCAATGGATGGGAATGCATGAGAGGGATGTTACGAAATGGATGGTTGAAATTAAGTCTCAGAAAATATGCCAAGATCAATGGTCCATAATTGATGCACCAAAAATATGCCATACATGAAAAATCTATGACGTTGACGGCTATGACGCCTGACAGCTATGATAGACATGCAAGACATGCAGGCTATGACAGAAATGAATGTTATGACAGGGTATCTTTGACCAAGTGGTGCATAAATAATTTATTTTAAATTATTTATTCGAAAATGGAGGAAATGGACAAGTGGAAAATAAATAATTTATTCAAATAATTTATTTTGAAAATAGAGGAAATGGACAAGTGGAAAATAAATAATTTATTCAAATTATTTATTTGAAAATAGAGGAAATGGACAAGTGGAAAATAAATAATTTATTCAAATTATTTATTTGGAGAAAATGAAAAGAGGAGCATTAATTTAATTAAATAGAGAGATGGAAACTAAACCTTAAACAATTAATTTAGAGTAACTATTTAATTAGGAGAGGTGGCATGAGATAGTTAAATGATTTTAATAATTATTTAACTATGGAAAAATTAAAGGACCATGAATAGATAAATAATTAATGGTAATTATTTAACTATAGATGAAAGATGACAAAATAATTAAATAAATAATAATTTATTTAGCTATCGAAGAAGAGGAAGAAATTAGTGACGCAATCAGTTTATTTAATCGGTCAGGATAGAATAAATATTAGAAAGTGAATTAATTAATAATTATTAAAAATTATTTAATTAATAGAGGAATATAATCAAACATAATTGAATAACTAAAATTATTCAATTATCGAAGGATGAGGATGAAGAAAAATGGTGCTCAAAGTCTTAGGACGTTTTTATGTGTCTACAGTACTTAGTGATCATATGTTTGATACAATCTCACTTTCAATCCCAATCTGAGTTGCTACGCCCTTCCGTGGTAATCACATGTGTGAGAAGTCCAAGGATAGATAACCCCCAATGTTTATCATCAAGTCCCAACTTAAAAACATGTTGTATGTCTCAGGGATATCAGCTACCTGGATATCATATAAGTTTGGATCTAATGGTCTGATCCAATCTACACATGTATGTTTTTAGTTCCCCTACCACATTGACCTAAATTTTGTCTAAATGTATTAGTTTCTTATGAGTTTGAACTAGATTTAAACCCAACCTCTTACAAATGGAGAAAGGCATAACATTTCCTAAGGCTCTGGAATCCAAGAGGCAGTTATGTAAAGTATTTCCAAAGATTCTTAGGCTTAAAAGGAATGTTGGGGTCCTTGTCTTACCTTTGTAAAAAAATGCATTCATGTTAGTAGTTGGAGTTTCCATATTCTTCCTTTTTGACCAATATGCCTCTTCCAAAGCTCTCAACATGATGTCGCGTTGGGCGGGGCACCACTTCAAGATGTCAAAGAATGATAGTGATGTCTTTTGTTTCTGCATTTCTGAAATAAAATTGAATTCCATGTCATTTTTCATCTGATATTTAAGAACAAAAGATGAGTTACCTTTATTTTGAAATTCAGGTGGTCCTTTCGGTGGAGGCGGGTTATTGTCAAAATTTTGGTTAGGGGGAACCCTAGTGTTTGGAGGGGCAGATGTTGTAAATGACCCTTTATTCTGATTCCTCAGAAAATGACCCCCTTTGGATTGGAAGGCCTGAGTGTCATATACATCCTCCTCTGGTTCATTTTCCTCTTGTTTAGGGAAAGGAGATCCTTCGTCATAGATTTCATAGGCCATGGCTATATTTATGGATCCACCACTTTTGTTGGGAGCACCCTATAGTGGAGTGTCAACTTGTGCAATCTTAACCATTTTCTCCATCAATGGGAAATTAACTTCAAAATGTGCAGTAGTATCATGTAAGCTACACCAATTAGTCATCAAATTCAAATCTACAATGTTTGTAGTATGTGGTTGGTCTAGTGTTCCACTACCTATTATTATTAGACCTCTGATTGTACCCTCTATTTTGGTTCTGATAGTTTTGGTTGGGGAATTTCTAACTTTGAAAA
Organism: Sequoia sempervirens; assembly: GCA_007258455.2. Taxonomy (NCBI): domain Eukaryota; kingdom Viridiplantae; phylum Streptophyta; class Pinopsida; order Cupressales; family Cupressaceae; genus Sequoia; species Sequoia sempervirens. The sequence goes on along the minus strand of VDFB02086081.1, from coordinate 404,287,956 downwards.
TTTCTTTGATTTTGATTAGCATTTTGATTGGAATAATTACCTCGATTGGAATACCCTCCCTGATTCTAGTAATTCTAATTCTAATTATGAGTTTGAGGGGGTTATACTTGAGTTGTGTCATGTGATTGGTCACCTGAGACAACTTTTTCTTCATATTTTCTAGCTCTGTTTTCAGATGAGTTGTACGTTCACTTTTTGTAGTGGTTGTAGCTGATGTATGTGTGATGGGGTTAGACCCTCCAACATGATTATGGGAATTTTGAGCTTGCTACGAAGAGTTAGGAGTTGGGATACTAAACAATAATTGTTGAGATGGAGCCTGTAGCTTAGCTAAAGGTCCATATGCAGAGTGAGACATCCTCGGGTATGTATTAAATAGTGGGGTAGCATTAGGCACATGAGGATATCTTAGAGGAGGGAAAACCCCTCCTATACCTACTGCTTGTAAACTAATATGCTGCTAAAATTTAATAGCTAGGTGATATACCTTGGATAGAGAATCAATGCCATTTGTGAGGTATGTTCTTTGGAAAAATAAGCCAATCAAGGGGTCTATATCCTTTAGGTAAGCTTGGATAGCAATATTTTCAGCCACCAAGTATGGATCTTGTAACCTCCTATACATCCTCTGAAATCATGTATTAAATAGGGGCAACAGTTCGTGTAGCTCTTTCCTAATAGTGGTGAATTGATGATATAATATTGCAAGATCAACATAAACTCAAAATTGGTTAATGAATGCATCTTCTAAGTTTGTCCAACTCATGATTGATCTAGTAGGAAGATTCACATACCAATTGTAGGTCATATCTCCCAACGAGTAGGGAAACAGTCTACATGCAACATCATGGTGAGCAATTTGAGCCCAAGTACAAGAATCTTTCAATTCCTGTATGTGCTCTTTAGCACTCCATGACTCTTCATGAGCGTACTTGGGGTAGAATTTCTCAAAATTCTTAGGCATTTCATGGATGCCACTAAGAATGACTCCCAGTGGTAAAGGATTATTGGCAAAGAACGCCATGGGTGGCAGTGGATTTGGTTGTGCTAGTTGTGGTATTGGTCGAAACTCAGGTGGAGTAAGCGGTGGTGTTAATAGTGGTGGGATCAAAACCCTATGGGCTCTGGGCCTAACAGGGTTCTGGAGCTCACCTAACGGTTCTGGATTTGTAGCAGATCTAAGAACTCTTTCAAACCTTTTTGGTAAAAAGGACCTAATTCGATCCAGTTTGTTCCTTCGGGCCCTCCTTCTAGCACCAGTTCTGTTGATGGTCAAAAATAACACAACATTAAAATATAATATTTCTACTCTACTTCTCCTGAAAAAGATAAATAATCTAAAACTATCTATCTTCCAAGGTCTAGGTAGTTGGTTCTCAACTATGTTGTTGTCATTCAATGGAATATGCAACTGTAATGTTCAAGGGGTCTGCTGGTAAAAAGTACAAACTAAATAATATGAACTAATCTAACATTTGGGGGGTGTAAATAAACAACAAAAGATAGAATAGGGCTTAGGACAACAAAGCATGAACATAGATTTCTTTTAATCCAGACATATAAACTTTGTAATGAGCATTTATTTAACTAAATAAAACCATAAAATGACACAATCTATAAAATGATCTATACCATTGCATTCAATCATAGTGAAAATACAAAACATACAACCATTCATCATCACTTTTTTCTTAAAACTTTATTTTTCAAATAAGAACACATCACCAACTCATTGCTAAAATTCATAGATCAAAAAATATAAAGAGATCTCATTCATAGATAATTTAATGAAATAGTTTCATATTCAAAATCTTCTATTGCTTTTCATCAAATAAGAGAAATTTATGTACAACAAAACTCATTGGAATATGAATAACTATTGTTCCTTAACATTATCATTAAACTAACAAACTTCTAAAACAAAACCAATTGCATTAAAACTATAAAAGTGTTTCTGAGTATCTTTGCATGAAAGCTATAAAAATCCTTAAAAAATATAAACACTATCCTAAATCTCTTTTAGGCAACCAATCCTGACTTGAATTAGTTGACCTTTACAATGAGGTGATAATTTCTACATATAGACAATTTTAGCACCAATTCCTTCTATCAAAAACTAAGATCCACAATCTGAGGTTTCAAATCCACAATTGTAGGGACACTCAAATAACTCCAGTATTTGTCTTTGTTATAATTGTTGAAGCTGAACAGGTGCACCAACTATTCCTTCAACCAAAATCCTAACTTCAAGTCTTCACTCAAATCTCTGACAACTATGCCAATTACTCTTGACTTTCCAGCTCTACTCCCTAGTCATCCCTTTACACAATTTTTTTCCAAAAAGGTACTGTTGTTCAAAAGATAATTAAAACAATCAAGTTTACTTGTCACCTTCATGTTGGGCCCCACAATATTCATGATAATTGGAAAAAAATAGTTTCATTGTATCATCATCTAGTCCATCGACCCAATCAACTTTAAATTTTGATTCTTCAAGTTTCTTTTCCATTGTATCAACAGTTACTTTCATTTGACCAACATCCTTGGCTGCCAACCGCAAGTCACGTCTAAGCTCCAACAATTTTTTCATGAGTGGTGACTCAATAGTATCTCCTTTTGTTAACATTCTTTCTAGCTATTCATCCCATGCATCTTTGACATCTCCCAATGATTTAGGTCTCTGATCTAGAGGTAGGGCTTTATCACTAAACCTTGAAACAATTTCTTCAAATATACCTGTGTGCTCAAATATCTCATGAAAATTCTTGAGCACGATTATCCTATGTTCAATAAGAGTCTGTGACTTAAAGTTAGATATATGAATAGCCTTTGCAACATATCTAGAATCTTCCTCACCCAAAATCTGAGACTAGACTAGCTCTTTATCAGAAATTTTGTTAATTTCCCTAAGCTTTCCCAAATATCTCTAAGTTTCTCCTCTTCTTCCCACCATTTCTTCATAGACCCTTCTATGGTTTTGACTAGTTTAAGCCCCCTATAATAATACTTAAAAACTTCATCTAAAAACTTATTCATATTAGCTTTAAAGGTATTAAGCCAATTATCAAACCATGTGGCTTTCTTTTTCATTTCGATCAAACCATCTACCTCTTTTCTGCTCATTAAAATGGGGGCCTTTGATGGTGCAGGATGCTTAGGAGTAGATGAAATTAACTCCTTCAAGAAATATTTCATTTTACCAACTTGAACCTTAAGAACATCTTTAGCCTAATTATCTTTAATCAGCCTGGACTTGGTAGTAGTGGAAACAATATCAATTAAATTTATCTACTAACTTCTAGTATGTTTTCCTACATTAACAATACCTATCTGACAATCTTCTAGCTACAATTCTCTATCAACTTTATCAACAATTGGGGTAGCAATTTCAGCTACCAGATCTCCTTCATTGGCGAGCTTGGTTGAATGTACTGCATGACCCTTCTTCTTTTCCTTTACTTTATCAATCTCTACCCTCTATCATCCCACATTACTAGTTGGGCTTGTACTTGTTGCCTCTACTCTAGATTCAGTTTTAGCCAAGTGGGTGTAGCTGGTTGAGTGGCTACTTGTTGAACATTAGGAGGTGTTGAGGATGGAGGTGTAGAAGAAATTGTTTCAAAAATTCTCTAAGAAGCCTTCTGAAGATATTCATGTTCATTTTGTAACATCTTATGTTCAATTCTCTTTTTCTCAACTCTAATTTCTTTTGTCTTCCTCATTTCTTCCTCCCATTTATCAGCCTCTTCTTCATCTTTCATCCTTTACTACTCTAATTCTTTAGCTCAGAGCTCCTCCTCTGTAACATTTTTTTGTCCAACTTTCCTCTCCATTTCAAGAGCCTCATCCTCCACCTTCTTCAGTGCTTCAATTTCTTCCATTTCCCTAGCTAACTCTTTAGCTTTTCTTTTTTTTCCTTCTTCTTGGGAAACTCATTCATCAGCTAGCTTTTGAACACCTTCCATCAATTGTCATTGTTATTTTTTCAATCAATACATCCTCTAACTCCATCTTTGCACTATGTAGACTGCCAACTTCAAATTCAACTTCCTCCTCTCTTGGTTCCTCCTCAATATTCTTCAGATATTCCCCCCATTCAGGTCCTTCTCCTTCTTGAGATGTAGTTCTTTTAGAATCTAAAGAAATATTTATTATATCAACTACAAAAGGTTCTTCTTTTTCAAAAGTTGCATTTTATGAAGTTGTTGGCACAGTAGAGCACTTCCCTTAGCTTGTGGATGAACAATAGCTTGTCTCTTTGTAGAAATCTCCTCACCAGGGTGAACAGTGACCAAAGGTACAACAAAAAAACCTGAAGTAATACCCACAATAGCCACCTCATAAGTAACCTTTTCTTTATGCAAAGCATCATCAATATTCTATAAAGAAATCTCTTCGTCTGTTTGTGGAGGCTCTTCGGTGGCTGCTTCCACCATTGCAACACCTTTCTTCAATCTTTTATATTGTTTGGTCTCTATAGAGGAAGTGGGTTCACTACTAGAACCTCTTTTCTTTGATACCCCAACTCTTGGCTATTTCAAATGCAGTTCAATCCATTTCAAGCTCATGTTTATCACTACCTATGACACTTTTCTAATTTTAGTCTCTTCCTTTCCTACCCAATTGATGGGTTGTAATCCTTTTGTAGCCACTTGGCCTATATCATACTAGGGATCAAGAGTAATCCCATCATCTGTAGTGCCTTTAGGAATATCAGTTTTAATATCAAAATCCCTCATTTGGGAAATTTTTAACCTCTCGTAACCCCTTTTCCTTACTTCAAATCGATCCTAAAGGTTAGCCCAAAAATCCTCAAGAAGAGGAACATGATGAGTAAAGTGCATTAATTTTCTTCTTTGGATCAAAATTCTTCCTAGAAGTATGCTACTAGAAATTTAGAGCATCAAATTATTCGGTTGCTGATTTAGCCATAACTGATGAAGAACAAGAATAAAATCCCAATTCCAAGGGAAAAGAATGTGCAACAATCCTATGTTGTGAAGAGAAAACAACATTTACCTCTGTAGCTTTCCTAGAAAACTCCATTAAAACCCACCTATTGCCACAACATCTTGGCAATTTAAAAGGATGACCATCAAAACCAAATAATCTGAAATAAGTAGACTTGGGGTATTGAATGAACCAATACCCCCATTCCTAAATGAACTCCATGGCTTCCCGGGACAATCTGAAACCTATGTCCCCTGTGAGCTGATTTATAATGACATGCAAAAAAGCATCATTTACTATTTTGAAATGCTTCTTTGATTCCTTAAGCTCCAATTGGTCATAGTGTTCCCAAACTTTCTTTTGATCTAGGCCTTCATCCATTGACCCTATAGTATTCAGTCCAAGAAACCTTCCAATCCTTGCTGTAGAATATATAACATAAGAAGACATGTAAAATGTCCTGGTCTATGTTACCTGGAGGAACTGGGCATGAATGTTATCTAAAATTATTTTCCCCCAATCCAAGTGTTGCTTTCCATCTAGAATCAAATAGATAAAAGGAGACATCCAGTGTTCAAAAATATGAGAGTTTGATTTTCCAAATGCTCTGGCTAGTAGTGTGATAATATCTCCTATGTCTTCAAGGAAACGGGGGTTTCCTCCATCACAAGGAAAGTGCAAGCCAAAATAGAACCAAACTCACAAGAAGATGAACCTTTCTTATGACTATCACTCAAGGTGAGGTCATCCTCCAACTTACTCTTCAATGGAGGATGTTGAATCCCCATACAAAAAGAAAAAGTAGAGGAAATAGAAGGTGTTGCATAAGACAACACCTTTGTATTAGGCATGCCAATGGGTTGTGAAAAAGGAGGAATATTTGGGAGGGACATGATAAGTGGAGACTCCATGGAGGGAGTGATGATGACTTGCACCATTTTGGGATGAGAGACATCAAGACTTGTTGGAGGAGCCAAGAGAAGGAAAAAAGTGATGGGAACTACAATAGAAACAATAGAGTAAATAGAGAAAAAGACAACTGGATCATCCTTTGTCTTTTGTGAGGTAGTATGATCCATAGCTAAATCCTTTCCCCAGTGCTTATACTCATGTATAAGCCATTTATGTAGGCTATGAGCACTAGAGGATGTGACCTAAGAAGATTTTAGAGGATATTTCTCAACAATAGGAGTATCCTTCACAACTATTGTTGGTGGAAGAGTGTTCTCTTGAGGAGCAAGAGAAGGCACAAAAGCATAAATGACGATAGAAGGAGAAACAAACACAAGTGCCTTAGTAGCGGGCCTCTTACCATTCACCACTTGAGGGATAGGTGGAGGGACAACCAGAGGCCATGGAGGCTATAACACAAGAAAAACCCAATGTGAATTCTTCCCCTTGTCATATAGGGTGGGTTGGGGGACCATGGGAAGAACAAGCAACTGAAAGGCCCCGTGCTTCAACTTCTGCCACATAGGCATGTTTCCTTTTTCTATGTGTGGCACATGATTAGGAACTAATGACACCACCATGATTAGGAAGGGGAAGGATATGATGTAGAAGATGCAAAAGGGGGAAGGCTATAGAGTGAGAGAAAACTTCTCCTTCCCTTTTGATAGGGAAAAAGAGACTTGTTGCTATGCTAGCATAGAAGTCTTCACATAAATAACATAGGGAGACATAGGAAAACTAAATTTCTATGTTGATCCTATAGTCATATGTTTAATATAAGTAGTATACAACAAATCTTCCTTGGGAGGGAGGGGTCTAATTGGGGTGGGCCAAAAGTGATCCAAAGAAAATCCCCCATTTGACACTAGTGGTTTATATCCAGAATCATGAATAACATGAACTCTACTCTCTTAGGGTAATTTCAAACACTTATGGACTATGGAGATGACCACATTCATAGAGGCTAGCCATGGAATGGTTAGCCTAGCCCTAAATAGCTCACACTCTAGAATCACAACAAATGAAACATCTACACCCTTAAGTCCTATAGGGCCGATAAAGAAATGGTTCCCATGGGGGAAACAAGAATCCCATCATGAGTATGGAGAATGGCCTATGACTCATCATACTTATCCTTTTGAAAAAAAATTATGAACAAGGTTTCCTCCATTATCACATTCACTCATCTCATTAGATCAAACATAACACTAGTCACAATGTTACCATTAATCTGGATGAGAATGTACAATGGAGAAGGCTCCTTGTTTAATGAAAAATCATGTGAGGTAAAATTTATGCAAGGAATAGAACTCCCATTTTTGTAGGAGGCATACACGTGAACGATACCATGTTCATCTACTCAAACGAGACCATATCGAAAGAAATAGAAGATTGTGAAACTAGATTAGTTGAATGAGAAGGAAATAGATCTATGTAAATCCGTAACTAGCTATTAGGTTTGACTACATATTTATCAGAGTTTTATTTCCTTCCATCAAGAAAAATATTCCCATCATCAATGTGATCCTAAATCTCATGACGTAGGTGTGTTAGAACTGTAAAATTTTGAAAATTTTACAGTTGTTTATATTCATGAGTTTCTAAAGAAGTCCTTACCATAAGCACAAGAATCCTCTCTTCATAACATTTTTTCCCATATTCTGTCATGTGGTCCCATAGAATCCATCTAACCCTAAATATTTCAATGTATAATTCATATCGGTAAGAGATGGTGAGGGTCTCCCCGATCCATAAAGAATTTTATACTAACGTATATCTTTTGTAGTCTATCGGCAAGAGTTCGGGAAAGCCATACCTATATGATTTCATATAAAGACACATATCGGCAGGATGCAGTTTGTGGTCTTAGCGACAGAAGAATCCTACCAACAAAACAACAATCATCAGAATGAGTCATATCAAATTTATATATGTCTTACCGACCAATGCATAAGGAGATATATTGGCCAGACTAGAGCCATCAAAATGAAGTCCTATAGCATTCATCCGATCTTGTCAATAAAGCAGAAGGGGTTTCTATCAATTATTATCAGGATGAAGTCAGGGATTCCTACTGACCCATATGTCACATCGATAGGATTATGTTAGTAAAGGACTTGGTGGTATGTATTGATTATCGGCGAGACTAGTTTCATCGGAGAAAGATATGAGAGTCACGCCGAGTGTTGTTCCATTGAAAAGAAAATAATTTTGTCTCGACGACCAAAAAATAGACCAAAGGATATATCTCAGTGAGACACGAAATAAGTGGAGGAACATTTGCTCGACTTACAAAGTCACAACGACAAGTTTTCATCGATGGGAATTATAGTGATATACTTGAGATTGAAGGGATAGCTCCAGGGGAGACTTGGAGTGTCGGGGAAACTATAGGATGTCTTGGTAGATGTTTTAATGAATGTTGGTAAAATCCATAATAGAGAGGTCGCCCAAGATTTGAAAATGTCTCACCGACAATATTACATGATATGACAGTGAGAGTTTCAAAAAAAGACTTGCCACACTCGTATTTCAGCTAAAAAATTAATGGCGCGACGGACCACAATTGACTACATGAATTAAGGAAAATTCAAATATTGGAAACATTAGTGTGGAATTGATAGCAAAGGAAGCAGAAGGGTGAACAAATAAACAGGGCATTCTTTTAGTCCAAAGGTTTCGAGAAAAATACAGTAAGTTCTTTGCGCCTTAGTTCCTATAATTTTTGACTTCTGTAACTTTTGAGGAATGGAATCCTCTAGCTCTGGAAAATCAAAAGGTAGAAAATATGGTGAAAGCAGTCAAACTAAAAGTAAGAAACAAAAAACTGAAATAGAGCCTAAGGGCACTAAACGAAAGCTAAATGAAGATCTCATTGACCAATTACCTGGCTCTGGACCTAAAGCCAGACAATCTGCACAACTTAGGGTAGAAATAGATAAATTGGATGACAAGTGTAAACTCATAGGAGATATTTGGACTTCAATAAGAGGTTATGAATTGTTTAGCTTTCATTACTATAAGAGGAATCATTTTGAACCAGTATATAACCCATGGAAGCTTAATCTAGGAAAGCTAGTTTTCCCTAATGTATTTGTTAATGCAAAATTGGTAAGATTGTTGGCCACCCATTATAATTCCAAACTCAAAGCTATATGTGACCCATCTAGGAAACCACTAATACACATATTAGAAGATGCAATAGGTGAGGTTTTCAATTTGGAAGGGGTTTGTAATGAGAAAATCATATATGAGGAATTAGAAAGGGAATTTGGGAGGATGGACACAATTTATAAGGGTTGGAGGTTGCCACTCCATAGAGTTAGGCAAGGTGGCAAATGAGCTCCTCTAGAGGATAGCGATGGACCCCCTTTCCATGTTGATATTTTTGAACCCTATATGAAGTATACTTATTTCTCGGTAGGCCAAGTATTGGGAATGGAAGTCCCTGAATATATGTCAATCGTGCCTATGATAATTTCAACAGATATTCAGTATCACAATTATAGACCATTTGATTATGCCTCGTACATTTTTAAGGGGCTTGATTTTGGGTTGATGGCAATAAAGGGCGGAGCCTCTATCTTACATCTTAGGCATTACTCATTGTTGATGCACATAGTGTTGTATTTTGGACATGAGTTAGGGTTGTGGCCTTAGGAGATGAGAATTTCCCAATTTGACAAGGAAGGCACAACATTACCTATTCAATTATGGATGGTTGTTTGGGACAGTAGATTTTCTAATTCTAGTTTTGTACACTTTGAGGAGTTTTTTGTGAAGTAATTGTACAAATTGTATAATCATCCATGTGATTATTCTTTATCTGAAGAGATAAAGAGGTTTCTCAGGCCTAAGGACTTCAATGGGCCAATTAGTCACAACTGGGGGGATTGGTATTGCTTGGAGGATGCTACCATGATTAGGGTTTATGGATTTGAAGATGCCCCATTAATTTTTCCTAAAATAGTCCCGGACAAAATTGCATACTTGGAAATTGTTAGAGAGATGGATTTTTCAAGTGTTATGAATTTAAGCTCCTTTGGTAAGTAGGATTTTATGCCCAGTACATTGTGCTTTGGTGATTTTACTATGTTAGCCAAGGAAGGATACAATTTTATCCTTGATAAGTTACTGCAATACAATATGAAAAGAGGACCACGTAGAAATAATTTTGATCCAGAAGGGTACATCAATTCTGCTAAACTGATCAAGATAAACTTTGGAGGATATCAACATGTGCCCTATCAATTTGATGATATGATCTGGAACTTGGAAGCTGAAGAAGAAGAGATAGTGGTAAAAAAATATAATCAAGGGTTGTAGGATACATAGCTGTTATCTTCGGGGGAGGAGGCATCTAAGGATAATGTGCCACAAGACCAACCAAATAAGATGTCAAGATTGAGAACTCAACATTACACTTGCCCTGCTAGGGAATTAAGTGCTGAAGAGAATGTAGATGCAGATGCAAGGCATGTAGAGTACAAATCATTTTTAGTAGATGATGAATTTGTAAACTCTCCAGAGTTTAAGGCATTCCTGTACAAACAAAAAGGAAAATAAATAAGAGAAAAGGCTGACAATATCACACCAAGTAATGAAGAAAAATTATTGAATGACCTAAAGATGTGTGTGGACAAAGAGATGAAAGTATGACCCCTGAAAAGGGAAGGAAAATGTTGGAAAGTGTCGGTGTTATGATTTTTCTAGGGTTGGATCTCAATTCTGCATTGATTTTTGATAGTTTCTTGAAAGATAGTAATGCTACACACAAGCTCAACCCATAAAAGGTGACAAAAGTATATGCAGGGTCAAAATACAATCTAGATGAAGGGTCATTAATGATTTGGTCTTTATATCCACCTCACAAGAAATTAGTTGTCATTGATACTAAGAAAACATTTTGGCATGTTATGAATTTAAAGATTGGAGAGGGTGATCCTGTGGCAACTGCAGAAATTGGGATCAATGTAGCAAAATTAAACAAAGCTCAAATTTAGATGTTAATCAAGGAGAAGGAAATGTACAAAAATGAATAATGAGAGGATGTTGAGAGAAAATGAACACTTAAAAGATTTTTTAGGTGTCACAATGAAATCAACCAAGCTGCTCACTCATGGTGAAAGTTCACAAGTAAAAGATCATTGGGAAGGATCAAATGCTTACTCTCAAGGGAAATATGATACACTTGTAACAATGATTAAGAAGAGAAAAGCCAGTCTAGCAACCTAGTTAAATAAGCTCTGGAGAAGACACTAACATAACTTTTTTGCATTACAAGAACACGAAAGAATGAATGGCAGGATTTTGGAGAAGTTTCAAGAAATAAACCAGAGGGATGTTTCTGATAATGTAGCAATTGAGGTTGTAGATAATTTTGTGAATAAACACCGAGACTTCTTTGAAGAATTGCGAGGGGATTAAATGCCACCAGAAAATGATTGAAGTCCTGCATTCTTTGATGATAAAGGAGGATTAAAAGAAATGACTAAGTGGAAAATTGAAAGTGAATCGATATTGCAAGAAATTCTGAAGATAGCTACCGCGAAAGATACAACACTAGATGAGGCATGTGAATAGAATGAGAAGATGGTAAGAATGGAGATCACGATCTGGAATGCATTGGGAGAGGCATATACGCATAAGCGCCAAGATTATTTGGACCACTTATCCAATATTCATTTATGGCTTTATAGAGCTTAATTATCTTTTAATTTATTGTTGTTTTAACATATGACATTTCTGAAAGGACGTGTCCTTTCAAGTAGTTGATGTATAAATATCCATTTTGGTAGCGAAATAGAGAAAGATAGGATATAGAAGAAAGATACAGTAGATTACAATGTTTTAAAAATATAAGACTATGATGCATGTTTAAAACTATGGAGATATCAATGAAAATCATTTGATGTGGTGGTGTATTTCTGGTATCAGTTGTTTGTTGTGTTGATTGAAAGTATTACTGAAGTTGTCTCCAAGGTTGATTTTTTTTGGTTATTTAAATTGATATAACAAGCTTATATTTAGTTTATCGGTGCACACTTGCTATATCCGTATGGTTGATTAATTGGTTCTTTCAAGAAAAATATTAAATCCTTTTAGTTGATCATAGTAATTAGGGAATCTCATTTGGATCATCAAGAAGAACTTGGTAATCATATTCTTGCATGTTTATACAAGTTATAAACTCAAATATATGTCGAACAATTAGAATACTTATTAGAAAGAAGTTACTCATTTTAGATTTATTTTGACTCCACATACCCAATAAGGCACTAGTCTCCACATTCTCATTATTTTAGTTTCACTCATTATTTATATCTGTTAAACTGAACATATTAGGTTTTACCTTTGATATTGCTATACAATCTATACCAAATCACATTTTATTTATCCACTCCCATTTACAATTGTGGGTAAAATACTTTAAAATAAATAAGCATAAGTCAAGTCTGCCTCATTCATATAGGTATACCCGCCTAGGTCTATCAGCACCTGAAGAGAAGAAGGTTTAAACCATTTTGACCATGTATGTTACCCCGAAACATATCAAGAGATTGGCAACCTCTTGAGGTATTTTACCTATGTTTTTGAGAGCTAACAAGGTGTACACATCACTCGATATCATGTCTGTGTATCCCATAGAATTAAAAAAAATCTAAACATCATACCACTCAAGATATATCTCAAAAAGAGGTTGGATTTATGGAAATTTTAAAATATTATCTTTTAATAGTTTTTGTAGAACACTAGCATAGGACTCAGATAATTTTGTAAAATTTCTATTACATCATATACCTTTTCCTTTAGGAGTAGAGACCATGTTTGCAATGACCATATTCTTTCTTGCATCAACAAAAATTGACACTAATGACTAGTTATATGAACAAGAGCGCAAGGATGAAACTTCAAACTGATCAATTATCTATTGATACTCATGTTGTGTTGCACATAGATGTGTAAAGGAAGGATACGTCAGAAGGACAAAATTTTCTTGTAGCGGTTTTTGCAAATTCCTAATGAAAAACTTTCGGACATCAAAATTTGGTAGAGGATAAGGAATCTGAGAAAATAACATTTGATAATGAGTGATGAAGTTATTAACCTTTTCATGGTCCCCCTACTTACATTGGAAAAGATGCTTAGCAAATGTCATCTTCAGCCCAATGTTAGCTTGGAACTATCTAAGGAATTGATTGACTAGTTGATCAAATGAGAAGATATAAATTTTTGGAAAAGAACAATACCACTTAAGAGTAGTGCCCTTAAGGGAACGGAAAATATATTTTCCATCAAAGTATCATGGTGGCAGAAGTCAGTGCACATTGCATTAAATTTTGACACATGTGTTTGAGGGTCTCCATGACCACTATACTTTTCAAACTTAGGAATCTACATCCTCTAAGGGATAGGAGTGTTCAAGATGGAAATAGACAAAGGAATATGATGGAAGAAAGGATGGAAAATAGGTTGAGAAGAAGAGCTAGATAGGTTTTCAAATTGGTCATCCCATATTTTGCAATAAAGCATTCAAGATAGGATCAAAAGATGAAATAGGAGTAGTGGAACAACCAATAAAACCACTAGCCCCTATACCAAAAAGGACCCCAACACTAGGATAGTAGGGATTCCAATGCCACCACTAGAAGTAGAAACATTATGAGTGACAAAATTGGAACCTAGAAGTACCTTATTCACTTAAACTATTACACCTTGTCTCTTAGTTACCAGGTTACTTTTTTCCTTAATGAGTAAATATGATGATAAATGTAAATCAAGAATTTAATATGTTCAATAGGTGAATGAAATATTGATATATACATTAAGATGTCATTTCTTTTGAAGGTATGATTATCTTTTATACTAATGGAAATGTGATGTATGAATATGCATTGCAAAATGAATACTTTAATGCTTTGATGATGCAAATGGATTCCATGTGAAAGGTTAACTACCTTTATGATGCACTAAGTTGGATGTAGGAAGGATTCGAGCCTTGGGTAAGAGAGGGGGAGTATCACTCAAAATAAGAACTTGGTTTGGTAATCCTATTATGCCTATTTGAGATATCACACAATCACACCCTAGTTGGTCTAGTCGAGTCAAGATAGTCGAGAAATGATAAGTAATCTTCAGTCATGGTTTGGGAATTTTTTGTATAGGTTTGTGGTTTTTTTCTTTGAATGTTCATAATTAGAATATGTGATTAAGTCTTTGTGTTAAGTATGAGCTCTTTTCCGTATGATCATATTTATATATTAATTGATGGATATATACATAAGAATGCATATATGTATATATGCATATGTTTATGATAAATCATACATATGAGTATATGTGTGCATGAGCATATCATTTCGAAAATACAACATACATATATATGTGTGTACGTGTATATATATGTATGTATATTTTATATATATATATATTAATATATATGCATGTGTATATATGTAAATATTAATATATGTATATATGTACATATAACCATCAATATATATAATAATTATATTTATTATATAAAAGTGACTTGAGTGTATATATATTATATATAAAATAATGAATTCATTTTTAAATGTTTGCAAGATAATAAAGGGTGCATATATGACACAAACCATAAAGGAGAATGTAACTTAATTTAAAGCCAACAAGTATGAATATATGTTGTGCTATACTAAGTGCTTGAGTGGTAGTATGACTTAAGGTGCAAAGTGTAAAGTATTAAGTTTTTTCTGATTTAAATGATATAAAGTGAAGCATTGGCCTACATTGGAATAAAGACATTCCTTCCATTTAAAATTTACAGTTAGAATAAAAATAAATGCACAGTTTGTATGTGGAAAAGTTCAATGCTAGAATAAGAAACAAAAAGAAAACAAGAGCCTTCAAACCAATGTATAGCATGGAGACTTGGTCAAAATGTAGTTGGTTGTAATATATGAATGTAGTCAACTTGTAAATCAAATAGGAAACTTGTAGTAATGCGTTGTTGGGCCTTGAATTAGTAAAAGAGTCATGTTGTCACAAGAATGAAGTTGACTCAGTCATTCTATGAAGTTGGAAATAAGAGGACTATTATGTGTTCCAATCTAAGAATTTTATTTAGTTGAGTCGATGTGTTTGATAAGGTCATAATTTTTTAGCTTGTTTGTAGCCTTTGGATGCTCAAATTTTAGTATATATAGAGGTTCTCTCTCTACCATTTGTATCTCCATTTCAATAAATCTTGGAAGCTATGTACGTATTCATTATCTCTATTTTGTTGAACAAGAAAATTGAGAGTGGGGGTGAATCATTTGTCACCAAACTAAACACTTTAATCATTTACTGGAACAAGATCTTGATACTGCTTAATTGATTAAACATTGAGTGCAAAAACTAAAAGTTATCACATAAACATAGTAACACCAGATTTACATGGAAAACCCAATAAGGGAAAAACCACGGTGAGGATTAACTCACACTATAGAGAATATCAAAATCGATTACAAAAAGGATCACTACCTAAAATAAGGACTCACTAGCCATAGGGCTACAACCCAGCAATACAAAAGATGGCTAACTACTAGAATACAAGAGTTATGGCTCACTGCCAAAACAATGAACTAATGGAATACACCTTCCTTTTGTTGAGTTCAATTCTAAATGAAGCTCTATATAAGTAGTATTGCTTCTCCCAATAGTTTCTCAATAATTAGACTCACACCATAAACTCTATTATCTTCACCTTCTTCGCTCACTCTGCTCTTCTACTCTCTTTCTTCTTTCTTTTTATCTTTTCCAGAGATTCTCATATATATATATATATATATATATGTATATTTTATTCATCAATTAGGTTAGAATTATATAAGGTTAACACATTTCTTATGTTGGAAAAATATCAAGAAAACATAACTAGTCCTCATAATATATTACATATGATAAGTTGGCCAAGATCTCAAATATTAGAACCATAGCTTGTCTCATGGTAGAAACCAGACCCAAAAACCAACACACTGGATCACATATAATGAACATCTTCAATAGGGAATAGCTTCCAGTAACCATCTCATAAATTTAGTATTGTGTTGACATCAATGGCAACCTTTTGACATTAATGAAAAGAATTTGATGCTATCCAATTTCCATCAATCTCCACCTTTGTCATTGATGGCAACACAAGATGTGAAAATCCAACAACATCCTTTGTAGTTCTTCGCCTTTGATGAGCTGAAATGATTTCCATTCTTTTCACATGTTCTCTCTCCCCCTTTGACATCAATGGAAAAGAATAGAAGATTTATCTCCCCCTTAATCCAAAATTTTCATACAAAAATAGTCTTCAAAAAATGATATCAAAAATGGTTCTTTACCTCAATCCTTCATCTCTTAAAATATCTCCTTCTGTTTTTCTTTTAAATTTAGAAGAAATGTCTTCTATGAGTCCATTGCCAGCCTGATGTTTACATAAATATTGTTGTTCATCACTATTGAATCAATTGTTTCTAGGAGAGTATCCGAGATAGTGATATTTTGTTCATTCTTCTCAGCTTCCACTAGGAGACCAGAAAGTTGTTCTAATCTCAATTCAATTATTTCTTTGACTTTCTAGAATGTCTTCACAATGTTATCCCTTTGTACTAGAATTCCTGCAAGTTTAGACTGTACTTGGAATCAATCCTTTTCTTCTACGCTTCATCCTTGTCATTAAGGATATCATATATTTTTTCAATAGAATCTAGCTCAAGCTCAATAGCATTGATTTATGCTCTATAGTTTCTGATAGCAGTAGGCAACCAAAGACAATACCTATACACACTGTTTAAATTCTTGATGCATGTTTTCAATTCATTTATGCTCTCAATCAATCTCTTTTTTGAATTTCTACACCATTCTTCCATGGCCAATTGAATCTCATCTTTTTCTTCTGTTTCACTAGGTGATAGTGCCTTTAATCTATCTTCAATCTGCTAAATCAATACTTTTGGTAAAACACTTGTCAATTTGCTCAAATCGATATCATTATGAATTATGTAAATAGACAAAGGAGTCTATGATCTCATCCTGTTCATAAGATGGTTGTGAAAACCAAACATCTCCAATATTCTTTAATCCATCAGATTTCTCAAGAATCTTAAACACCTTCTCCTTAGTAAAATCTTCCTCATCATCATCCGTTGATGCAAGATAAATTTCCTCTATAATCTTTTCTTCCTTTTCTTCTTTCTTCTCCTCTATCTTCAACTTCTTTATTGCTAAATGAGAACTTGAGATGATTCTTTTTGCTTTCCTCTTTTCAGAGGAGGATCCTACTTCAGACATCCCAACTAGACTGGGAACCATGCTAGAGCTCCATGCATTTATTTTGTTTACAAAGTATTATTTACAAATATTTTCCTTTTCTACTAGACATTCCAGATACTGGTAGACTTTCTTACCAACTGGTATGAATGGCTTCCAAACAAAATTCTCTTTTAATGGTAATGGCTTTAGAAAATACATCATCAAAAATATAATCAGAGATCCAAAATGAAAATGGTAATTTTCATTCTTTTTCATAGTAATATTCTCCATTAATTGATTCCTTAGTAACTCACACAAATTGAAATCCTCATTCTTTTCAACCATTTGATGTGCAACATAAACAACAATCACTGAAGTAGAGCCTTCCATATTTTTGAAGTAAACCTTATATGAAATCCCTTATGTCACATACCTTATCACAGGGTCGATTATAGTATGAATTAGAAGTGCCCTTTGATCTCCTATTACCCTAGTTAGGGCTTCGACTTCTTTGTTCTTCACTGAATTTTTTACTGGAATGGGTCCATTATTGCATAATCCTATAATTATTGCAATTGCTTCCTTTGTAATCCCATAGGGTTTGTTGAAGATCATCTAATCACCTTGAATTTTGCTTAGGACAAACCAAACAACATCTATATCCAAAAATTATGGAAATTCACTCCAAATGTCTAAACCCTTGTGCCCTAGACTTTTGACCTTTTGTATTTGCACAGCTAAAGGGGAACCTTCAAATTTTTGAATATTTTCATGGTTAAATTCATCGATTTGCAACTTAATTTCTACAATTCGTCGCATCACAGACTAAATACCACCATTTCCTTTGACTCCATTGTTTCATCTTTGTTCTCTATACTTATGTTTGCCATAACCATAATTCCTTATTTCTCAGCTGCACTTTACTCCTCAGCTTGTTCAATTTGCAATGTGAAAAGTGACTGCTCAATCTTCCTTATTTAACTTGTCGCTTTTAGGGTTTTATCACAAAAAGTAATTTATCACTTATGACATCATCATTAGTACTTTACTCTATTAGTACCTTCCCCTCATCCAAAGTTTTTGGATCAACTTTCAAATGACAAAACCATTATACTGGAACATGATACAACATACTCATTTCCATAGTCTTCCCTTTTCTCCAAGTCATGATACTTTTCTTGAATTCATCTGATTTTTCCCTAATTTTGTATTTATTGCTTTTCACCTTTTAAGTTGCCAGATATACTGTAAACCAAGAAGAGCTCTGTAATTTTCTTGATTTGCATATTTTCTATCAATTTTTTTTTTAATACCTTCAAAATAATGTTCTACATTACTTATCCTTGTGTCATCGCATGCAACCTCATATATCGAGGGAATGTTATATTTTTCTATGACTACTCCCCTTGAAACCATTACTGGTTTCAATACCTAAAAGAGGTATCTACAACGGATGCAGATAGAGATTTGTTTGATTCATCCTTGTTCTCAAGTTCTTCCTTCTTCCTCCAATTTTTTGTCATTTATCTCCTTACTTCTTCTAGATCTACCTTGTTCATAGGTTTGCTCTTCTATTCCAGATTATTTTTCTTCCCAACTTTTCTCCTACAAGATTTTTAGATATGTCCTATTTTGTTACAAGTGTAGCACATAACATATCTTTGATCAATTAGATTTGCATTTATTCTTGACCTAGACTAATTAGACTTTCATCCAAAGATATTGCATTTGTAACAGTAGCCTTGAAAAAATTGAATTCTTCTGCTAGTATTAAGCTTGTTCATCATCTACTGGCTTCTGAATTCATTAGGTCTATGTCCAAACTTGTTGCAAAAATAACATTGTCTAGCAAAGAATCTAGTATTCTGAATCATTCTATTCTAGTTCATCCTACTTCTACATTTTGTTGCTCTATGTCTAAATTTATTTCATGAGAAACTAAAGCCATTAAAAGATGGGTACCTTTGAGCATTAGGTTGTCGGATGGGAAACCTTCCGGTATTGTTCCTTCAGTTCTTCTTTTGAAATTTCCTTTGATTGTTCACTTCATTGAAAAATAGTTTATTCTTTAAAAAATTTCCTTCTTCAAGCCCTAGACCACCTTTATCCTTTGTAGGTTTATGAGATGAAATCAACCTCATCAAGCATTGTAGAACTTGTCTTGAAGCTTTCTTCATGAGCTTTCACTTTTTCCATATCAACTATTAGGGTTACTACTTCTTGTTCAAGATTATCACATTTTTCTATCTTTTGATTGATAATCTCTTTCAAGCATCCTTCCTCTATCTTTCTTTGCTCAATTACCACTTTCATATTTTCTTCCATACTTTTGATTTCTTCAAGTTTCATTCTTAGATTCTCAATAGTCTCCTTTTCTTCCTTTAGTTCTTGATTAACTTCTTTATGTTTCAATTTGAAATTTTGGATCTAATTCCATAGTTTATAAATGCATTCATCTACCTTTTTGATATTTTCTTTCAAATCTTCACTTTAGACTCTATAGTCTCTATTCTTAATTCTTCATTCAAGTCAGATCCCTTCACCATTTTTTTCAACCTACCAAGATCTCCTTCAATTTGTTAAACTTATTCCAAAGGACTAAGCTCTAATACCAATTGTTGAATAAGACAAATGAGAGGGGTGTGAATTAGTTGTCACCAAACTAAACACTTTAATCATTTACCAAATAAAGATCTTGATATTGCTTAATTGATTAAACATTAAGTGCAAAAACTGAAAGTTGTCACATAAACATAGTAACACCAGATTTACGTGGAAAACCAATAAGGGAAAAACTATGGTGAGGATTAAATCACACTATAGAGAATATCAAAACCAATTACAAAAAGGCTCACTGCCTGAAATAAGGACTCACTATCCATAGGGCTACAACCCAGAGATACAAAATATGGCTAACTGGCATAATACAAGAGTTATGGCTCACTGCCAAAAGTATGAATTGATGGAATACAACTTCCTTGTGTTGAGTTCAGTTTTGAATGAAGCTCTATATAAGTAGTAATTCTTCTCCCAGTAGTCGCTTAATAATTTTATTTTGATCTTCATTTGATAAATCAATTAGAATCACACCATACACTCTATTATCTTTGTTTGCTTCGCTCACTCTACTCTTCTGCGAAGACCAAAAACCAACACACTGGATCACATATAACGAACATCTTCAATAGGGAATAGCTTCCAGTAACCATCTCATACATTCAATACTATGCTGACATCAATGAAAACTTATTGACATTAATGATAACCATTTGATGCTATCCAATTTCCAACATATCTCTATGAGAAATGTAAATGCAAAATGTTATCTTTACATGGAATTCTGTAATATAGAATCACTACTTGGGTTTTTGTAATGTTTCAATGTAATGCAATTGGAAAGTTTGGAATGAGGTAATTTTGAATGTTCATATTGTTATTGAATTAGAAAATAAACTTTTTATTGTTATATTTGTTCACATGTGGGTTAAAACAAGGTAAAAATCAATGGGTAGAATATTGGGCTTGTTACACATGGTATTAGAGCTACCAAGTATAACACTAAAACCTATGAACTCATTATGTAAGTAATACGTAAAACTTATAGGTAGATAATGGTTGAAAATTTCTTAATCCAGGATGGACAGGGGAAAAGAAAAAGGGAAAAAAATAAGGAAGTTAAGTTTTCTAAAAATTTGTCTAATATGGGACTAGGAAAGAGTCATCCTTGGAGTTAAAAAATCTCATTAAGATACACCTTTGGATTACAGAAGATATGAAACAAGGTTCAGTAGGAGGGTTATGGGGGAATATTGATGCCAAAATTGTTTAAATGACTTTAAGGATGAGAAATCAAATCAAATTACAATCCCCTTGTCTAATGAAAACTTTGGTTGCAAAGAGTTAAGGATTGTGGATTAAATAAGGATACTATAAATCTACAAATATGGATTATGTCTATTCATATGAATACTTAAGTTAGAAGAACTAATTTCTAGCCTAAATTGGGGACTTCAGTCAAGGTACAAAGTCAACATTTGTGAATAAAAAACATCTAGAGAGGTACCCAGGATGTGGGATAACCCTTGACAGACTTGATTTAGTACAAGGTTAAGATCTTGCAATATTAATCAAAACCAAGAGTGGAAGTTTATACCTTAGAATAAGGGTAGAGACCAGAATGGTTAGAAAAAGAGCAACCTACAAAGAATACAAGTGGACATGATCCCACCAATCGAAATAGGAAAGATCAATTTGGAGTTTTGATTAAAATGGGGAAAATAAACCAAACAAACTTAGAGCGTCTAAGGTTATGATAAAATGAAGTTACCGAGAATTGGGACAAAATTACTTTGAAAGATGATTGCAAGGTAAAATCTTGGAAAGAAAATCAAATAATTCAAGCAAAGGGCTTAGTTAGAGCATAGTTTGGTTGAAGTTCAGATTGGACCTACCAGTTTGTCTATGAAATTAAACTTATGTTTAGTTCCCTAGATGATCATTTCAAGATGTTTGAATGGTAAATTGGATATGGAAGGAGACTATGTTTTCAAATAAAAAGAATAAATTGTAAACAACTCACAAAGGTGAAGACACAATTGACATAGAAATCCTTAGGCGAGCTCTTTTGGCACATCAACAAATAAGGATTTGTAGATATGGGATATTCTTCTACTATGGTTAAAAGGCTATTAGAATACATGGAAAAGAGAATTGGAATGAAATAACAGAGTATCTCTTATCTTGAAAAGTTGTTGATTATTCAATAGATCTCATTATTGGGGATCCAACTATTGATTCTGACAGATTGAAAGGCGATAATGAATCCAATTTTGGAAACAAAAAAGTGTATTCAAGGCATACTTGAGGGTAAGAAAGGAAAGGAAAATTCATTCAAAATCCAACAAAAAGGAATGTTAAATCAATTCAATCAATTTGGAGAGAGTGAATGATTGTTAAGAGTTCAACTTTAAGATGATCTAATGTTTTGGAAACACCAAGGAGGAAAGGATAGTAGATGGACTCAAATAAGTACCCTTTTCATCGAAGTTTAATGTTGTATCTCTAGTAAGAGAGAAATTTTAACCGAAGTCTTGTACTCCATGACCAAAAAGGTTAAGCTATTGGAATTAATAGTGAAGGATTTGGTATGGTTAAGAAAAATTAGAAGATTTTGACTAATGAGAGAAATATTTACAACACAATCCTTTACATATTTTTTTTGGAAGATCAAATTGTTATTATCATTGATAATTTAGAAAAGGATAGAAAGTATGATTAATCATGAAAGTCAAGATTATCACCTATGGAATAGGAAAGGGAAGACTTATGTACTCATGATTTTGAGATATTGAAAAATGTTCATGACTAGTGACTATGTATGTATTAATTGTTGGATATATTTTGAAAGATACTATCAAGCCAACATGATTTAAAAAAAAATATTTCTCAACTAATATAAATGCTCATTAGAATAGATAGATTGAGCTGGAAATTGGATTATGATTTTATAAATAATTAGAGGGAAAGATAAAGCTTAAATCTGGATTCCCTAAGATGAATGAGTTATATCTCTATAATCTTATCCAATCATTATATTTTGAGGATAAAATGGGGAATAAGTCCATGGAAGAGGTTTCACTTAGCCAAGACGGACTATTATGAATCAAAGAAAGAACCTATGTACCAATTTTCTGGGGAATTAAGAAATAAAATGAGGTAAATTGATGTCATATTCAAGACCCAATGGAATGAAAAAATTATTTGACTGATGAGGAACCATTATAATATGGAAGGAAACAAAGTAAGATGTTACAAGGTATGTAGCAAGTTGTTTTCCAATATGTCTGAGGATGAAGACATGATGTCATCATCAATAGGACTTGTATACTGTTATTAAATTCTAGAGAGGAAGTGGTGGATTATTGGAATAGTTTTGATCTTTCTATGTCGATGGAACTAGCATAATGTTATGGTGGAGAGGCTGACCAAGGTAATTAATTTTGATTGGAAATTTTGATTTATAGGACATCATTCCTAAACAAAAAATTGTGTAAAGCAGTTGCTTAATGTTCCTGAGAAGGCTATCTTAGAATGGGATACACAAGTAATAGTAAGTTTTTGTGTAAACCATGATCACCTTGTTGAAAATTAAAATGAATGTATTCTCAACTTATTACTTTGAGCTAGCCAATCACGAAAAGGGATAAACCAAATCTTGGAGGATTTTTGGAATAATTTTATTACAATAAACTTTTATCATTAAAAATTTGATCCATTTGAAATATTATATGGAAGAAGGGTTGAATTTCTATAAAGCTGAGATAAGCTAGGAAATAGGATTAACCTTAGACTGGAAATGTTGCCACAATTGGAAGAATAGATTGAAATGATCAAGAAATCTTGTTGATACAAAGCTAGAATTAAGAAGTACTATTATGCTCAAGATGTACAATAGTGAAGGGAAATACTATTATTCCTAAGTTAAATGTTTGTGTCGGTGATGATCGGTCTTTGCTACTGAGTTGGCTGATGGTGTAAAGACCAAAGGGAAGGATGGGACCCACAGTGTAGTGTTCAATACACTAAAATTCCCTTTCAATTTGGATTACACTAAGGATAATTGTGTGTTAGCCAATAAGAATGTGTTTATCCAATCACTAGTTATAGGTTTTATGTAGGATACCGCCACTATTGCACTTATTGTTGGAGTAAACAAGTCATTATTTGATAATTAATTAATCATCAATTAATTATTAGAGGATTTTTACTTTAGTTCACTTAAGCTATACTTAGGAGTTGATTATTTAATCTTTAGTTTGATTCTTATTATTATATTAGACTAAATTTAGACAAGTTGTCTCATTACATGAGATTAAAACACATGTCTATCTTGTTAATCCACATGTAGGGTTTGCTTGTGCTTTGCTTATATAAGCATGCACACTCATTTGTAAATTCATCTAGGTTATTTTCATTAATACAATTCTCAGGTTATTGAGCACAATCTTGCTTTTAGATCTTCTCTATTGTGATAGGTAATTATTTTCGGTGTTTCATGGGAGTTGTGGATTAAATCATTCAATTCTAACATGGTATCAGAGCTGAGATCTATAGCGGCCCCCTATTCAATTTTTGAAAATATCTAGCCTTGAGCTTTTTTCTGGTGTGTCTTGCAGAAAAATTAACCTCACCATTGCAATCAGGAGGCCGAAGAGATGAATTTTGATATAAAATTCACCTAGGTTTGGAAAAATTGCAGAAAAAGATTTTTTTTTTTAGTAGTAGGGCCTTTCGTAAGAATTCATATAGCCCTGTAACCTTGATTTTCATGCCTATGTAGGTCAAAATAATTGCAAGTATCTTGTTAAAAAAATGTTTTTTTTATTTTTTGAAAAATCAATTTCAAAAAAGTATTTTTCAAAATAAAAAAATATCAAAAGGGCTTGTAAAGACGTACATAGGTCATACCTTGATGCAGGTAGTGGTCAGAAGTCAGCCCCACTAGCGAGCATCCCAGAGGTACTAGTGGAATATTTCACTATCAAACCAGTGGCAGTGGCTTCAAGCCACTGGAAATCTCTAAATCATAGTTGGTGCCCTTTTTTTCAAAATCCGACTGCAAAAATTCAAAAGTATACTATTTTAAAAAAACTAAACCCAACTCAAAAATCAGAAACCTCAAACATTGGTGGCAACCTTAGGGAATATTCCCTACTGAATATTCCACCTAGAGAGCATATTCCAATCACTAGTGATTTTTCAAGCGATTGCAAAAAAAATTTCCAACTAAAGGTTTTTTCTGATGATGGTTGGTAGGTTATCAAATTTAATCTTGTGAACCAATAATGTTAGCATGAAATCATGCTGACATCATTGTATAGACAACTCTCAAGCCCCCCCTCCTAGCCTTGGTTTTCCTCGAAGGAGCATTTTTTTTCTTTTTGGCATAACTTGGGAATACAATGTAAAAATCAAGCAAACGAGATATCGTCAAAAAGCTAGTTCTGCAACCTTTCCAGTGGTGTAGTTCTCATCATCAAATTTTTATAGTAGCTCCTATTATTCTCATTCAAATTCAGATCTTCATTTTGTGCTTCCGATCTCATAAATTTTTTCTTATATCTCCAATTTTCACGATTCAAGCAGTGTTGAAAAGGTATTTCAGAGCTCTTCAAATCTATTCATGCACTTTTTCTAGAATCTGCCCCAGGTACATTTTATTTAGTATTTTTTTTCACATTCTTCTTAATTACTTGGACATCTTGGCACTTGGAAATGATCTTTTTGTCTAAGATGACATCATTTGATCTCCTTTATCAGTATTGAGGATTTTTAGTCTTTGTTTTTTCATTGAGTGAGTATCATGGGTTTTTTTGTTCCTCCTTCAGTGATCAACTTGGAAAAGAATAACTATGATTCTTGGCGAAATGGCATCCTGAAACATCTCAGGTGGATTGATATTTTACCTTATTTGTATGGACTCATACCTACACTAGACACACTAGGGAGTTTATCAACATGGGGCATCATCAAAGATCACATAGTAGGGTTATAGTGTTGATCTAGACACTATGTATGCCATATAAAACATTGAATGTCCCCATATACTCTAGACACAACTTTGGGAGATCTTTGGAGACCCTCATATCTCTCCATACCTAGAGTATCCTACTATAGATTGTCTCATCCTCTTGTAGATGCAAATTCCATACCCTTTGATGACAATACTTTAGAGGAGCTTGAGTACATCACAGGTCTTGGATGTTCTGATGGTTCAAAGACTTGTCTTCATGTTACCACTCTTCAAATCAATGTTACATCATTATCTATTATTGTTCCTAATCAATTTTACATCACCACATCCTTGGCCCCTATTGATTCAGTGTAGTAAGAAAACATACATCATCCAAACATTGCTACTTGGGATTCATATCTTACAGACATATCATCCTTGTTTGTAGAGTCTCAAATTGTAGACTTGAGGATTACTTTGAGGAAATCCATCTCCTCTTTGTTGACAACCACATCACCATTGTTGGCCCACTATATTCATCACCTTTGTAGCTTAAGTTCTATATTAGTATTCATAGGATTTTGTATCGAAATCATCACTTTTTGACATGCAGATACATAAGAAGTTTTCAGAGGCACACATCATCTAGATTTTTATTCTAGAATCACCCATTCTTTTAGATTGGATTCTCCAATCACCAGTGGATCCTTTTCTTCCTAAGGGGAGAAACATTGTTTGCAAGCAGTGGATCATATTTTGTCTTCAAGTGTTCATCATTGGCACATGAGCTCTTTCATTATGGGGGGGATTCATATATTTATTAACTCTCTCCAATCAAGGGGACATATATTGTACTTGCATGATAGAAGCAGTCCTTGGGGGGTCATAATGATTCCTCCTTCTATCCTTCTTTCTCTAGTATAGTCATTTATTTTTCTCTCTTTTGGAGAGGAGTTTTTCCCATGTGGTTTTCTCCTTTTCTCCTGCTATGAGATACTTTAGTTACTTGTTTATGGGTACCTAATTAGGCCTTGTATTCAAGACCCATTCTGCATTCATTTTAGCTTCCTTTATTAGTGTTTTAGTTTCTCCCTAAGTTGATCTTAAGGGGGGTATTGGAGTAAACAAGTCATTATCTCATAATTAATTAATCATCAATTAATTATTAGAGGATTTTTACTTTAGTTCACTTAAGCTAAACTTAGGAGTTGATTATTTAATCTTTAGTTTGATTCTTATTATTAGATTAGACTAAATTTAGGGGGTATGTGTAGGATCATGATGGGCCAAAAAGTGGCGATACGATGGGTATGTGTAGGGTATGTGGCTCACGACCTTTTTTTAACCCAAAATTGATGAAACGAAAAGGGTTTCTAAAGGATATTCTCAGCTTTCCACAACATAAATTATGTTTTACTTTGAATTTAATAAATAATTATTATTCATTTTCTATTTAAATTACAACTAAAGCCTGATTGATAGGCTGATTAAAAAAATCTATAGCTTTAAAATGGTATCACATTTTTTGAATCCAAAACATACATCACATTCTATGCTTCGCATACTATAGGATTAAAAAAGAAAAAATCAATTTCATGAAGTTTTGACCAAGTTAAGGTGGTTAGACATATGAGTTTTTATATTTTTAAAAAGTTGTAATAAAAATTCATAATTAATTATTTACTTGAAACAAATTACAAAAAATATGCATCACATCGGGACATGAGTCATCTACTTATATCTAAAATATTATAAAAAATATTATCATTTTATTGTGGTTAGGGTGGTCAGGCAGACACCCACTTCTTATTGTTTCCCTGAAATTTAAGTACTATTGCATTGAAATTTAAAATTTTCACCAAATAGATTTAAAAAAAATAAATAAACCTAGTAGGTTAGAAACTACATTTAATTTTCTACATATGTTATTCTTACATGTTTTTGAAATAATATAGATAACTTTTTCAAATTTTTACGTCAAGTTGCCTAGCTCTAATTTTTTAAAATTTTATGCCACTTAAGGGCTTGGTTTTTCCATGATGATCCTGCACATACCCTAGGACAAGTTGTCTCATTGCATGAGATTAAAAAAATTGTCACTATCTTGTTAATCCGCATGTAGGGTTTGCTTTTTCTTTACTTATATAAGCATGCACATTCATTTGTAAATTCATCTAAGTTATTTGCATCAATAATATTCTTAGGTTATTGAGCACTATCTTGCTTTTAGATCTTCTCTATTGTGATAGGAAATTGCTTGTAGGTGTTTCATGGGAGTTGTGCATTGAATCAGTCAATTCTAACACTTATGATGTACATATGATTCAATGTAATTATGATGAATAAAAGTTAGAGTAAGTATGTGTGTGGTCGATTTTATGCGTGTTAAATATGTAAAAAAACAAATGAATCAAACACACCAATAAGAAATTGTATCAAAAATAGAATATGAAAATAATAGAGATTGCAAACTCAGTATCCTGTTGTCGATGTCATCCTATCATTCTCTATCTCCAGTATTTTCATTGATTCCAGCTAGCTCTCAGATTGTATGCTAAGCTCAACAAACAGTTTTCCTAAAGAACAAGATTGAATATGAAATGCAAGTAAATGCTAATACATGATTGCTCTAATGCTAAACATGATTGCTAAGATGACAGATTATGATGATGCTATGAATAATAAAACTATAATGATAATGCTAGAATGCTATGATACTAGAAATGCAATTAATCTCTAATTCATCTGTTGTGTGTTGTGTAACCCTTGCTTGGATTAGCAGTGCTATAGAGTTTTTGAAAGATTTTGATTGGCTGATATGATCAACAATTGTGAAAATTCCTGACAGATCAAATGGTGTAAGATGGATAAGACTGAAGAAAAACAGAAGAAAACAGAAAGCAAGACTTTTTTTTCTTTTCTGTAAAAGAGGTAAGATAAGATGATGAAGATGATTTGTAAAAAAATCATCTTTTTGTGAGATTATGGAAGGATTTTGAAGAAGATAAATAATGAATTTTTAAATTCAATTATTCATTTAAGGGTGACACAGAGATTCTTCTTAAAATAGAATATTTACCCTAGATTTGAAGAATAATGGAAGATTTCATAATTAAATAGAATATTTAATTATGATTCTAAAAATATATGGAAGATATTCAATTAAATAAAGATATTTAATTAAAAATTTTAAGAAATGGAATTTTAATGAAATTAATTAAATAAGATATTTAATTAATTAGAAGGAAGATTTGAAAAGAAATAATTAAATTTAATTAAATAAAAAAGACTTAATTAAATTTAGAAGTGATAATTAATTAAAATAAATAAAGTGTATTTATTTAATTAATTAAGTGGACATATGAATGTGAAATAATTAAATAAAAATCGATTTATTTAATCATGATAGAAGAATAAATCGAATGAACAATATAATTAAATTAATTAAATTTAATCATATGTAGAAGACTTTAGAGAATTTAATTAAATAAGAAATGTTTAATAAGTGTTAGGATTAATCATATATGACCAATTTTATGCATCTACATTTTTCCCCTCTTTGCAGTGATGTGTGAAACACATTGCTTCAAAGAAAATATTCCTACTTTCAAAATTTGTTGTGTTTGACTTTGCCCCTTTTTTGGAAAATATGCCCCTGACCTGATTCTGATATGTTTTCGATTGAAAAATGCTACTGGTGTTAATGATGCCCCCTCAGGAGATAAATCACTGATGATTATGAGTTTGTGATAATGTTTGAAAATTTTGAGTTGATGATGAGATTTTGATGTTGATGTGAATTCAGTGATTTAGCTCTCGAAAAATGATGTATAAGGATGCCCTAGTGTGAAAATAAAGTCAATGTCACAACTCACCTTTAGTTGACCTTTAAAAGGTAAAAAGGGAGAAAAGGACAAATCATTTGCACTTTTTGACTTTTAGAATCTTGTTGCTCTGATAGTGACCTAGTGATATGGAGATTTCGTACCATTGGCATAGATTTGAGTGGGCTCGCCGATACCAGAGACCAGTTGCGTATGGACCACCGGTGAGTCAACCCAACCTCTTTTGTTGTCAAATTTTTTTGTTTGGAGTAAAATTTTCCTATTTTTCATGGATTTTAGGTTTTAACATTCCATTTTAGCACTTTTAGAAAAGTTTTAGCACTTTTGATAGCTGTTTGAGCACTTTTGATGTGTGTTGTAGTGCATATAGGATAGATTATGCAATGTTTAGTGTAGAAACCAGTCTAGTGCATTCGATAAAAAGAGTAGCGCTTCTAGGATGCCATAAGAAAATTAGGATTGTACCGCATCTAGGAAAAACAGTAGCGCATGTAGGGTTGTCGCGCATCCAGGAAATGAAGTGGCTCTTAGGTTTAGAGTTTTAGCGCTTAGAGGGAAATAGCGTATAGAGGAAATGTTTGAGCGCATCCAGGGAAAAGAACGACGCATCTAAGTTTTAGAGAATCTAGGATACAAAATAGCGCATATGAGTTTTAGCGCATAGAAACTGCAGATTAGCGCATCTAGTAAAAAGAGACAGAATGTGTGATTTGATGTAAGTGATGTAAAAATGATGATGTATATTGCATCCTTGGTCAATAGATAGAGAAATTGTCTTATCATTATGTTGATATGGATTGATAAATAATTGATAACTTTGTTTCCAAAATAGAAATCAAAGAGTAGATAGCTGATAACTTTGTTTCCCCTGTACGAAAAACAAAGAGTAGATGATTGATAGGACTTGTTGATAAATTTGTTCTCTACGATACAAAACAAATAGTATACTATTTATTGAAAACATATTTGCATTCATGACTAAAATACAAATAGGATGATGTTTTGATTGTTGATAAATTTGCATTCTTGAGAAAGAAAACAAGTAGTAATTGATGATAGAATAGATTGATGTGATATTCAGATAGATAGATTGTGCATTGATTATATGAGATGAATTGCCTAGATAGAACACTTGATAGGGGTCTGGGTCATAGATAGATATGATTCAGATTGAATTTGCTTGATTGAGATTGAATCATTGATATGATGCTGATTGATTGTCTTTATAATAACCAAAAATAGGAGGTTTTCAAAAACCTCCAAATTAGGGAGCGTCACTTAGTGGGATGGGATAGGATACCTAAGCTGATGCCAAATGATGTAGCATTGATAGGGGCCTGTGGATTGAGATCTTTGTCGGCCATGCCTCCGATTCGGGTCAATAGGGGACTATTGACCACACTGGTAGAGAGGTGGCATTCAGAGCACAACACCTTTCATTTGATGACAGGTGAGGTGATTGTGACTCCAGAGGATGTGTATAGGATTCTTGGTATCCCGGTGGTTGGCACCCTTGTGTTCTATGATCACAAGGAGCTAGGTGGGACAGATGCATTGAGGATAGTATATGGTGATGCTTAGATAGTAGGGTATTGGGTGCCATGGGCTAACTTTAGAGGATATTCAGCCTTGCCTGCAGTATTAGGTGCATTCATTGGAGGTCTCCTTTGCTTGGATCGTCAGTGAAAGGGACTATCAGTGGTATGGGGGAGGATCCTAGAGTAGATGCTGTTACAACCACGGAGATATGCCTAGGGGAGTTGTATGTTGGCTCACCTATATCATGATTTACATCAGGTAGTATACAAGGGTGCATCCAGTTTTTCGTGTGGCGTGACACTACTTCAGATCTGGGAATGGGAGCATCTTGCAATGACGAGACCAACTTATCCCTGAGTGAGGCCACCAGGTAGACCCTATGTGTATGCCTATGCTATGTTCCTTGTCTAGCTGAAGCTATGAAAGGTGGATTACTGGAGACAGTGCCTAGATGATATTGATGTGATGATATGGTGGTCCTACCTAGATTGCAAGCCATGGGATACTAATCACCTAGAGATTCCATTCATAGGTATTCCTTGATTTTTAATAGGCTGTACACCTTTCATTTTAGAGAGGTTCCTGGCATTGCGGGTGTAGCGACAGTTTGGTTTTACACAAGGGATGTCGCAGGGGGTTGCTCACTATGCACGGAGTAGGGATGAGGCGGGATGGGGGCCATGTATTTCATATCAAATAGCATATGCAGAGTATATGGATTTAGCACTCAAGGCATGGGATGATAGATGAGATATTGTTGATGCTGGTATGTCCGATGAGTACTCATTTTATTATCAGACACATCTATTTCCATGATTGACATGTCCTGATGAGCCAACACCCATTTTGGTAGTACCACAACCAGTGACAGGGAGACAGGAGGATGTGGCAGGTGGTGAGCAGGCAGCGGTTGGGGGAGAGGATGAGGAGAGCAGAGAGGAGGAGGAGAGCTCAGATGGGGATGATGGGGATGACGGTGGAGATGAGGGACCGGTGCCAGTGAGATCGAGGCTAGATATTTTGAGCGGTATCTAGATCATGCGGAGGCTGAGGACTGGGATTGGGTAGACGACAATGATCAGGGTTGGTTCCTCATCACAGCAGGGTAAAATAGATACTTTGCAGGCCTGGGTGCATACATTATAGGGACAATAGGTGCAGTTGCAGGGCCAGTTGGTTCAAGCACAAGGGTTGGTCACACAGTTACAAGTACAGCTGGCACAGTCCTAGGCACAAGCACAAAGTATGGCACAGGCACATCCTCGTACCATAGATCCATAGGTAGCCTAGTTGATTATAGAGAGATATGCATTGAGACAAAGGGCAGTAGAGGCCGAGGGTGTTTCCCAGAGGCTGATGGGTACCGTGGAGAGTACATCATTGTGAGAGGCCATTGTAGAGGGCTTCGAGATGGCCAGAGAGGGTGAGTATTATCAAGTCTAGTATGAGGAGTTGTGTCCTACTAAGCACAGAGAGCCTTTCCCACAGTCCCACACTAGGACTAGGATTAGGACATAGACAACGACATAGAGCATGGGTGACGACGGGATCCAGATGGAGGGACCAGTGGGAGGCTGCCATCCTCGAGACCAACTCCATCAGGGGGTTCCACCAGCCAGCCTTGATGTATACATAATTTTATGTGATGTATCTCATATTCTTTGGAGCATGTACATTGATTTTTTATCATATCTCTTGTATCTTGTTAGACTTTTCAGTGTCATTGGACTATTGGAAATTTGTATGTATTTTTGATGAGCGATGATATGCAACGGCGATGAGTTTTGATGATGTGTTGGATTTGATATGCAGTTATTTCCTTTTTTATGTGATATGGATTTTAATATATAGTTGGGATGATCTACTGACTAACATGATGTGCAAGATGATGTGATATGATTATGATATGATGATGTGCAATATGATGTGTACTAATGATCTCATGCAGGTTGATGATGATGGTAAAAATGCAATGTGTCGAGATGATGATATGATATGAATTATTAATGATGTGGAAATGTAATGTTCGTATGAAATTTTTGTGTTTGATTTTCCAAAATGTTATAAATGATGATGATGTGATGGATGTTATGTTTATGATGAATGTGTAATATGATATGTAATATGAATCAAATGTTGTATGAAAAATGATGAATAAAATGGTATTGAAAGTGAGAAAAGATGTGAATGATAAAGATGTGAAAGGATTAATAATGATGAAATTTATGCTATGAAATGTAATGAATATGAAAAAAAGATTGATGAGATGGAATAATAAAATGAAATGAAATTGTAATGTTATGAAATGAAATGTAATGATATGAAATGAAATGTAATGAAAATGAGACGATATGGAAAATGTAATGATGAAATGAAAATGAGATGAAATAATAAAATGGAATGAAAGGAGATGATAAAATGTAAGTAAATGTAATGGTAAAAAAAAATGAATTATGAAGTGACTTGAGATGATAAAATGATAAATGATAATTATATGAATAATAAGGATATGATAATGATGAGAAAATGATGTGATGAATATGAAAAATGATTAAATAATGTAATGAGATGGAATGATAAAATTAAAATGATATGGAATGATAAGATAAAATGACAAAATTTAAATGGAATGAAAAAAAGAAATGAAATGGAATGAAAAGGTAAAATGGTAAAATGGAAATTGATATGGAATGATAAAATGAAATGTAATGTAATGATATGATATGCAATGTAATGTAATAAAATGAGATGATATGAAATGTAATGATATGAAATGGAATGAAATGATAAATGATAAAATTGAAATGATGTGGAATGATAAAATGAAATGTAATGTAATGATATGATATGCAATGTAATGTAAAAAATGAGATGATATGAAGTGAATAAATGAGATGATATGGAAAATGTAATAATAAGATGGAAATCTAACGGAGATGGAAAAGAATGACGTAAACTAAAAATGACTTGAAAAATGAAAATGATGGATGAGATGATAATGAAAGTGATATGGAAAGGTGAAAATGATATGGAATGATAAAGGATATGATATGAGTGAATGAAAATGAGATGATATGCAATGAATGATATGAAATATAAAAGGATAATGCATGAAAGAAATAAATGGAAGGATCAAATGATGGATGTAACTATATGATATGGAGATGGATAATGAAATGAATGAAACGTAAACTAAAAATGACTTGAAAAATGAAAATGATGGATGAGATGATAATGAAAGTGATATGGAAAGGTTTAATGAATGAATGATATGGAATGATAAAGGATCGAAATGATATGAGAATGAAACAAATATGATGAAAATGAGAATGTCCCGTGATATGCAATGAAATGATATGAAATATAAAAGGATAATGCATCCTGAAGGAGAAATAAATGAGAAAGGATCCAAATGATGGATGTGAAACTATATGATATGCCCTAGACCTAGATGAAATGATAATGAAATGAGGATGAAACAAATGTCCAAATGTCATCCACATATAGTCCAAAGAGACATGACAACTGTTGATTTATCTATTCAACTTTGATTATAACTCTAGTGCGAATCCAGTATGCAAATATATACACTGATCTAAATGAAATGCAACTTAATAAAACCAACTACTTGTTGAGCCTTTTAGTAGCTTTCTTGAATCATCATAGAGCCTTATAAAATGTTGGAAGTATGTACAAGCATCATAGGGGAAATTAGCATTGATGATGACCTGAGTACAACTTTCATGTTTGTTTGATATAGCAAGCGAACACAAGCATTGAGGTATAATTGACCTGAGATGACCTGAGCATTTCTTGCATAAAAAGGAAAAGACTAACCACCTTCTGATGCAAATGTGTAACTTTCGTCAATGATATGCTTTAGAAATCATGTTTCATGACATATTTGCATCAAATCGATAGTTAACCTCAAGACAACAGACAAAGAAAAATCATCCTCCTTCCTTGCTACTCTAGTTCAGTACATCATTGAGTGTGCTCCAGAGAGATGATATCGAAAAATCAAACAACCATTGTTCAAAGTGTAAAATTGATATTTCAATCATTATTCAGATTTTATATCATCTAGATATGAGTCATGATATGGTATTTTGTTGAAAAATTGTTGT
The DNA here is from genome assembly GCA_007258455.2 of Sequoia sempervirens. Lineage (NCBI taxonomy): Eukaryota > Viridiplantae > Streptophyta > Pinopsida > Cupressales > Cupressaceae > Sequoia > Sequoia sempervirens. The sequence continues at coordinate 404,252,764 of VDFB02086081.1, read as the reverse complement.
GATATGGATCGATGATTGGATAATTGTTCACGTGTTTTGATTGTTTGTTCGCATGACAGTTCTATATTGTTGTTGATCTCTTTTGGTAGAACCTGAAAGTTGGTTTCCCCAAAGTATGTCAATGTTTGCCCCTAGTATTTGACACAACTTGCTGAAATGGATATGCACAATAATCAAGCCATGGTAAGATGTTATCACTCTAGGAAAATGATGGCAACATGATGCTGGTATGACCCTAAGATGAAGGAAAGATGCATGAAATAAAAGCCTAGTGCAAAACATGAACTAATTGATGGAGAGCTACAAATAGCGTATGTTTTCTAGATTTTCACGATTTGTTTTTATTGCATTTTTCTTATTATTTTTTTTCGTCGTTACTGAGATGCTTGTTTGCCAAGTTTTCACTAGGGTAACCATTTTTTTTAGAAATTTTTCTATTGTTTTTGTATTTCTTCAGGACGTTTTCTGATGTTTTTGTATTTTTTTAGGACTTTTTCTAATGTTTTTGTATTTCTTCAGGACTTTTTTTGAGATGATGATAAACTGCTTCAGACATAATACTTTTTTAGGTGCATGCTATTGATGGGTTCGTCAAATAGGTCCCCTTCTAGCATTGACAACTTGTATGCTCTTGAAGCGTATAATGCTATGACCACATACATACCTAGCCAATTAGGTTCAAACTTTCCTTTCTTCTCTCTGTCATGTTGATTGTGTGGGTTCTCTTTTAGAACAAGATCACCAACCTAAAAGGTGCACAGTTTGACTCTGTGATTATAGCTGCGAGACATCGTTTGTTGATATGCTTTTAAATGATCAACTGCTCATTGTCTCTTTTCACCAAGAAGTTCCAGTTCTTGCAGTCGGGAAACTCTATATTCATCATCTATGATTAGACCTTTCAGAGATACTCTAAGTGATGGAATATCAACTTGTAGTGGTAAAATGGCTTCTGCTCCATAGACAAGAGCAAATGGTGTTGCTCCTGTTGGCGTTCGGATACTAGTTCGGTAGGCCCATAATGCGGGATTGAGTTGAATGTGCCAATCTTTCCCTGCATCATTCACAGTCTTCTTCAAAATTTACAAAATTATTTTATTTTAGGCCTCAGCTTGGTCGTTCCCTTGTAGATAATAAGGTGTGGAATATCTGTGTTGAATATGGAATCTTTCACAAAGTTCGTCAACATCTTGATTCTTGAATGGTCATCCATTATCTGTGATGATGGAGTTGGGAATGCCATACTGACAAATGAGATAGTTGAGTATGAATGATGAGATTTGTTTGCCAGTAACCTTAGTGAGAGGGACTGCCTCAATCCACTTGGTAAAATACTCTGTCGTTGTGATGATGAACTTGTGTTTGTTCAAGGATGAAGGATGAACCTTGCCAACTAAATCCAACCCCCATTGAGAGAATGGCCAGGTTGGTACAAACGGTTGTAGTTCTTGTGTTGGTGCATGAATGAGATTTCCATGTATATGGCATTTAGAGAACTTTGTGACAAAAGTGAATGATTCCCTCTCCATTGTAGGCCAGTAGTAACCCATTCTAATCAATTTCTTGGATAAAGTTAGTCCACTTGAATGAGTACCACAAATGCCACCATGAACTTCTTGCAAAGCCTTATCAGATTTGTCATGTTCAAGACATCGAAGTAAAGTACCATCAAGACCACGGCGATAGAGAGTGTCAGTGATAAGGGTATAGCGAGAAGATTGGCAGATAAAGTTGCACTTTTGGTTGAGGGATAATTCAAGTGGTAAGATGTCATCTTTTAGGTAGGCATAAATTTTTCCATACCAAGGTGAATCGGATCCAACTAAGTGACAAATGATTTGGCTTTCAGGGGTCTCATAGGCAGGTGTAAATGATTGTTCCACCAGAAATTCGTAGTGAGCCTGAGTTTCTAGGAGTTGTAACAATGAAGCGATTGTGGCCATAGCATCAGCTGCCTTGTTATCAAGCCTTGGAATTTGTATGAACTGGATGTCTACAAAGTATTTCTTGAAATCATCAACCATTTTCTTATAAGGAAACAATTTGTCATCTTTGGTCTGATAGTCATCATTTATTTGGTTAATGACTAACTGTGAGTCACCATAGACTTGCAATTTTGTGATCCTCCATTCCAATGCTATTTTGAGTCCAGTGATTAAAGCTTCATATTCAGCTATGTTATGAGTATATGGAAACATTAGCCGATATGATCAAGGAATGGTATTTCGTTGAAGGGTGACAAAGAGTATGCCTGCCCCCAATCCATGTTGAGTAAATGACCATCAAAATATAATGACCAAGGTTGTTTTGACTCTGCCATGAAGACATCAGCATCTGGAAATTCAATGTGCATGGGATGTTCTACTTGTAGGGGTGCTTCAACTAGTTGGTCAACGATAACTTGTTTGTGATCAATATATTGGATATCGAACTCACTTAAGATCATGACCCATTTTTCTAATCTTCTTGTTAATGTGGCCTTGCTTAACAAATATTTGAGTGGATCAATCTTTGCAACAAGATTAATTATATGATTTAACATGTAGTGTCAAAAATTTTGTGAAGCAAAGACTACTGCTAGACAATCCTTCTCGATGAAAGTGTAGTTGAGTTCCTAACCTGTTAATGTTCGAATGATATAATAGATTGCATGTTATTTTCCCGTAGAGTCTTCTTGTGCTAACAATGCCCCCAAAGATGTCTCTGTGGAAGCAATGTATAAGATGAGTGGTTTGTCTAGATTTGGTGGTATCATAACTGGTGGGTTCATTAAATACTGCTTGATTTGTTGAAAGGCCATTTCACACTTATCATCCCATTTGAAGGGAACATTCTTATGTAGTAGATGTGTAAAAGGTAGACATTTATCTGCTAGTTGTGCAATGAATCTTCTTATGGATTGAAGTCGTCCCTGTAGTGATCTCAACTAACTGATATTCCTTGGAGGAGGCATTTCCATGATTGCTTGTACCTTGGTGGGATCTACTTCAATTCCTTTTGTTGAAACTATATATCCCAAGAGTTTTCTAGATGTGACTCTGAAAACACATTTCTTAGGGTTGAGGCGTACTTTGAAATTTTCCAACCTTGTAAATATTTTGGATAATATCTCGATATGTCCTCTTGTGTATGATTTTTCCAGTATGTCATCGACATAATCTTCCATGAATGTGTGCATCATGTCATGAAAATTTTTAATCATAGCTCTTTGGTATGTAGCCCCAACATTCTTTAAACCGAAAGGCATGACGTTCCAACAGTAAGTCCCCCAGGGACATGTGAAAGCTATTTTGTCCTAGTCTTCAGGTGCAATCTTGATTTGGTTATAACTAGAAAAACCATCCATTAGTGAATACATGGAATGGCCGACCATTAGATCAACTATAGTATCAATGCTTGGAAGTGGAAAATAATCCTTAAGACATGCCTTATTAAGATCTTTGAAATCTGTGCACACTCTAACAATTTTGTTAGGTTTGGATACAAGAACAATGTTGGAGATCCATTCTGCATAGTCAATTGATCTTATAAATCCCACATCGAGGAGTTTCTTAAGTTCTTTAACTAGTAGTGCCACATGAGGATGCATCTTTCTATGTTTTTGTTTCATAGGTTTTACTCCTTGTTTAATGGACAAGTGATGCATTATAAGATCAGGATCAAGACCCGGCATGTCTGCATAAGACCAAGAAAATTTTACTTGATTTTCTTTAAGAAATTCCATGAACTCGGGTACTTCTTTATCTGTCATTGATGCTGCTAACTATAGAATCCTCGGTTTCTCAGTAGTTTCAAGATTAACTGATTGTGTAGGCTCAATCAAGATAGGAGATCACTCATGATAGTGCTCCAAGAGAGTGTCAAGTATCCCACCATTTGGTTCCTTAAAAAGGTTTTCACCATCTGATACGCTCTTTGTTTTATCTTTTGTTTGATCTAACACTGCCAGATTCTGGTTTTCACCATTAGATCTTTATTTTTGATTTTTACTTTTGCAGCTAGGAAACTTGACACTCTCTTGACTAAGGATCTCATGTAAAAAATTTCTAGTGGAACAATCATTTACATCATCTGCGGAAAGGAAGTTTATGATAGATTTGTCAGTTAGAAACATAGGTATATCTAGAGGTTCAGATAGATCCCAATCAATGAGATCGAGATGTATTAATGATAGTGGGTCATTAGGTTGTGTGAAATCAGATATGGTTATGGTCATAACGAAGGTGTCTATAGGATCCAAGGTATGAGGTAGATCAATGATGGTATTGTCCTCATGATAGTCTTGTTCTATTAAATTTGACTCGGTATCCCTAGAATCATAGTTGTGTTGTAGTTCAGATTCATGTGGTTGGGTCCCTGAACCTTCTCCTTTGATTAGAGTAGATGTATACTTATGTATCACGTCAACCTATTTATCCATCCATAATTCATCATTATGGATGGTATCCCATTCGTATTCTCTGGAGTCTATGTCAGAGTTATTGTCGATGAAATTCTGAATTGTTGTCAAGCATGTTTCTCTTGGATTAGAACTTTCTTGCAATGTGAGTACAATATCATTCAATTATTTGGATGTTGTTTCTTTTGAGTTAGTATCATAGCCTAGTCCTATTTTATCCTTTGCGTCAAGTCCTGGAGGATCAATAGGCTCAACTACTTGTTTTCTTTTTCGATAGGACCATTACCCTCATAGCCCATCTTTTGCATGATTGAATATCCCTTACCGTATTTATCAGTTGGTAACTTGATATTAAGAACTCTTTCATCTACATCTTCATCTTTATAGAGCCATTTTAGCATTTCGCTATCCTCAGGATCTTCCATCGGGAATTTATCCTTGATAAATTTTCCATTGAACTTTGTGATTGGTTCTGCCGTAGATTGTGTTGATGTTGACGCTACAAATATCCAATGATGTGTGATAGAATTTTGTCCATCTGACTGAGGTGATGTAGGAAGATTAGCCAGATAAAGAGAATATTCTCCTACTCCATTATCTTTGAACCGTAGTTGCTTTTCAAAGGTTTTGGTTAGTTGACTGATTGGTGTATCAACTTTGGAGAAGTGTTAGTAGTCGCTTCTTGATTGTTAGGAACCAAAGTGTCTTGACTAGCTTTGATGGTAGCACAAGTTTGACTATGAGAATTATTAGCTGATATTGTGATCTCTTGTCCATCATAAGGAAACTTAAGACACTAATGATACGTAGACGGTACAACTTGCATATCGTGCATCGAAGGATGACCCAACAAGATGTATGTGAGATCACAGTCTAATACTTGACAGAAAGTATTTTTGATAACAGGTCCCACTATGATTGGTAGCATGATTTAACCATTAGATGCTCTTTCCTCATCATCATAGGCTTTAATGGTAATCTTTCTTCTAGGATCAATGGAATCCTAAGAAAATCCTAAAGCCCGAATTAATTTCATGGTACATATGTTCAAACCAACACCTCCATCTATTAGAACTAGTCTAACATGAAACTTGTGGACCATGACTTCTAAGTATAATGATGAATTATGGGGATGTGTGATGGAAACATCATTTTTTCGGAGAATGAAAGGCATGTGGGTGAGGACAAATGTCCCACCATGGCTTGAAATTGGTCTACATTCAAATCATCGGATACAGTTGTTTCAATGAGGGCTTTGTCTAGAATTTCTTTATGCATTGGGGAAATCTTCAAAAGTTCCAAAATAGAGATCTGAGCGGAAGTTTTTCCAAGTTGATTGATTAAATCTGTAGATGTCTAAATTTGGACACTTAATTTATCCAAATTCATCCCCTTTCATCTTATTTTTGTTAATTAAGTAATACTACTATTATTTAATTAATATCTTTAATTCCGCCAAATCCCTAAGGTATTTAATCAATAATACTTCATCTCTTTAATCCTTCTTCCATCAATTGAATTAAATAAATATTCTATTTATTTAATTCCCTTCATGTCACATCCTCCATCATTTTTATCTTATCCTAATCCTTCTTCTAATCCCATCATTAAGATGTGCACATGCCTAATCCTTGATTAGGGGGTGTCACATCCTCCAACTTTTGCAAGTTGGCCTCTAATCTCTCTTAGCCACCTAACCCTCCTCTAATCCTTCATTACTCTTCCCCATGTGATCTTTGACTTGTCACATCAAGTCACATGTGAAATCTAACTCTCCCTAATCTTCATTAATTAAGTCTAATCAAGTACTTGCACAATCCTAATCACTTAATTGAGTCAACCTATTAAATGCTTTTCCTTTTTGACAAGGCATCTCCCTTCCCCATGTGAATTTTTAATTCACATTTAATCCCCCAATGCATTTAAAAGAATTTTAAATTCCTTCTCTCATCCCAATGAGAATATTTGAAATTTTTAATTCCCCCACTTGTCCTCTCACCCACATGGGGACAATTACCTCCTTTATGAGGAGATCTTGTCCAATCCCAAGGTATTTTGTACCCCCCTCCATGTCATGTACCATCCTTCCACCTCATGTCCACTTCACCTTTTAGGGCTACATCACATGCCACATGTCAAGATGTGAGGGCTTGTGAGTTCTCAACTCACCTTAGCCCTACATCTTGATATTTGGTGGCTCAATCTTGGCCATCCATTTTCCCTAGGAATTCTCAAAAATATTATAAATACCCCCTCTTTTCTCTCATTTTAGGGAGATCATTTTGCTACCCAAACTCTTGCAATTTTGTTTCTCAACTTATACTTAACCATTTTCATGTTTTTATCCACTTGCACTCATCCTCACAACATCATTTAGCTTGCATCTTGTGCCGTCCAAGGAGCATACACATCAAAGATCGAAGGGCCAACCAAAGGATCGATTCGATGCAAGGTATAAGGTTCCATTTTGTTGCTTTTGCTTTGTGTTGTTTCCAACTTAGGCTAATCTTGAGGTGTAGGTTGTTTTGGTGTCTATTTGCACTCTTTTACTTGCTGCTCATTTTCTAACGCTCACATTCGACCTATCACAAAATCATATTGATGTTGAGGCGGTGACACAATGGATTTTGAAGGAACACCTTTTAGAACAACTTTAGCTTGTGCCCTTGTTACGTTAACTTCTTGATACTCCACTTTCTCTTTGACTTTTATAACATTAACCCATTCGTCATCAATGTAGATATGATTGATTATTAGCTCATCGATATGATTCACATTCTTTCTGGAAGACTCACCCTTTTGATAGTTGGGAAAAGGATTTTGAAATGCTTGGTGGTCTTCGTTTGATTGTTGGTTTCCTTCTATTGTGACAATGTCTTTGTCGATTAAATCTTGAATAGTGTTCTTCAAGGCTTGGAAATTATTTGTATGATGGCCTTTACATCTATGATATTCACAATAGTATGCATCATTCCATGATGGTGGTTTCACACTAGGTTCGAAGTTACATTGAGGCAGTAGGGTAATAACATTCTTTGCCATCAAGTCTTTAAGGGAAGATTCTAGAAATTTCCCCAATGGAGTAAAAGTTCTTCTGTTGGAGAAGAATGAAGGTCATTATGGATTCGTGTATGATGTATTTCCTAAAGCATTGTTATTGTTGTTTCCATGATACACTTGATTGTTGGTATTATTGTGATTTGGAACAAAATTTGGATTTTGGTTATTCCTCAAAGGAGGAGGGGAGTTGTTTCCCTAATTTGTAACTGAGTTGAAATTGTTGTAGTTGTTGTTGTGAGGAACACTAAGAACATCTGGCTTAGCTGATACATGATGTGCATCTACAACACCATCATTCACCACATTCTTGTTGAGATTCCAAAACTTTGATTTGTCATCGTTGTGATTTGATGAGCTAGGATTGTCTCTATCAAGTTTGATTATTCCCCTCTGGACTAATGCATTTTCAATAATTTTCTAAAAAGAGGGAGGAAAATGAAAATTTAGACGATAACTCATCTCTTGATCCAAGCTATTTATGAATGTAGTGATCTTTTCCTTTTCAGGAAAATGACGTGGATATAGTGAACAATCTTCTCCATCTCTGAAGAAATGTGATGAACGGTTCACCAGGTTTTTGTTTAGTCTTGCATAGATCAATCATTGTGATTTGGTGTTGTATGTTATAGGAATATTGTGAGATGAACTCATTGATCAATTCCTCAAATGTTTTGACAGGCGGTGTGATTTTTGATAACCATTACATAGATTGGCCTCCAAGACTTCATGGGAACAA
>VDFB02086081.1:404093269-404244469 GCA_007258455.2 Sequoia sempervirens | reverse complement strand
CCATCTTTCACAATCTGATAACTATTATGTCTTCCATCATACAAAGAAAATCTCTCATATAGCCATGGTATCCCAAACATCAAATGGCATATGCTCATAGGTACAACATCACACAAGATTCTGTCTTTATAACCACCTATTTGAAACTCAACCCAAGATTTCTCCTTGACCAAAAGAGTATGTTCACCATTCAACCAAGAAACATAATAGGGTACCTCATGAGGAATCCTTGCTAAATGCAACTTATCAACCATTTCCTAAGATACCATATTATCTAGGCTATCTAAATCTACCATTACAATACATACGTTGTTTTTGTACTTGCATGTGGTCTTGAAAAGTGAATTTCTTTGTGTTGCTTCACTGATTTCCTTTGACATGTTGTCTTGTCTTTACAATTTCCAACTTTCCTTTTATGCAACCTATGAATACAAAATTCACCATGCTCCCTTCAGGTTTTGGTTTTTGACTAAGTGTCGGCCCATGCCTTCAAATAAATTTATTAGCCCCCTTTTTTATTGTCACCGCGGCCTCTGCCATGTGTTTGCTCATCGCTCTCCAAAGGATTTTTCTCCTTTCTCATTTATCGGTCCCAATATGCTCCCACATGTGTTCGCCGCAAGTTATTTTGATTGCTTCCTTTCACTTCCTCGTTAGTCCCCACTCATGTGCCATGTAGCTCCCATTCACAAAAAGGTTTGGTGGGCACCGCAGACAAAATCTATCAAACATTATTGCTACATGTCATCTCTGCACAAGTTTTTTGCAAAGAAAGGTAAATCGACTGTGGGCAATGAAATGCTGCCACACATCCCTTTAGTGCACGCTTCTTCAATGCAAGGAACAAAGAAAACAAAGGGTTGTGATATTTTTCCATGTGTTCTAATTACCTATCCAAAGAGGTGACACTAGTCTGCACAGTAATTTTCTAGGACCACTGCCATCATTCATAGGGGATGCACCTGAATGGAGGGTGACCAAATGTTGTGTCTCCAATATTTTTTGTTACAACTGAGGGAAATCATTGCCTCAACATCATTTCCTAGGATTCTGAATCATTTCAATTGTTGCTCGCTAGGTAGTGGAAGGCTCACTATAAATATTGCTCTTTGCTTCTGAAGAAGGGTTTTGGTTCCAATTCAAGAAGTTGGAGGTTCCAAGTTTGAAGATTACCTGCTACATGCTTTTTAAGCTTTAATAGTTTTAGAATTATAGGATTTTTAGAGAGACCAAGCCTTTTATTGTTTAGATTATTGCAAGAACGTATAGACTATGCCATTGTTTGGCCTCTCTATTTCTTATGCTATTGATAAACTTTATACTGTTCCATTATTGTTTGAATGGTTTATTTGTCATACTTCTATAATTTGAATGCAAGTTTGCTAGTTTAGATCATATCTTTGGACTCTTCTCTTCAATAAATAGTTATGATTATTATTTTATGTCATTGAATGAGTTTTTCATGCTGCAACCCTTAATTTCAATTATTCTAAGACATGGTAAGTTGCTAAGCAAGCCCTTAGATCATATACAAAAGATAGGTTTATCGCGCCTTTTATCTATATTCTGGCGCATCACCTTAGTTAGATTCTTTATTTTTATATTTGCTTCCATTTCCCATTCCAAAACCCCATTTATAGAGGAAGTTGACTTCTTTAAAAATTTAGAGGTCACTTAGTTTAGCACAATAAGTCCCCCATAAACTGAGTTTCCCACAAAGGGTTGTTACCTTCCAAATTTTTGGCATCAACATTTTTTCATTTTCTTGGCACGCCCAATGGGACTGAGCTTAAATGAATCAAATTTTTAGAAGGGTGTATGAGCCATTGGCCTATTACTAGGTCCCAAACAACAAATAATCCTAGTGTATTATTACCACCATTAGGGACAGTATGACCTGTGACCCAATTAGTGAATGTTTCAATTCCTCCCCCCTTTCTGCTAGCCATGTTGCCTATCACTAACATAAATTGTGTGGCATGGGATGCTAAAAGCCCTCTTATTGCACCAGTAGCACCTATTTTTTGGATCGCTATCCCATTTTTCACCCTAAAGGCTATACCTAAATTCACCGAAGATGGCTCAAGAACATCGTCTGAACATTTGCACGTTGTTGCAGACGTATGTCTGGTACATGGGGTTACAACCCAAAATGTGGCATTAAGGTTTCTTACTGCCTCTTTCAGGGGAAAGGCACTAGATTGGTACCGCACATTGCAAGAAAACACTATTTGTACCTAGGATGAGCTTGGGCAGCCTTACTATAAGAGATTTTTGAATGAAGGAGATTGATAATCTCTATATTATTAGCTCTCGGTCATAAAGCAGGCCCTACACGAAACCATGTCTGACTTCAATTCTTGGTTCCATACAAGCTAGTAGAGGATTCAAGTTGATATCCGCCCACCACTCGATTTGGCATTCATGTTCTACTTGAAGTCTATCAATCCCAACATTTCAATGATGATCTAGTCTCTTAGTGGAACCATGCTACCAGGTACATATAGCATCGTTGTCAAGAAAGAGAATAATTTGATAAACAATAGGAAATTACTGCCTTGACCCATCATTCCTATATTCCCTGATATATCAGTTCTTGCTCAGGAGATGCCTTCTACTGGTGCACTAGATCCTCCTCAATCCATATACATGTATCTGAGCATGCAACAAATTTTTTCCTATACATCTAGCTTTTCAAAGGAGGAGATGAGTGAGTTCAAGGAAATGTTGCAGATTATTGTCAATGAGATAACCATTATCAAGCGCAATTAGGGCATACCTCTGAAGCCTACCTAAAAAAATTATCAAGGTGGAAGGCCTTCTTACCAAAAAACCAGTTCCAAGGAGGCACCCGCACAAATTCGCAGGCGCAAACAACAAATCAGATAGTACTGGTACCCACTCCACTGCAAACTGCTAACCTAAGTTTGAGTAGAGAGATGACCACGGGACAAAAAAAATTAGTGGATGACACCAACCCTTGGTGCTTCCCTTGCAGAAATTCACACATGCCCTGAAACTGTTCGCATGACAACCTATAACAAAAGGTGGTGGAGCAGCACAACCAAGCTACAATGTCATACCCTAGAAGCTATGTGTATACCTCTTTGCAAATGGACAATGTGGTGCTCATCTCACAAATGCAAGGGATGTCACTAGAACAAGAAGCAAACATCACTCTTGACCATGCACTCTTCTTATGGGTGGAAGAAGAAGAAGAGATATTTGCCAATGATACATCCACATCTAAAACACCGTAAGTACAATCTAACTACAACACTCACTCAAAGAGGATATTTATGGGTGAACCAGTTGTCCCACGTCGGTCTGTAACCTAAAAGTGCTTTTGACCAGACACCTAGTACCTCTGCAGTGTTGTCGAATATCAACCACAAAGGGAAGTTGTTATAAGAAGAGTGAGGGAGCAGAAACCTCTAAATCTGCCACCATTCAATGTGATGGAACAATTGAAGAAATCATCTACTAATGTGTCTCTGTGGGATATTCTAGCCATCCCAAAACAAAAAACGCTACTACAGAAGGCTCTCTGAGAAGACATAAGTGCAACGCCAATGGAGCTATTTCCCAAAGAAAGGGTTGTTGATCAACCATCTTCTGCCAAAGTTCTTACAAACAACACAGTAGAAGCCCCTACTAAAGTAAGAGATAAGCCACAACCTCAACCTTTCTTCTTAACTCTCATTATAGGGGAGAAATTATTACACAAGTCATGATTGATTCTGGTGCTAGCACCACAGTTATGCCTAAAAAAATAGCTAAAGCTTTAGGACTCAGCTATGAACCCTTAAAAAGAGGATTGATGCAACTTGATGGAAACATAGTCAAAACCATAGGCATCATCAAATCACTCCCCTTGATGCTATTTTATTTCCCTAGTATCACAATGCTGCAAGACACTATGATCATAAATGTCCCCCCCATGTTCAACCTCTTCCTATACCAAGAATTTACTTCAAAAGTGGGTGGATATTTGTCCTTGGATTGGTCACATTTGATCCTTAGAACCAAGCATGGTGTGAAGATGAAGATAGAATCCAAAGCTTTACATTCAGAACATGTAGTCGATGAATCCATGATCAATTTTGAAGCTACACATACTTCTATCATCAAGCAAGAAATGTATTGTACTGATCTACTAGAAGATGAAAAAGTGACCGAAGACCAGAATGATCAAGAAGATGTTCTCCTGAGTGAACATATAGATACTAACCCTTTCGGAAACTACCATGCTACTGAGTTGGGCACCTATGTCATCTATGATGAAGATCAAGTGCTCCCGAAGGTTGTCAAAGAATTTGAAGGTGATCAAGCCTTAGAATTGTGGACATTGCACTTCGACGGAGCAAGATGCAAGAATGGCACAAGAGCCACAATATGTTAATATCCCCACAGAATGAAAATAAACTAAGGTCTTTCCACTTACAATTCACCTACTCAGACAATGAAGTTGAATACAAAGGACTAGTGCAAGGTATCAGCCTTGCGAAATGGATGGGCATAAAGCAACTAATGGTGTTTGGAGATTCTGAACTAGTAGTCAATCAAGTCTGAGGAATTTTTTCAGCCAAAAATGTCTACATGTGATCCTATAGATACCAAGTTTGGGACCTGATTGAGGGATTTGAAGCCTTCAACATTCAGACGGTGCCTCAAAAATAGAATATAGATGTGGATCGCATGACATCAATCGGATCTTAGTTTGATCCTACCTTCAACCTCTTTGAAAAAAAACACTTTGTACAAGTAATAGTTCGATCAATGATTCCAAACACTGACCAAAGTTGGAAAGTGTTTAACAGCGATGAACACATTGCTTTGTTCCTCCAACAATTAGGAGAATTTTCTAACTTGCTCCAATTGAAGATCATCAAAACCTATGAAGGACAGATCATCCAACTAAAATCCAAAAAACTTCCAAAAGGATTGGTCACTCTCAAAAACCTTTTCGATTCTGATGATGCAAGAAATGAAAAACTAAAGTTTGTAGCAGACAAAGGTGACTATGCAGACCTTCTGGTCAGAGATGGAAGGAAGCTCAAAGTGAGGAAGGACGTCCCTCATGACGATAAAGAAAGGCTTATCAAATTTTGCGATAAATATGAAGGAGTGGTGGCCTGGTCATATGATGACCTTAGGGGATATGACCTTAATATCATTCAACACATAATAGAGTTTCCAGAAAGTGCAAATTTTTTCCACCAAGAAAAAAGCCAGTCAATCCCAAGATTGAAGCACTAATGGCATAAGAATTAACAAAGTTAATCCAGTCATGGATTGTCTTCTCAATCAATCATAGCACGTGGGTATCCAATTTGGTTCTCGTCTGAAAGAAAAATGGAGATATTTTCCTATGTGTGGACTTTCGAGACCTAAACAGAGCATCCCTAAAGGATCATTACCCACTACCTTCAATGGAGTCAATCTTGCAAACGGTGGTAGGGTCAGAGATGTTTTCCCTATTAGATGGCTTCTCCGGTTACAATTAGATCTAGGTCAAAGAGGAGGATCAACATAAGACAACATTCACTACCATATGGGGAACGCTCACCTACACTAAGATTTCATTTGGCCTTTCAAATGTAGGAGCTACCTTCTAGCGGGAAATGGATATCGCTTTCAATGAACTAATCAATGAGATTATCCTAATCTATTTGGATGATTTGAAAGTGTTCTCCAAGTCCAACGATGACCATTTTGATCATCTAGAGATGGTGTTCAAGAAATACCAAGAGTTCAGGATATGTTTGAACCCAAAAAAATGTGTCTTTGGAGTACCGCAAGCCAAACTACTAGGGAACGTAGTGTCCAAAGAAGGAATTTCAGTTGATCTTGAGTGGGTGAAAGTGATCAAAGAGCTTCCACTCTCGGTCAACAAGAAAGGTGTTCAGTCCTTCTTGGGGAAGGTAAATTTTGTTAGTAAATTTATTTATGATTTTGCAAGAATAATTAGGCCAATTACCCTAATGTTGAAAAAGGATCAAATATTTAAATGGAAAAAAGAAGCCAGAGAAGCCTTTGAGAAAGTAAAGGATGCTATCTCTTCTGCTCTTATTCTGGTCAACCCAGACTTATCGAAGGACTTCATAATGTATGTATTTAGTAGCAATTCAAGCATTGCTACTATCTTAACTTAGAAAGATGACGAGGACAAGGGAGAACATCTGATAGCATTTCACCCTTGGACCCTAAAGGAATATGAAACAAACTACAACTTTGTAGAGAGGTAGGCATTTTCCATAGTTAAGGGACTTAAGAAGTTCCAACACTTAATCTCTTGTAATAAGGTGATTGTCTATGTTGCACATTCTAGTGTGTGCAAATACATCATGGGAGGATAAATTATTGAGAAAAGAGACAATTGGATCACCAAGATCCTTGAGTATTATATTGAGGTTAAGCCTACAAAAATTGTTTGGGGAAGAGGACTATGTGAATATCTTGCACACGATGAAGAAATGGTCACCGAAGAAGAGCATTCAGAACCAGTCCTAATGAACAAGTTTGAGTCTGAAGGTTGTTGGCTGGTAGACAGAGTAAGGTTTATGCATACAGGAAAATATCCATCGGGCCTTCCTTCTCAGAAGAGGAGGTTCTATCAACTACAAAATAGTGGATTCATGCTCATTGAAGGCATCCTTTTTAAGAGAAATTTCAACGATGTTCTATTGTGATGTGTTACCATAGAGCAAGCAAAAAGGATCCTCGACACTTACCATAGTAGTTCTACAGGTGGTAATTTCTCTGCAAAGACAACCGCTATCAAAATCATGTGTGTGGGGTACTTTTGGCCAACACTATTCAATGATTCCTACTCCTTGGTGAAAGCTTGCAAGGAATGTTAGTTCTTCGCTAGAAGAAGAAAGAATTCTGCAATACCTCTAAATGTGATAGTGGTTGATGATTCATTCATGCAATGGGGTTTAGAATTCATCAAAATGATCAATCCAGCCTCCAGTGCAGGACACAAATGGATCTTAACAGCCACAGACTACTTCACGAGATGAACCAAAGTTGTGCCACTAAAGAATGTGACAGAGGCAGAGATAGTGGATTCCCTGGAGGAACTTGTGATTAGATTTGGCCCGCCCAAAACTATCATCTCAAAGAATGCTAAAGCTTTCTTGGGATCCAAGGTAAGTCAATTCACACACAAAATATTCCTTAAAACATTGTCAAATTACTACCCCCAAGGGAATGACTTAGTCAAATCTGGTTTGACTCCTCAAAAGAATTGGGTCGAAATATCAAAGGGAGTGGCATAAAAACCTTCGAACAACACTTTGGGTGGACCACATAACTCCAAAGCAAGTCCTCAAGAATTCACCATATGAGCTAGTTTATGGAAAAGAGGCATTATTTCCTATCTCTATGGAGATCCCATTGCTGTAATTGCTAAAGTCTCTCGAGGTGGAGCAAAATGACACAATGGAGGTGTATTTAGCCAAGTTGCTAGAAGTACAAGAAAAAAGGGAAAAGTCCCTAACATCCATGACTAACTACCAAAAATTAGTTAAATGGTGGTTTGACAAGAAAGTGTCTGACCAAGGTCTAAAGTGCAGAGAATTAGTGCTAAAATTTAACGAAAGGGCCGCGAAGCCAAGTCAACATGGAAAGTTTGATAGCCTTTGGGAAGGCCCATTCAGAATAATTCAATGCAAAGAGCATAATTCATATGAGTTCGAAACTATTGAAGAAGAAGCGTTGGGAATTCCGGTCAACATAATTCACTTGAAATTATTCAATTAAGCTTGCTTACCATACCCATGTAAATATGTTTATATGCTTTTCCCTTTTTTCCCTTTTGGTTTGTTGGCTAGTCTTTTTATTTATTTTATGGTTTGAGGTGAAAAAGAACAAGTGACCCATTATTGTAGAGAGTAAGGGAAATAAACTCATAGCTGAGCATAATAGAAAGATTAAAACACCCACATGCAAAATTCATACATGCATGCTGAAAAGAAAAGATGACCCAGTTGTAGAATCCAATAGAAGGCAACAAGATGATTATATAAAGAGATATTTTCATTATATATGCTTTAATATTTACATTTTCAAAATGGATTAGAGGCCACACTTCCAAAAGTATATATATTTATTCCACTTCTTTTATATATTTTACGAAAATCATTTTTCAAGCATGTATAAAAAAATAGACTAATCACTATGAGACTTTTAGAAAGCAGAAAAAGAAAAAATGTGAGTCTTCAGTTCACAACATGAATAGAAAAAATGGACACATCAATGGAATTTTCCACAATATCCTCGTCTACAGGGGCATTATCAATAGTAGCAGCATCATCCAATGGAGCAAAAATAGATAGAGGGTTCACCACATTCCTGAAGTTTGTGTACCAGTCGATGTTGTAGAACTGCACCACATTATAGATACGGAACAAGAAGTGGCAGGCTCGAGTGACCCTCTAGAAGTGCTCATCTTACAACTGGATGTGAAAGCCACTAAAAAATGACAGCCATGGCATGAATGCATCCTCTTCTATGAACCTTCAAAGGTGTCTCATAGTCAGAATTCCCCCACCATGTGTAGCATTTGCAACGACCTCCTTGAGGCCATTCAAGTACTTCTTGGGGAAAATTTCCTTCACCAAACACAAGATCAAAGGCTTGGGAATTCCTATATCTAGCGTGGAGGTGAAAATGTGTGAGCACACATTAATTTTAACTCTATATCTATCCTCATACTCAAGGTAGTCCCATCCGAAGACCCATTTTATGCCTATGATAGATAGTGAGTGCTTGTTCTTCGTCATCCTTTTTAAGCGCTTGGTAGAAATATCTCCTAAGAAGGAAGTTTGATACTTATGTGACACTAGCCTAATTGGGGTGTTCATCTTGTTAGACTCTCTGTGAATACCTTAAAACTATCTCTAGAAAGCACCTAAGTCGAGCCTATGAAAATGCTACACAACTTTAAATGCTAAACTGCTACACCAATTACCTAATACCAATTTTGCTCAAATTGCTAAGTGTGATTTCACTACTGCTTAGATGCCTATTTATAGAAAATTTGAGGAAAGGTATGGTAATCTAATTTCCATAAATGTGATGTTAATCGAGTACCAACTTGAAAGTTGTTCCTAGGCCTGCTCAAAATTTCCACCTAGTTGCATTTGCTAAGTACGTTTTGTTGCATGCAAAACTAATAAGGGCTAATTAATTAGCTTAAGTTGGTGACAACAATCGGTGGTGTTATGCATGGCCAAGGAATGAGTTTTCATTCTCCAAGTTTTTTTCTCATTCTAAGGTAGAGCTCGTATCTTTTCAAATGTTGATCACATCTTTGGCTTAATCATTCTTTTCGGGATATTAATTTCCAACGCATACGAATGCTTAAGTTATTAGCAAGGCATCGACTCAAGTTCCAAGAAAATTTTGTTGTACAATACGGTTGCTAATTGCAATTATGAATTCTTGTCACACCAAAATGTCAAGTAATTCATCTCACACAAGCCAAAGGGTTGGCAATACATGCCAAATTAAATGCAAAAAGGTAACTCCCGTCTGCCACCTTGAGAAAAGATCACAAGGTATTGCTTGTAAGAGTTTTAAAGCACTTAAAGGCTTTCTTTCAAGAATGCTACTCAAAGAAAAAAGAAAAAATTTCTAGTGCATAGCTAGAGTTGAAGTAAATTTGTAGAAGAATTCAAGCTAAAGCAAAAAGCTTCTCGCAAATCAACAATGGTAGAAAGTTCAAGCCAAGAAGCTAGGCAAGTAACGACACAAAGCTTAGCTAAAGCTCTATGAGGAGCACCAACCGTTAATTTCTTTAAGAATATTTTTTATGCTACACTAGGTATTCCTGGCAAGCCAAAATGGGAAAACACAAGGCAACTAGACAAGCCCAAAAATTATAGAGACCAGAGCTTAGTTCATAAAGATTGAGATAGTATTCATGATCCCTTTCTTGTAAAGAATCATAAAGGATTGAGGGAAACAACCTGTGAAAGAATGAAGGTGTCAAAGGTAATGTCGACAACAAAAAATGCATGGTTCAGTGGTTTTCCTCAATATATGATCCCATCTATGCATTTCTACCCAGAATTAGTCGATGTGGCCATCAAGTGTTTCAACCCAAGTACCAACACTATTGAGGGTTGAACTCTGTCAGTCAACATTAGCCCAACTGCCATCTGGAATATGTTGTACATTCCAGATCTTGTGCAGAGAGGGATGGAAGTGGAAACATTTACTCCAAATCAAGGGGATCATATATGGAGCACCCAAAATAAGGCTTTGGAATTTTATAACAAAGAAACCCAGAGGATTGAAGTAGAACAAGGGAAGCCACCAAGAATTCCTGCTTCATACGACACTTTCAAGGAAGACTTGCAAGATTCCTTTTCAATGATGGCATTTGTTTTCGGTCTGGATACGGACCAAGAGGTACACACTTTTCAATTGGGCCCGGCTTTCCAATTTCACAGGCAAAAATCTTATTTCTAGTATGATTCCATGGAGTACCCCTTAGAAAAAATGATAGAGAAAATTAACAAATATCAAGTTGAATGGAAGTTTATATTTTTCTCCTATCTTGCTCATATGTTTTTGTATCAAAACCCTAATTTCTTTGATAAGTGGGTAAAGTTGTCTATCTTTGATGAAAAGAAGAGGAAAAAGCTAGTTTCTATCTAGACCCCTCTCCTCTCTTCTACTTTTGATTATTACGCATTTTTGGATTATTTCTTGACTCCAATTTTGCAAGATTTGCAAGGGGGGGAGTGTATTAATCGGGTCACTTTGACTCAAACAAAGTTTATGCAAAATTTCATCCCCAAATGTGACTAGTTTTTCAAAGTGGATTTTACATTCATCTGAATGTGAGGCTTCATTGGGGAACCATTTTTCCTTCCAACATGTGTGACTAATTGAATGTTGGCCCTTGAATTGTTCTGAAAGAGGTGCATTATTGATATTACCTTCTGTAATAGAAAAAAATGTCAAGAGGAAGGGATTCTTCACCTATCCGCAAATTTTCAAAATAGTGGCCATGAAAAATAAGCAAACACACCCGCTACTACAAGATAAGTTGGCTCATTTAGGGTTGGTAATGATCTATGACCAGTGGGATTACAACCCTTTCAATGATTTACCATATGAGCATCTCAAGGTAACTCACAACCCTCAGCCTTACTAGGAGCAGAGGCACAACTCACTAGAGGATGAAGATGAATTATTGGTTGACTTGATTCATATCCCCATGGAAGATAGAAGAAAACAGTGGCATAGGTTCTATTTCATTGTTGTGGATTATAATGAGAACCTCAAAATCTAAAAAAAAATATGTACAATAAGCTGAGAAATGAAGAGGAATGGACTAATGAAAGGATTAGAGCCTTCCGGATATATCACCAGGAAACAAAATGGCTTGATGATCCTTATGAAAGAATAAATGAGGATAAATTATTTGAAGAGCTTTGGGATGATGAGCACCTTGCTTCTGACATAAGCGATAGCAGAGGTGACTACCCCGATGAAGGAGAAGAGCAGGCGAAAGAGGAAGATGAGACATCAACATCCTCCACCCAGCAAAGGAGGAAGTCTACAAGGTAGTCTACCTATGTCACTTCAAATGTATGACTAACATGTCACGATCCTTATAGACACTCACCCAGGCCTCAAAATCAACAAGAGTTCCCTAGCAACAATAGCCAGAGACTATAGAAGTTGGAGACACCCTGCCTGCTAAGTGACAACACACAAAAGCTATTCCAGGAGAAGGATCAAAAGGAGTCATTGCAAGCCAAGTGCTCGAAATGAGCCAGGAGCTCAAAGCAAGTAAGGAGCCATCAACGAGTGGAGCACCGCCATCATCCAATCAATAGGTAATTTTCACTTCCACTTTTCTTACTTCCCAATCTTTGGTATCCTCTTCCATTTCTACAACATCCCTTACAATGAGTGTCATCCCTACTTTCTCTGCCCCTACCACAATGTTTGTGGAAGGTTTCTCCCAATTGGCCCAAACTGGGCCATCTATTTTAACACCTCCATGAAGTTTAACACCAGTCGTTACTACTCAATCTATCCTCACCTCTCTTTTTGAAAGCTCAGCCATCATTGGCACCCCTATTGCCTTTGTTACCTTGGGTCCAACCTAGTATGCATATAAAATGAACTCGATTATGACTATGCCAGCACTATAGCAACTGATGAGCCCTTCCGCCAGTTCACAAACTAAACTATGGTAGGTTCCCTTTTTCTCCCCAAAATTTGTCAATCTCCCATCAAAGAAAATGCAAGGGCCTTCTACACTTGTATTCCCTTTTGTCCTGCCTCTCGATACATCTATTGTTGGTGGACTAGTTCAGTCATCATATGAATTCATATCCCAGGGAGAAGCCACAATGTAAATGTGAGCCCTCCAGATCCAAAAGTGAAAAGCGAAGGATGATAAAAAGGGGCAAAGTCTAATGTGTATATAGTTTACAATGAGGCACAACAAACACTAAATTTCACCACCATGTATTTGAATGTTGTCAAACCACAGGGTGAGATTTTGTTGAGTGATTACCACATGTATGCCATGGGGTTTGATCTGGCTGCAACCCAGCCGTAGGATAGGGTAGAACTCACAGAGGAAACACAACAGGTGGTGATGACTAACTTCCTAAAGTTTGGCCATCAATTGAAGAAAAAGGAGGAGCAGCTAAATCTTGTGAAGGAAAGGGTTGGTTTTTTGGAAATGAAGGAGAAATCACTAGAAGCGGAGGTTGCACACTTGTCTAAGAAAGTGTGAGAAGAATATTTGGAGCAGAGAAAACTCCAAGAGAAACTCAATAAGTCCCAGTCCATTGACCCCACATTGCTCAACGAGCTACGGGCGAGGAACCAAAAATACCAGAGCCAATTGACCTCGACGGAGCAAAATCTAGAACAAAAGGATAAAGAATTAGTAGCTCAATGTGCTCTATATGAGCAGGAATTAGAAAAGAATCATATGGGATTCTTGGGCCAAAAGGCCCAGTTAGAAAAGGAGCTTCAAGAGATAGTCTTCTCTTGACACAGAATTGGCAAACCACGCCTGAGTTGAGGAGAACTAGTATAAAGAAATAAGTAGCTTTAGGGAGTAACTAGTATAAAGAAAGGGCTCTCTCCAAGCCTCCTCCATGCAGCCAGAGCTCATCCCATTGGCTCATCAGCTATATACTTCTTATTAGGAAAAGGTTAAAACCTTCTACCTAACACTGCATCCAACACTCTGGTTCATCTCAAAGGCAAAAAAATTGAGCCAGGAGGTTCACGAAACAATTGATGAATTCCCACAGTTTATCTTAGAGAAGGTTCCAGAAGCAAAGAGTTTGTTGACCAAGCTATATTTGGTCTCTGATGAAGACCTAGCCAAAGCAAGGATAAAAGATCAAGATATTGTTGTCCAGACGACAAACAAGTTCATCCATTTCCATTGGCCTTCCAGTGTACTAAAGTGGCCATAGCTACTTTGAACCATACAATGGATGGCATGCAAGAAAATTTCTCCCATTTGAGTGAGATGGGTTGATCGCCATAGCCGAACAAATTGCATAAAGAATTGAAGAGAAGGAGAAAGACCCGACCACTTTCTAGAGTTTCAGCCATCCTCCTACTACAATAGACATTGAAGGTATTATTCATCCTCTTGTGCAACTACTTTTCCATTATGAGGCACGGGTCAGTTTACCTGAGACACTATTATATAAAGAAACACTTGACCTAGGTGAAGAGCAGGAGAATTTTCGCAATATAGTGAGACCATCCGAGCATAACTGGCCACCCTTGTAGGCAGTCATTTCTAGGCTCTAATTTTGTTTCCAATGGATGGCACTCTGGTTTGTGAACCAGAGAAAATTTTGGGTTCCACATTCCTTAAAGCGAAATGCCCCTTATAGTCACTAGAAGCTGTGAATACAAAATTCACCATGCTCCCTTCGGGTTTTGGTTTTTGGCTAAGTGTTGGCCCATCCCTTCAAATAAATTCATCATCCCCATTTTTTATTGTCACTGCGGCCTCTGCCACGTGTCTGCTCATTGCTCTCTGAAGTATTTTTCTCCTTGCTCATCTATCGGCCCCAATATGATCCCACGTGTCTTCATTGTAGGTTATTTTGATTGCTTCCTTTGACTTCCTCATCAGTACCCACTAGCGTGCCATGTAGCTCCCATTCACAAAAAAAATTGGTGGGCCCCACAAATGACATTTATCAAACATTATTCCTATGTGTCATCTTAGTGCAAGTTTTTCACAAAGAAAGAGTAAATCGGTTGTGGGTAGCGAAATGTTGCCACGTGTCCCTTTAGCGCATGCTTCTTCAACACAAGGAACAAAGTGAACAAAGGGTTGAGATATGCTGCCACATGTTCTAACTTCCTATCCAAAGAGGTGACACTTGTCTACACAAGACTTTGTTGGGACCACTTCCATCATTCACAAGGGATGCACCTGAATGGAGGGAAACCAAATGTTGTGTCTCGAATATTTTTTGTTACAACAGTCGATGGAAATCATTGCCTCAACATCATTTCCTAGAATTCTTAATCTTTTCATTTGTTGCTCACCAAGTAGTGGAAGGCTCACCATAAATACTACTCTTTTCTTTTAAAGAAGGGTTTTGGTTCCAGTTCAAGAAGTTGGAGGTTTTGAGTTTGAAGATTACTTGCTACATGCTTTTTAAGCTTTACTAGTTTTAGAATTATAGGATTTTTGGAGAGACCAAGCCTTTTATTGTTTAGATTATTGCAAGAACTTACAGACTGTGCCATTTTTCTACCTCTCTATTTCTTATGCTATTGATAAACTTTATACTTTGCCATTATTGTTTAAATGGTTTATTTTTCATACTTCTATAATTTGAATGCAAGTTTGCTGGTTTAGATCATGTCTTTCAACTCTTCTCTTTAGTAAATAGGTTTTATTATTATTTTTTGTCATTGAATGAGTTGTTCATGCTACAAACCTTAATTTAGATTATTCTAAGACATGGTAAGTTGCTAAGTGGTCCCTTAGATCTATCCAAAAGATATTTTTATCGTGCCTTTTATCTACATTCTGGTGCATCACCTTAGTTAGATTCTTTATTTTTATATCTGCTTTCATTTCCCATTCCAAAACCCCATTTATAGAAGAAGTTGGCTTTTTTAAAAATTTTGAGGTCACTCAGTTTAGCGCAATAAGTCCCCCATAAACTAAGTTTCCCACAAAGGGCTATTACCTTGCCAATTTTTGGCATCAACACAAACTTCAACCAATCACCTTCAAAGATCTACTAACTGTGCTTTGATACCAACTAATGCAATGACACAGAGGTCATCAACCCAACCAACACTTTTGAGATAATTCAACTACCTTTTGAAAACTCCAAAACCCTCTCTAGGGTTATCTTCTTTGCAACCAACCTACTTACCTTATAGGTAACCAAACCTTGTTTTCAAGTATTACCTCTCAAACACCCTAACAAATCCACTAACCACTCATATTTTCAAGGACCCATTAACCCCACACAAAACATACCTCAAAAATATTATTAGGTCTCTTTGGACCATTCTCACTCAAACTGGTCTTTAGCATTGAAAAGGGCTCTAATTAGCCCATTTTTCCAAAGGAACTCATCTTCAATCTTGTTTCCAACTCAAAATACCCTTAGAAAGTCTTCAATCTGCCTCAAAAACACTAGATTCTCCAAATTTTGAGCCACAAATTGCTTACTAAGACCCACTTTCATAAAACCCTCTTTTTTCTCAAAATTGATAAGGGTTTATTGAAAACCCCATCTCCCAACCTCATACAAACTTGAAACCACCTCAAACCTTACTATTTCTACCTGCAAAAGCTTAATTCACCCACAAATAATGCTTCCCCCAAGAATCTCACATAGTTCCTTCTTTAAATCACTTGAATTCACTTATTTTCACCCTTTGATCAACTAGGGTTTCATGCCCTAACATACTAAGGACCTCTCCTGCCCTTGAAAAATATCAAACATAACATTCTCCACCAAGTATCATTGAAACAAACTTATTATAACCCATTTCCCAACAATCTCTTCATCTTCCCACTTCAAGCCTTGTTTCTAAGGCCTAAAATCTAAACTTTCAACAGGGTAGCATGGAGAAACTCTTACTATAAGGAAAAATGGGGGCATCTGAGAGAAACCTCCATGAACAGTGTTCCTTCGGTAACTTTCATTTTGATTAAGTTGCCTCAAAGACACGTACTACTATGTCCTAAAGTGGAAAGAGACACAGTTAATTCCCACATTAATCCTTATGAGAGAATCACATGTAAATTCAACAACAAGCAATGACAGATTCTAGAAACAGAATCAATACAGATGAAAGATACGACAGAAAAACTAGAACACACAAATTTACATGGGGAAAATCCTTTCAGATAAAAAACCCCACTCTCTAAAGATCGAGCCATTGTGTTATTCAGTAACAAATGGTTACAATACAATTTCAGGCTCATAGCCTTTACAGAGATCAAATCTTGTTCATTCTAGATACAACTTGGTAGCACACAATCCCTGAGAGCCTCTGTTTTGGCCTCAAGGCCTCGGCCTCAAGCCAGCCTCTTGGCCCTCTCGCTAGCACTCTCACCTTCGGTTCTCATGCACACTCTCTATATACCCTTCTCAGAATGTTCAATGCATACATATATGCATTCGTTCTCAATAGCCTTGTGAAACAGTTTGCTTCCAACTATCGGATCACAACTATCAAATCAACCAGCTCAGCATCGTAGATGTTTCCACTTCCTCGCATAGAAGATAATATGTCCAGGTCACACCACGTAGGACAGTCATCCAAATGGTCAAGGGTGTTCAACTTGTGTTGTCATGTCGGTGAGACAATAACCGTGTCTCTCTGATGCCAACACAGCCAGCATTCGATATAGCCAAGAGTCATCCCTATCGACAAGAGGTTACATCGAGTCCAGAGAGCTATCGCTAAGACTTCACCATGTCGCCAAGACCTCACACCGAAGATCACAAGGTATTCCAAAGAGTTCATCAGTCGGCAAGACTATCACTCTTTGCCCAGACATTACACCAAAGTCTTCAAGTCACATTGACCTCAACATTCTCATCGGTGAGACAATCTCCATTCGATGAGACATCATACCGAAGTTCAAAAGGTCATATCAATGTTAGCTCTTCCATCGGCAAGACAACCATAGGTTGCCAATACTTCATACCAAAATCTTCAAGTCATGTCGATGTGAGTATTCCATTTTGTGAGACTATCATCCTTTGCCAAGACATCACACTGAGTTGTTCATGTTATAACGAAGCAACCGACAGTCGGCAAGACATTCTTCTTTCGCCAAGACATCTCACCGAGCACAACAAGTCATCCCAAAGACCTTTTATTATCGGCAAGACTTACCGCTTTAACCAA
Source organism: Sequoia sempervirens (assembly GCA_007258455.2). Classification (NCBI taxonomy): domain Eukaryota; kingdom Viridiplantae; phylum Streptophyta; class Pinopsida; order Cupressales; family Cupressaceae; genus Sequoia; species Sequoia sempervirens. Next base: position 404,227,057 of record VDFB02086081.1, on the reverse strand, counting down.
GACATCACCTTGAGCCTTCATGTGTTACTTCGAGTGCATATTTTCAGTGAGAGAATCAACCTTCAGCAAGACTTCTTACCAAGGCTTCCATGTTACCCCGAACTCACTATTCGCCAAGAGTCACACTGAAGAAGACCGTCGGCCAGAATTTCCACATTCGCTAAGACTTCATACCAAAGTCCTCGTGTTCCTCTGATGACTCCATTCGCTAGGAGTCTCATCAAAAACACCCGATCAGATGTAGCTTTGTCGGCCAAACATACTGTTGTCACCAAGAGGTCATAGCAAACCCCTTTCTCTATCCCTATCGCCAAGACTTCATGCCGAAGTCTTTATATCACCGCAAAGACACAAGGTATAACCATTCAGCAAGACAACCCTCTATCACTAAGACATCATATCAAAGAAAAATGGGTTAAACCGATGACTCCAGTCGTTATAGGTCTCCCCGACATCTGCTAGGCACCCGATAACAAACACTTGTATCTCCATCGGCGAGACATCTTCCAATCACCTGGACTTCATATCGATAGAAGAAATTCATGCTGATTGCCACATCAGCCAGATAGACCAAAGGTCATCGAGACATCATCCTAACTGTCCAAGGGTATGCTGTAGGTTTCAAATGCCGATCACCAAGACATTCAAGAGGTCATAGCGATAGTCAGGATCAACTAGTAGGTCAGCCATACATCTCCATAGTCTCACCAAAATTGCTCACGAGAGGTTTTAGGCTGTGGGATTGAGGTACACAATTCCAACAATCTCCCACTTTATGAAGATCACACAGGCACCTCCAAAGCAACCAGAAACTAAGATCACACAAGCTCCACCAGTTTAGACCCCGCAACACTCAAGACACCGAATCAAATGGATTCCACAGATTCAATCCACTAGACAATCTACAACCAAGACCAAGAATCCAATAGCAACTCTTTGTCCAACGAAGCAACCAAAATGCAACCTATCACAGCCTTCCAGGAAACCACATAGACCTCAAACATGCTCTCTTGCTCCATCAAGAATTCTGCTCCAACATCCAAAATGTCCACCATTTAGGCAAGAGACCTTGTCATCTTCCAACATGCCTTTTGTGGAAGAAAGATTCAAGCCAAGGTGAATAAGTTCAAGTCCAATGAACACAAGCAAAAGATCCCAGTGATATCATCAATGAGATACTGCTACCACTTCACAATCATGAAGACATTCCCCAGAAACAAGACAAACAACACCAGCTAGAACAACAATCAAACTGACTACCTCTGTCTAACTAATAAACCCACACAACTGAAAATATCACCCATAGCTCATGCTATTACATCCAATCACACATACCTCATAGGTATCAACATTAGTAAACTTATGCCAAACCTTAATCAACTCATTAACAACAAATACAAGCTCCAAGTGTTAACCAGTCGAACAAGAAAAGACACATACAGGAACTCCCACTGCTTGAGTAATCCAGATCTAAAAGATCAAAAGGCAATGCAAGTCTACCAATAACAGCACATAGAACATGTGACCATGTAGTGCCAAGGAAATATCCACAATGATGTGCACAACCTCAAACAAACTGCTACAAGAAACATTTCTCTCACCACAAACCTTCAAGGCCACAGAGAGAAGCCCTGTACATCATATTCCTATAGAACATCCTCCTACATACATTTCTAACATCTAGTTGTGCCAAGAATGATCTTCTTCACAACCCAATAGAGAAACTTTAACAACATCCATCCATTCAATCACCAAGATCAAACCAATTTAAAAAATAACATGGATGTAAGCATCTCAAAGAAGATCAAGCTAGTTCATTCCCCATTTCAGGAAATCAACCCATACAACATCTCCTACCAATTCTCATAAGTAACAAGGAGATAAAACAAGTTGTACAACTTCCACTATGAATCCTCCAAAACAATTAGACAATAATTCAAGATCCATATCATGAAAGTGAAAAAAAAAAAACACATCTGAAAAATATAATGGGCCAAATACCTTCCAGATATATTGCCGAGTAGACCAAGAGTGGGAACGAGAATACTCCTCTCAAGATATACAAGCCAACATGACTAATCCAAGAGCAATCTCTTCATGGGTTTCTTATTGAACTCACGTTCAATCAAGGTGTAGGCTTCTCAGACTTTCTGCTGAAAAACTTCATTAGGAATACCAATCAACAACACTTCTCTCATAAGAGAAAAACAACCTCACCTTATTCTTCATGTATCCATGAGTACTAGCAACCGATCATCTCATGCTAAACTTCAGCTGCATTACTACACTATCACGAAGTATCAAGCAAATAATCAAAGCACCCAATACACAAAGAGTTACCAAACCACTATCAAAGCTCCAATCATCTGAATCCGGAACTTATCATGACACCATGATCTATATATACCCTTAAGAGATACCATGCTTTAGGTGACTTCATCATGGTCTAATGCACAATGCCAAAACTCTAGTGCACCAAGAGTATACCATGACATAAAGCAAACGAACTCAAAACCAACATCACCTGTCAAGCACCACCAACACCTTAGCCAAAGACTCCAAACGTCCTCCATGGTTCCAAGATGTTGCACATCTTCAAATAATGTCCATGCAAAAGCGAAAGAACCCTTCTTCAGCAACAGGATCTAAGGGCTTCCCCAAGAAATATTTGCAACACTAAAGAAGACCATTCACCACCATGTGATGAACCCACAGTCACTGCTAAAGCTCCCACTGAAACGTGACACCCGAGCTCTCCAAGCATCATGACTACCTGCTACAGGTTTCCATAACTGACTATTTAGGTACTCAATAGTATCCATCCTCTCATCTGAAAGCACCACACCAATGCACAAGTGACCACATACAACGCCAACTAGCAAGTCTGCACATGCAAATAATCAACGTCGTGGATAAAGACAGTCCACATCCAAGTTATCTCATTGTAGCCAATGGGTAGCTAATCCATCAACCCCATAACTCATAGATCACAAACATCAAATATGCATACCCATCATCGCATTGGAAACTACAACACTGAGATTTCAAAGAGAATAGCCATGTAGACAACATGAATCAAACACCAAATTATGCCAAATCTGATTTTCCAATCATGTCCACAACGAGCACCATAAACAAGAAACCCACAAGGACCACCACAAGAATTTTGAGTGACAAATCAGGTACCAACACTCCCATGTAGAGAAGAAATCACACCTTCTCAAACCATGCACAAAGCATGCATGCAGAACTGCAACTATCTCATCTAGCAACACCCCAAAAGTAAGGCTCTAGAAAATAGCTTATCAACAGCTCCACATAACCAGTAGTTTTGCTTACCCATGAAAAAACCTGAAAAACCACAGAGCCATGCAAATAAAAAACATCCTTAAAAAGGAAACAACAGTTCAAGAAAATCCAGGCCCCTTTTAGGAAAAATGTAAACCACCAACATGTGCATGCATTCGAGAAAGAGAGAAAGGCTATTCCAGAAGTTTGAAAATCATTTAATGATTAACTTCATAGCCTTTATGTATTTGAGGTTAATAGGAAACAGTGCCTTCCGACACCAGGAAACACCACCTAGCATAAGTAGTCTCCTCCATGGATGAGAAACAACCTAGGCTTCTCCATATCACCTAGGAGCTAGTCACACAGACACCCAATATGAAAGCTTTACTGCTACACAACCATGAAGCATATAAATCCACCTCATACTCCAAGGTTAAACTGCTACCAACCAGGAGACATAGATCACAACATGATCAACTCCCTTTTCCATCTTGACCATCCTTCAAGCTGCATGTTGTCTCAGAATACCACAAGACTTCCACTCATCAAAGGATCAATACATCAGTCCATTCCTCCATATTTCTTCCAGCCTATTCAAGCTAAGAAATCTTCACAGGAGAAATATCCAGAACCAACAACTAGAAGAAGGCTCTTATACCACTTGTAAGGAAAAATGGGGGCATATGAGAGAAACCTCCATGAGCAGTAGTTCCTTTGGTAACTTTCATTTCGATTAGGTTGCCTCAAAGACACATACTACTATGTCCTAAAGCAGAAATAGACACAATTAATTCCCGCATTAATCCTTCTGAGAGAATCACATTTAAATTCAATAGCAAGCAATGATAGATTCTAGAAACAGAATTAATATAGACGAAAGATACGACAGAAAAAGCAGAACACACAAATTTACACGGGGAAAATACTTTCAAATAAAAAACCCCAATCTCCAAAGATCGAGCCATTGTATTATTCAACAACAAATGGTTACAATATAATTTTAGGCTCATAGCCTTTACAGAGATCACATCTTGTTCATTCTGGATACAACCTGGTAGCACACAATCCCTGAGAGCCTTTGTTTCAGCCTCAAGGCCTCAGCCTCAAGCCAGCCTCTCGACCCTCTCTCTATTGCTCTCACCTTCGGTTCTCATGCACACTCTCTGTACACCCTTCTCAGAATGTTCAATGCATACATATATGCATTCGTTCTCAACAACCTTGTGAAACGGTTTGCTTCCAACTGTCGGATCACAACTATCGAATCAACCAGCTTAGCATCGTAGATGTTTCCACTTCCTCGCATAGAAGATAATACGTCTAGGTCACACCATGTAGGACAGTCATCCAAATGGTCAAGGGCATTCAACATGTGTTATCATGTCGGTGAGACACTAACCGTGTATCTTCGATGCCAACACAGCCATTAGTCGATATTGCCAAGAGTCATCCCTATTGGAAAGAGGTTACATCGAGTCTAGAGAGCTATCCCTAAGACTTTGCCATGTCTCCAAGACCTCACACCAAAGATCACAAGGTATTTTGAAGATTTCCTCAGTCAGCAAGACTATCGCTCTTCGCCCAAACATTACACCGAAGTCTTCAAGTCACATCGACCTCAACATTCTCATTGGCGAGACAATCGCAATTCGATGAGATATCATACCAAAGTTCAAAAGGTCATATCGATGTTAGCTTTTCCATTGGCAAGACAACCGCAGGTCACCAATACTTCATACCGAAGTCTTCAAGTCATGCTGACATGAGTATTCCATTTGGTGAGACTATCGTCTTTCACCAAGACATCACACCGAGCTCTTCATGTTATACCGAAGCATCTGACAATTGGCAAGACATTCATCTTTCGCCAAGACATCCCACCGAGCACAACATGTCATCCTGAAGACGTTTTACTATTAGCGAGACTTACCACTTTCACCAAGACATCACGCTGAGCCTTCATGTGTTACTTTGAGTGCATACTGTCAGCGAGAGAATTAACCTTCGGCAAGACTTCTTACTGAGGCTTCCATTTTACCCTGAACTCATTGTTCACCAAGAGTCACACCAAAGAAAACCATTAGCCAGACTTTCCACATTCGCTAAGACTTCATACCGAAGTCCTCGTGTTTCTCCGATGACTCCATTCGCTAGGAGTCTCACCAAAAACACCCGATTAGATGTAGCTTTGTTGGCCAAACATACCGCTATTGCCAAGAGGTCATAACGAACCCCTTTCATTATCCCGATGACTCAGCTTTCGATGAGACATTTCCCTATCACCAAGACTTCATGCCGAAGTCTTTGTGTCACTGCGAAGAAACCAAGTATAACCATTTGGTGAGACAACCCTCCATCACTAAGACTTCATATCGAATTAAAACGGGTTACACTAATGACTCCAGTTGTTGTAGGTCTCCCCGACATCCGCTAGGCACCCAATAAAAGACACTTGTATCTCCATCGACGAGACATCTTCTAATCACCAGGACTTTATACCGATAGAAAAAATTCATGCCGATTACCACATCGGCTAGACAGACCAAAGGTCACACCGATATCGGCAAGAATTTCTACCATCATCGAGACATCATCCCAACTATCCAAGGGTACGCAGAAGGTTTCAGATGCCAATCATCAAGACATTTAGGAGGTCATAGCGATAGTCAAGATCAACTAGTACATTGGCTAGACATCTCCATAGTCTAACCAAAATTGCTCACGAGAGGTTTCAGCCTGTGGGATTGAGGCACACAATTCCAACAATCTCCCACTTGACGAAGATCACACAGGCACCTCCAAAGCAACTAGGAACTAAGATCACACTAGCTCCACTAGTTCAGACCCCGTAACACTCAAGACACCCAATCAATAGGATTCCATAGATTCAGTCCACCAGACAATCTACAACCAAGACCAAGAATCCAACAACAACTCTTTGTCCAACGAAGTAACTGAAATGCAACCTATCACAACCTTCCAAGAAACCACATAGACCTCAAACATGCTCTCATGCTCCATCAAGAATTCTCCAACATCCAAGATGTCCACCATTAAGGAAATAGATGCTGTCATCTTCCAACATGCCACATGTGGAAGAAAGATTCAATCCAAGGTGAATAAGCACCAGTCCAACGAACACAAGCAAAAGATCCCAGTGATATCATCAACGAGATACTACTACCACTTCACAATCATGAAGTCATTCCCCAGAAACAAGACAAACAACACCAGCTAGAACAATAATCAGACTGACTACCTATGTCCAATTGATAAACCCACGAGACTGAAAATAGAACCCACAGCTCGTGCTATTCCATCCAATCACACATGCTTCATAGGTATCAACATTAGTAAACTTATGCCAAACCATAATAAACTCATTAACAACAAATACAAGCTCCAAGTGTCAACTAGTCGAAGAAGACAAGGCACATATAGGAACTCCCACTACCTGAGTAATCCAGATCTGAAAGATCAAAAGGAGTCGCAAGTCTACCAATAACAGCACATAGAACATGTGACTATGTAGTGCCAAGGAAATATCCACAATGATGTGCACAACCTCAAACAAACTACGACAAGAAACATTTCTCTCACCACAAACCTTCAAGGCCACAAAGAGAAGCCCTGCACATCATATTCCTGTAGAACATCCTCCTACATACATTTCTAACAGCCAGTTGTGCCAAGAATGATCTTCTTCACAACCCAATAGAGAAGCTTTAAAAACATCCATCCATTCAATCAGCAAGATCAAACCAGTTTAAAAAACACCATGGATGTAAGCATCTCAAAGAAGATCAAGCTAGTTCATTCCCCATTTCAGGAAATCAGCCCATACAACATCTCCTACCAATTCTCATAAGTAACAAGGAGATAAAACAAGTTGTACAACTTCCACTATGAATCCTCCAAAACCATTAGACAACAATTCAAGATCCATATCATGAAAGTGAAAAAAAAACAAACACATCTAAAAAATATAATGGGCCAAATACCTTCTAGATATACTGCCGAGTAGACCAAGAGTTGGAAGGAGAATACTCCTCTCAAGATATACAAGTCAACATGACTAATCCAAGAGAAATATCCTCATGGGTCTCTTATTGAACTCATGTTCAATCAAGGTGTAGTCTTCTCGGACTTTCTGCTGAAAAACTTCATCAGGAATACCAATCAACAACGCTTCTCTCATAAGAGAAAAACAACCTCACCTTATTCTTCATGTATCCATGAGTACTAGCAACCGATCATCTCATGCTAAACTTCAGCTGCATTACTGCACTATCATGAAGTATCAAGCAAATAATCAAAGCACCCAATACACAAAGAGTTACCAGACCACTGTCAAAGCTCCAATCATCTGAATCAAGAACTTATCATGACACCATGATCTACATATCCCCTTAAGAGATACCATGCTCCAGGTGACTTCATCATGGTCTAATGCACAATGCCAAAACTCTAGTGCACTAAGAGTATACCATGACATAAAGCAAACAGACTCAAAACCAACATTACCTGTCAAGCACCACCAACACCTCAGCCAAAGACTCCAAATTTCCTCCATGGTTCCATGATGTTGCACATCTTCAAATAATGTCCATTCAAAAGTGAAAGAACCCTTCTGCAACAATAGGATCTAAGGTCTTCCCCAAGAAATATCTGCAACACTAAAGAAAACCATTCACCACCATGTGATGAACCCATAGTCACTGCTAAAGCTCCCACTGAAACATGACACTTGAGCTATCCAAGCATCATGACTACCTGCTACAGGTTCCCATAACTGACTATTTAGGTACTCAATAGTATCCATCCTCTCATCTCAAAGCACCACACCAATGCACAAGTGACCACATACAAGGCCAGCTAGCAAGTCTGCACATGCAAATAATCGACCTCATGGATAAAGATAGTCCACATCCAAGTTATCTCACTGCAGCCAATGGGTAGCTAATCCATCAACCACATAACTCGTAGATCACAAACATTGAATATGCACACCCATCATCGCATTGGAAACTGCAACACTGAGATTCAAAGAGAATAACCATGTAGACAACATGACTCAAACACCAGATTATGCCAAATCTGATTTTCCAATCATGTCCACAACGAGCACCATAAACAAGAAACCCACAAGCACCACCACAAGAATGTTGAGTGACAAATCAAGTACCAACACTCCCATGTAGAGAAGAAATCACACCTTCTTAAACCATGCACAAAGCATGCATGCATAACTGCAACTATCTCATCCAGCAACACCCCAAAAGTAAGGCTCTAGAAAATAGCTTATCAACAGCTCCACATAGCCACAAGTTTTTCTTACCCATGAAAAAACCTACAAAACCACAGAGCCATACAAATACAAAACATCCTTAAAAAAGAAAAAATAGTTCAAGAAAATCTAGGCCCCTTTTAGGCCAAATCTAAACCACCAACATGTACATGCATCTGAGAAAGAGAGAAAGGATATTCCAGAAGTTTGAAAATCATCTAATGATTAACTTCATAGCCTTTATGCATTCGAGGTTAATAGGAAATAGTGCCTTCCAACACTAGGAAACACCACCTAGCATAAGCACTCTCCTCCATGGGTGAGAAACAACCTAGGCTTCTCCATATCACCTAGGAGCCTATCACACAGACACCCAATATGAAAGCTTTACTGCTACACATCCATGAAGCATAGAAATCCACCTCATACTCCAAGGTTAAACTACCATGAGCTAGGAGACACAGATCACAACATGACCAACTCCCTTTTTCATCTTGACCATCCTTCAAGCTGCATGTTGTCTCATAATACCACAAGACTTCCACTCATCAAAGGATCAATACATTAGTCCATTCCTCTAGATTTATTCCAGCCTATTCAAGCTAAGAAATCTTCACAGGAGAGATATCAAGAACCAACGACCAGAAGAAGGCTCCGATACCACTTGTAAGGAAAAATGGGGGCATCTAAGAGAAACCTCCACGAATAGTAGTGCCTTCAGTAAATTTCATTTCGATTAGGTTGCCTCAAAGATACGTACTAATATGTCCTAAACCAGACACAGACATAGTTAATTCCCACATTAATCCTTCTGAGAGAATCACATGTAAATTCAACAGCAAGCAATGATAGATTCTAGAAACAGAATCAATATAGATGAAAGATACGGCAGAAAAACCATAACACATAGATTTACATGGGGAAAATACTTTCGGATAAAAAACCCCACTCTCCAAAGATGGAGCCATTGTATTATTCAGCAACAAACGGTTACAATACAATTTTAGGCTCATAGCCTTTACAGAGATTACATCTTTTTCATTCTGGATACAACCTAGTAGCACACAATCCCTTAGAGCCTTTGTTTTGGCCTCAAGGCCTCAACCTCAAGCCAACCTCTCGGCCCTTTCTCTATCGCTCTCACCTTCAGCTCTCATGCACACTCTCTATACACCCTTCTCAGAGCATTCAATGCACACATATATGCATTCATTCTAAAGAGCCTTGTGAAATAGTTTGCTTACAACTATCAGATCACAACTATCGAATCAACCAGCTTAGCATCGTAGATGTTTCCACTTCCTCACATAAAAGATAATATGTCTAGGTCACACCACGTAGGATAGTCATCCAAACAATCAAGGGCATTCAAATTGTGTTGTTATGTCGGTGAGACACTAACCATGTCTCTCTGATGCCAACACAACCAGCATTCGATATCGCCAAGAGTCATCCCTATCGGTAAGAGGTTACATTGAGTCTAGAGAGCTATCACTAAGACTTTTCCATGTCGCCAAGACCTCACACCGAAGATTACAAGGTATTCCGAAGAGTTCATGAGTCGGCAAGACTATCGCTCTTTGCCCAGACATTACACCAATGTCTTCAAGTCACATCAACCTCAACATTCTCATCAGCAAGACAATCGCCATTTGATGAGACATCATACCAAAGTTCGAAAGGTCATATCAATGTTAGATTTTCCATCGGCAAGATAACCATATTTTGCCAAGACTTCATGCCGATGTGAGTATTCCATTCAGTGAGACTATTGTCTTTTGCCAAGACATCACACTGAGCTCTTCATGTTATACTGAAGCATCTGATAGTCGGAAAGACTTTCATCTTTCACCAAGACATCCCACCAAGCATAACATGTCATCCGAAAGACCTTTTACTATCAGCGAGACTTACCGCTTTCTCCAAGACATCACGCTGAGCCTTCATGTGTTACTCTGAGTGCATACTGTCGGCGAGAGAATCAACCTTCGTCAAGACATCTTACTGAGGCTTCCATGTTACCCTGAACTCACTGTTCACCAAGAGTCATACCAAAGAATACCATCGACTAGACTTTCCACATTCACTGAGACTTCATACTGAAGTCCTCGTGTTTCTCTGATGACTCCATTCGCTAGGAGTCTCACCGAAAACACCCGATCAGATGTAGCTTTGTTGACCAGACATACCATTATTGCCAAGAGGTCATAGTGAACCCCTTTCATTATTCTGATGACTCAGCTGTCAGTGAGACATTTCCCTGTCGCCAAGACTTCATGCCAAAGTCTTTGTGTCACCGTGAAGACACCAAGATAACCATTCGGCGAGACAACCCTCCATCGCTAAGACTTCATATCAAAGCAAAACGGGTTACACCGATGACTCTAGTCACTATAGGTTTCCCCAAAATCTGCTAGGAACCTGATAACAAACACTTGTATCTTTGTCGGCGAGACATCTCCCAATCGCTAGGACTTCATACCATAGAAGCAAGTCATTTCGATTACCACATCGGCTAGACAGACCAAGGTCACGCCGATATCGGCAAGACTTTCTACCGTCGTCGAGACATCATCCCGACTATCCAAGGGTACACCAAAGGTTTCAAATGCTGATTGCCAAGACATTCAGGAGGTCACAACGATAGTCAGGATCAACTAGTAGGTCGGCCAGACATCTCCATAGTCTCACCGAAATTGCTCACAAGAGGTTTTAGCCTGTGGGATTGAGGGACACAATTCCAACACTTACAAAGTATTTTCCAACCTTAAATTATGACTCCTAGACCTACTCCTAATCTAATCAGGTCCATTCCACTGAGGGACAACATGTACAGAAGGTGGAATGGCTTGTTAATGCATTTTAACCGTTAAAACCTTAAACCCCTATTTTCAGACCGCTTGTAGAAATCTTCCTACCAAATGCTTGGAACTCAATAAAAATAACTCAAATAAAATTTAAAATGATTTTAACTCCTATGTATAACAATTCAAATGCATCTCAGTTTGAAAACACCCTATACGAAATTGTACATGGGCTGTAAGTGATGAAAATGCACAAAAAATGTTTATAAAACTAAGATATTTGATTGAATTTCTCCTATAAATCCTTCAACAACCATCAAATTCAAGTTTTCAACATATTTATAACTCAATGAACCCCTCATAATTCATATAAATACCTTACAACTTCCCATGACCATTGGGATTCCCTCTAACTTTTAAATTTTACACTTTTACAATATTTGATATGACAACATTTAGCAATTTTACACCATTTTACCTAATGACCTCATCTTAACTCAAAACTACAACAAACATTACAAAATGGCCTATCATGGCTGTATTTAACATTATCATGACCAAAACCACCTATCTAAACCAAATCCACAAAATGGAGCAACAAGGTGCTCTGCACCATAAATCTAAAATCAATAAAAATTGCATAATGTTAGATTGGTTTTGCATAGTATTTACATAATAGCATATTTTCAATCCTTTAAATAAAAAAATTAAACGAAATTGCATTTCAAAAAATTTCATATAGTTTATCATTTTTCATTAATTTCACTTGCATTTAGACATTAAAATATAGAAATTTCTATTACAAAAGTACCGTTCTGAGACTTGGAATAGAGAACACGTAGAATCACTCAAAAATTGCATTTTTTGTTTTTAAAGACCTTGTAAAGGGACCTATTCACCCGTGGGTGAATGAGTCCTTCAGGTCCTATAAAAGGAAAATTTACTGAGCTTTTTTTTTGGTTTTCTGCACTTCCTGGATCTCGTGGTAACCCACCGTTTTAGTCTAGAAACTTTCAAGAATTTCTGATTTATGCATTGAGGTCTAATCATCCATTTTATTTAGGCATTTAAATTTGAAAAAATGTTGCATTTCTGACTTGTAGAGCAATTATTACATCATGTTTTCACTACAAATTTCCATTATTATCACACTTCATTTCATATTTTTAGATTTTGTTGAATACTCTAAGAAATTATTGTTACAAGCATATGAATGTGAAGTCATTTCTCCTCTTTTCTTGTTCTTCATTGATCCATCTCTCGTGTGTGAAACTAACTTAGTGAAAGATAATACAATTTTAGAAAATCATGATAATCAAGTTTGATCTTCTCCCAATATCTCTCATATTTGTGAAAAATATATTTTGGAGCTAGAAGAACCCATCAATGAGAGTCATGAGAATCCTATTTGTTTCTCTTCTCCTACCTCTCCTACTTAGGAAAATAATGTTAAACAAGAGGATGTCATCATTGATAAGCAAGACAATCCAACCGTTGATAAATCCCCTACTTGTGATGAAGTCATTTTAGATGAACCAACCTTTGAATATCATGAACATCTAGTTTGTTATTTTCCTAAAACCTCTCCTACGAGGGAAGATATCATGGTGCAATAAAATGATAGAATTGACACATGTCTTTCAAACAATAGTAATGTGATTTCATTAAATGAAGATGATAATCATAAGGATAAGTCTTTTGAGGTTATGAACATTAGATTTCCCTCGATTCCTCTAATTCTTAAACCTCCTACAAGTACTTTAATTATTGGACCTCCTAAGCTAGTTCTTACCATTTGCCCACCCTCACACCAAAACCAAGTTCAAAAAAATCTCGTGCTTATCCTTGAACTACCTAAAAAGAAACCATTATCTCTGGAAGATATAAGGAACTTTACAATGCAAATTGATAGTAGCAGTGTTTCATCACAACCAAGTTATAATATTGTTTCTTATACATATAACACTAGAAACAATCAGCAACCACAAACAACTCCAATGTCTCTTCCATTAACTCAACCATATCACCCACCTACACCTAATTTCTTGCAGAATAGTGGTAAAGAATATGATCTTGTTGAAAAAAATAAAAACACTCTTGCTAAGATATCCTTATGGGACCTTATTCTAGCCTCCCCTAATTACATTAAGATGCTTCAAAGTTCTTTACAACAATTTCCTATCCCTCCTATGCAACCAAATAATATAGCAGCCCTAATTCAAGGAATGAATGCACACATTGTTTTCCACCAAAGTGAGCTCCCTCCTTTGGAAGTGCAAAAACAAAATGAAGCTTTCATGATAATAGATATTATTAATAGGAAGGGGATAAAGAGAACCCTTATTGGAAATGGATCATCCCTTAACATGTGTAGCATAAACCTTTTGGATAAGATTGGAATAGAAAAAATCCAAATTCAACCTAACTCTTTATCTATTTGTGGGTTTGATAACATAGGAAAATGATTGCTTGGTGTAATCACATTACCTATTATAGTTGGAAAGCATATATTACAAAATCCTATTGATTGCATGCCCGATAATATTTCATATTTAATATTCTCTTGGGTAGATCTTGGATTCATGCAATGAATGGGGTACCTTCAACTCTTCATCATATTATAAAGTATGCATACAACAACAAAGTTTACACAATCAAAGTTGACCCTAAATCGGAAAGTTTGCACATTAACTAAGATAAACAAAGTCCTTTGAAAACATTGATATCAACTTCAAAAGTAGAGCCCATCTAAGAAGAAAAAAAAGATAAGTGCCCTAAACCCTTCATAATGTTATCAGTGGATGATTTGGGTTACTTGGATTTCACACCTACATTCATGGGAGAATACAAGATTACACACAATACATGAAAAGAGAAAGAAATAAACATCGTATCAACATAAGATGAGTCATCAAAAACATATGAGTCTACAACCTTTAGCAAAGAAGAAGAGAACAACAATTACACATCTACATATGACAAGTGTGAGCATGAGAAACCACCAAATCCAAAAGAAATGGAAAAAAAATATGGAAGAGGTTATGAAATTATGAAACACCTTGGTTACAATGGTAAAGGATGTGGTGCTAAAGAACAAGGTATTTGTGTCCCTATAGAGCCTAACAGACAAGAAAAAACTGGTGGTATCAGTTATTTTCCTTCAAAAGAAACAAAAGCATCAAAAAATCCTTCAATCAATACCAACACTATTACAAAAGATTCTTCTAAGCCAAATTTAACCTTGGTGCATCTTGAATTGATAGAAATTCTAAGAGAGGGGGACCAACCACAAGAAGGATCCAGGTCACGGAGAGTCAAGAGTGAAGGGATGCCCTAACTTACATCACTCTAAAAGGCTTCTTAGCGCAAGGATCAAGAATGATGATGACTATAATGTACTTCAATTACTCTTCAGATCCTGAACTTAGGTTTGGGATAGGCGAGCTAGTTTTTAGAGTCGGTACTATGTCTTAGACAATTGTTCATCCAAGGATGGCAGTGCAGTTTTGGGACAAAAGTGTGGTGCATTGGTGTCCCTTGAGCACTTTTGGCATCTGTACAATCAGAAAATAGTGAATACAATACAAACTACCTAAAAAATAAAGTGATAAATACCAACTCACAGAAGTTCTAGTTTGCCAGCTATCTCCACACATACTTTCACCTACACACAAGTAAGAAGGGAAAAATTGTTGGGACTATATAGAGGCCCACCTTAGTCAGACCTCCATTTTGGTGTTTCCACCTCGACCGACAACCAAAAATAAATGAAGTATAATATGTGATAAAGGAAAGAAAAGAGAGTAATACATTCTACAAAACAATACAATGTTGTTGGCAAAACAAGGCCAAACAACTAAGAGTGGGGGTGAATCAATTGTCATAGAATATTAAACTTTTTAGACTTTACTTAACTTAATCTTAGATATGATGAATGAACAATAAACCATAAACAATCAACACATAAAAAACATAGAGAACACCAAGATATTTTTATGTGGAAACCTTGTTAGGGGAAAAACCATGGTGGATGTTAGTCCACAATATTATACCCTGTTAAAAGTATAATGAGAATAATAATGGGAATGCACATGCATTCAGGTACACTACCTAGGGGGTGAATCAGTTGTCATAGAATATTAAACTTTTCAGACTTTACTTAACTTAATCTCAGATATGATGAATGAACAATAAACCATAAACAATCAACACATAAAAAATGTAGAGAACACCAAGATATTTTTTATGTGGAAACCTTGTTAGGCGAAAAACCATGGTGGATGTTAGTCCACAATATTATACCCTATTAAAAGTATAATGAGAATAATAATGGGAATGCACATGCATTCAGGCACACTACCTAGAGCTCACTGCTCAAATATAAGAGGGCTCACTACCCAACAACACATAGTAATCTGGATTAGATTCACAGGGTGTGAACTGAGAAAATAGCTTCTATGCAAGCCTGGTTACAGTTCCAGTTAAGCATAGAAAACCTTCTTCACACTTTGCTCAAACTTCTTCTCACTCTACTCTGCAATCGAATGAATAGATCAATGTTTGTGCACTTTCTCTTTCTCTGGATTTCCTTTTCTTTCACACACACACTAACTCACACTAAATTTTCTCAAACAACCACTCTTATATATCCACAACATGTGATACATCAACAACTTAGTCAGCCAGAAATATAAAACATATTTACAATGTCAGCCCAAATTTACAAATAAATTTTAATGTGAATCAAACACCATCAGCTAATATTATGATGAGACCTAAAACAATATCCTCGAGCACGCCAAAAATTCAAATTTTAATCTTCAAGCATCTGCAACACGTTACAACCATCATGTCGACCAAGAACATGAAAACCTGAACACACGTGATAAAAATATTCGACCATGAACACGCTGATCAACAAAGATGCACAACAAGAATAGAGAATGATCTAGAAGCATCCAAAAACAACAAGAAATAATAGAGAAGAATCCATAGAAACAAAAATTATCAGAATCACATAAACTTCAATTAGGAGCATTGACAGAGACCACAAAAACATTGTCAAAACACAATTGTTCATAGCATGATCAAATCTTCATGTGGACCTCTAAAAATTCTAGTAGATGATCTAGATACTCACAACAATAAACCATTTATTCCACAACAACTGATCTTCAATTTACAAAACAAGACACCTTCATGATCTACACTATTCCATTGGCAACCTACAACTCTTCCTTTAACAATTTTCTCAATATCCTCAACAGATAAATCCTTCACTACAATAATTGCTAATAGTGTTGACATCAATGACAATCACATATTAGAAACACAACCACAACATCCAACAAATACTACTCAATCAAATAAAAAAGGAGGAGTGAATTGTTACCACCTCCACCCAAAATCTCACTAGCCAATGGAGGAGAATATGGGCTTGGAAAGGTCACCATAGCCACAACTACAATGAAAGGAGGTCTCACAAGACTCCAACCCACGCTGCAATGGCTTGCTTCACACTTTCTATGTTGAGTTGATGGAGTGTTGTTGCTGCAATGGAGTGCTGAAAATGTTGCTTGAGAGTGCTAGAAATGCTAAGAGATGGCTTGAGAATGTGAGTAGATTGCAAGAGAGATTGTGAAGAGATAAAATGGAATGAGAATGAATCAATTTGAAGGAGGAATGAGGAAGAATAATGAATTTTTGGGCCAGTTGGTTAAAGAGGAATGTTATAATTTGTCCCCAATTGGGAGTGAAATGCCTCTTCCATTTTCAAATGCAGGAATCCATCAGGGATGGCAATGTGCCGCATGGATGTTTGTGCGCCATGCATGTGTCCCTGACAAAAATTCTCTCACTGACACAAAGGACAGATGCCAAGCAGAAGAAAGATAGTTGGGTGATGTGGAATTTTTCCTTCAGATTTGATTTTCTAAGGTGAGGGTTCACAAAAGGGGAATTTGCATAAGGGGTGAAAATTCAATCCTATACATTTTTCCCCCACTTTAGCGAGCACGAGTACTAATGAGTGTTTTGGTAAAGTAGATTGAAGACTTAGTAAGGTTAGAAATTTATACCTAAATCATCGAGGAAGAAAACCACAATCTAGCAAACTTGAAAGCATAGGGTAGGAAAAGGACTCCATGGGTACTCTCCTTGAGGAGCTTCAAACAAAAGACTCCATAGCCCTCCAGAACTATGAATTTGTACAAAGTACACCAAAGGACCTCAGACCAATGATGGACAAATCTCATAGGATGAAAGTGTCTCATAGGCCTGCAGACCTGTAAGGAGGCAACCCCCAAGATCTCTCACATGAAGGAAGCCCTGAGAAGTAAGCACCTTACAGGCCCATAGACCTGCAAGTAGGGATCCTCCAAGATCTCACACATTAAGGAAGCCTAGAAAAGTAAGCACCTTACAAGCCCGTGGACCTGTAAGGAGGCATCTCCCAAGATCTCTCACATGGAAGAAGCCCAGAAAATTAAGCGCCTTATAGGACCGCAAACCTACAAGGAGGCTACCCCCAAGATCTCTCACATGGAGGAAGCCACAAAAGGTAAGCACCTTACAATCCCATAGACTCAGAAGGAGGTGACCCCCAAGATCTCTCACATGGAGGAAACCCAGAGGAGGGGACTTCGTAGAGTCAAATAATAGCTTCACAAGTGCACTTGTGAAGCGACATGTTTACCCATAGATAAAACACGCCCAAAAATAAAGTAGAAACATAGGTGAATAAGAGGACTATCATTCAGACCATCAATAGGTCAAAATTCTTTCAAAGGGGTCCCTTGAGAACCAAGGATGAAGAAGGGTCCACTCAAGGGATGCGCTGTTTGAAAGTGCAAAAGAGATGTTTTTTCTCAAATCAATTCATCATCAAGGAATCCTTTCGAAAGATGTTCACTTCATCAAGGAATTCAAAAGGAAGAAAATTCCCCCTTGTGAGGGGAAGGTCAAGACTACTCTAACCTTGAAGGGAATTTCTCAAGTTCTTTCTTTGCAAACCCATGATGAAGGAAACACATTATGTTAGGGGTCCAAGTCAAGAATGTGATTCTTGAAAAAGCTTGCAAATATTATCAAGAAAAGATTTGTTGGAACGAATGAATTTTTTGAAAATCAAAGTGTCATAGAAATGGTGTTGTCACACATGAAAGATACAACGCAAGAAAAGAAGAGAGAAACATAAGAAAAGAGTGAAATAGAAATAATCACAAATAGAAGACACAAGGGTGATTTGATATTTTGGGGTTAGAGTTGCTCATATATATATATATATATAAGTATAATAATAGTATATAAAAGAATTTTCATCAACCCCCTACTATATTAGACCATGTGAAGAATGCACGAGAAGACAAAGTGAAAATAAAAAAAAATTGGGTCAACATGGAAGGGAAGCCTAAATGCCCCCAACACTTTGCATCATCCCCAATTTTCCAAAAATCAAGCACAAACATGGAAGAATGATGATACAGATAGAAGGTTCACGACACAAAAATCACTCATGTATCCAAGCACAAACATGGGTGACAAGGGTCATCTAGGAAAAAATAACTCAATCATGGGGGAATGCATCACAACACACACATCTAATCTAAAGATAAAGAAGAGGCCTCCCCCTAACACTCATCGACTAAGAGGTCATCCACTTCCAAATGATCTAGATCATTGTAAGGGGAAGAAGGAAAATCCTATAGTTGTGGAATCTTAAGAGGAGGAGCTTTTGACCCTCCCACAACAAGGGTGAAGGAAGAAGGCCTGGCAAGGTCTTCTCCACTAGGCTCTTGTGGAGCTACGGTCAATGATTTTGTGAAGATCGTTGACAAGGCTGAAGCTTCATCCAGAGAGTTAAACATGAACTTTACTAGAGTTTCATGTCATACCTCAGTGGATGGAGAAGGTTGTGCCTAAGGTTCACCACTTGGCTCACTAAATGACTCAGGAGTGGTGATGAACACAAGGGAAGTTGGGATTGGTTCAATCACTAAGACATAATAAGCCAGTGCAGGACCACCCTTTTGAGAAGGTGGGATCCTCTTACACCCTCCATTATTGGAAGGGCCATCCTCTACCTTCTCTTTGTTAGGGGATGTTAAAACCCCAAAAATGAGGCAAGAGGTATGAAGGAGGAGGAGGAGGAGGAGGAAATCGTGGCAGACACCACCGAAGTATTCGATGTATCCACAGGTTTAGGGAATGGTGAGAAGTTTGAAAGGGAAATCAATAGGGGTGGCTCCGTTGAAGGAGTAATAAACACCTACACCTTTTGGGGGTCAGGTGCACTTAAACTCAAAGTGGGAGATCAAAGTGTTAAAAAGGGAAATCAATAGGGGTGGCTCAGTCGAAGAAGTAATAAACACCTACACCTTTTGGGGGTCAGGTGCACTTAAACTCAAAGTGGGAGATCAAAGTGAAATTGAACTAGATTGAATGGAAGCAGATGGGAGGAGAGAGGACACATCAAGAGGCCCTGAAATAGGGGCAATAGAATCCTCTTCTTTTTCAAAGTAGCCAGCTCAGCCGTGAGAGCCTTTCGCCAATGCTTGCACTCATGCACAAGGAAGTTTCTACAACTCCTTGAGCGAGAGACTGGGAACTGTGAAGGGATAGAAGGATCTTCCTCAGCCATGGGAGTGTCCACTATAATCATTTCTGATAGAGGAATAGGCTCTTAAATGGGAGCAGGAGGAAGATATTGAGAAATGAAAAGGGGAGTTGACTCTAATTCCTTGGCAGTAGGCCTCTTCCCATTTACTACTTTGGGAGCAGAAGCGATGGGAGACTGTAGAGGTTGAGACATATAGGATTCCCCATGGGGACCCGTCCTTCTATAATATCAAACTATGCTAGGCTCTGTGGGTAGAACAGGAAGTTCAAATGTAGGATTCTTGGGCTTTCGCCAAGTAGGAACCATAGGATTCTCTCGCAAACATGGAATATAATCTGATGGTTCCACAACAAGTGAGAGGAAGAATCAAGTTGAACAATGGAAGAGGAAGAAGAGGACCTTGAGAGGGCTTCTCTTCTTCTCTTCTATGGGCCTTGGTGGCATCACTGTCATCTTCTAAATAAGCCCTATGCAAAGCAACATAAGGTGATGGAGGGTACCTCTCTCTAGGAATTAAGTGCCATTTCTTGTACTTTTGATATGTCTAGTACAAGAAGTCCTTTCTAGGCGATAGAAGACCAATGGGTATAGGCCAAAAGTGATCTAAAGAATAACTGCCATGCACAATTGGCGGTCTATAACCAGTGTCATGGATCACATGCACAAAACCCTCATGAATAAATTTCAAAAATTTATGCACAACCTAGGGAACTGCATTCATAGCTACTAGCTAGGGGATACCTAGCTTCACTTTGAAGAGTTTGAACCCCAAGATTATGTCAAACAACAAGTTTACAGATTTAGGTCTGACGAGGATTGGCAAAATGATAATATGAAGAAGAGGTATGAATTTTTTTTATGTGTACAATGGTTCTCATAGGTGCGTCATACCCATCCTTGTGTAGGAAGTTAATTAGCATGATCTCCTCAGTTATGAAATTCACCTAAGATGTTGGGTCAACAAGAACACCTGCTAAAGTATTCCAATTGATTCACATAGGGAGATAAAGATGAGATAGTTCTCTATTAAAGCCCATCGATAGGTCCTACGAAGTGAAGGTTATACCTATACTACTACTTGCAGGTTGTGCAGAGGGGATAGGTAGATGCAAAAAAGAGGCCATCACACACACTAAATGATACTTTCACAGAGCCCCCAAAATATTTGAAATAGGATGATAACCCAGTTAAGGTTTTGCTTCACAATAATTATGGTACCTTCCAACTATGCCTTCTAAGGGTCATAAACTAGGTTGTAAGGCGAAAATCCTCACAACACTCATACCTACAATGCTCCTAGGACACAAAGAAAGGATCCTTTAGTATTGCCAAATGAAACCAAAATAGTTCACATCAGATTCACCAAAAATGTAAGAGAGGGGGACCAACCATGTCAAGGCTCCAGGTCATGGAGAGCCGAGAGTAGAGGGATTCCCTAACTTACCTCACTTTAATAGGTGTATTAGGACAATGATCAAGAATGATGAGGACTATAATTTACTTCAATCACTCTGTAGCTCCCAAACTTAAGTTTGGGCTAGGTGAGCTAGTTTTTTGAGTTGGTATTATGTCCCAAATAGCTCTTTGTCTAAGGATGATAGCGTAGTTCTAGGATGATAGCACGATGCGCTAGAATCTCTCAAGCACATTGACATTTGTACGATCAAAAAATAGTGAGCATAATACAAACTACCTAAAAACTAATTGACAACCTAGCTGATGGACTTTAACAAAAATGACAAGTTGATGAAATACAGAAAGTAAATGCATAAATAGTTGAACAAATAGATAAAGACTAAAGTGATAAAGACCAACTCACAGAAGCATCAGTTCGCTAGCTAGATCCACATGTACTTTCACCTACACACAAGCAAGAAGGGGAAAATTGTTGGGGCTGTATAGGGGCCTTACATAGTTAGACCCCCATTTTGGTATTTCCACCTCCACAGATAGCCAAAAAGCAATGGAGTAGAATATGTGATAAAGGAAAGAAAAGAGAGTAATGCACACTACAAAATAATACAATGCTACTCAATAAAATCACAAAGGAGATAAGTGAAACATTACCACCTCCACCAAAAATATCACTAGCCAATGGAGGATAATATGGGATTGGAAAGGTCACCACAGCCGCAACTGCAATGAAAGGAGGTCTCGAAAGACCCCAATCCCACACTTCAATGAATTGATTCACACTTGGTATGTGGAGTTGATGGAGTATTTTTGTTGCAATGGAGTGTTGAAAATGTTGCTTGAGAGTGTTGAAAATGCTAAGAGATGGCTTGAGAATGTGAGTGGATTGCAAGAGATATTGTGAAGAGATGAAATGAAATGAGAGTAAATCAAATTGAAGGAGGAGTGAGGAAGAATAAGGAATTTTCAAGTTAGTTGGTCAAAGAGGGATGTTACAATTTGTCCCCAATCGGGAGTGTAATACCTCTTCCAACTACAAAAAAAGGAATCCATCAGGGACGAAAATGTGTCATGTGTGCATCCTTGACAAAAATTCTCACCAACACAAAGGACAGATTCCAAGTGGAAGAAAGGCAGTTGGGTGATGTGGAATTTTTCCTTCAGATTTGATTTTCTAAGGTGAGGGTGCACAAAAGGGGAATTTGCATAAAGGGTGGAAATTTACTCCTATACGAAAACAACTTGTGGTCTTGGTTACTATCCCTTGAAAGAAATGAAGGAAACAAAGAAATATTTTCTTAATATAAATTCCATCATGAAAAACACTCCTAGGACATCTTCAAACACATGTCTTAGTAATGATTTGGGTTCATTAAAATTTGCATCCTCCTTTAAGGAAAAGTGAAAAATATCACAATCTAAAGTGTCTTGTGTATGTATGACAACTTGTACTAAGCAAGATATATCTTTGTCACAAAAGAAAGAAACATCTCCTACCATTGATCAAGAGAGTACCTTGTTGAAGCTTCTCCAAGCTCGCATGATATCTCTCCCTCCAAGAACACGAAAGAAATTTCACAACAAGAGTTCATTTTGTGCATATCATAGAGTTCATGGTCATTCTACTAATGAATGTAAGGCTTTATGTACTATAATTCAACACTGTAAGGATTGTGGTCCTCTTCCTTGTGTGGATGCACCTATTTCTTCTAATTGATATTGATTTTTCATCCTATCTTGTTTCTCATTGCTATGTGGCATTAGTAGCTTTATGTGTCTTGCTCATTGACATTCATAGTGGTACAATTTTTGGTGAAACCATATCTCTCTTGGAAGCAATTTGATAGTTCTTTGTGGTTGTCTTTGTCTCTATTATTGGGGGGCAAGGATAACTAGTTTCTCAAGGTGTGCATTATTTTCAAGGATCACCTTTTCCTCTCTTTCTACTTAAAATACCAACATAGAAAATATGTTGATATTTTAAGTGGGGGGCATATATTCCCCTATTCATTGTCTACATGTTCCCCTCTTAGTGATGATATTATATACCTCCTAGAAGGTGTGAAATTTTATTCAAAGTGTGGTCTTCTAAAATCATGTGATGTGTCTTCTTCTTTGTGACATTGGCTTTGATTTCTTTCAAGAGCATGAATTTTTTGAACATGTGATATTCCTCTTAGTGGTAATGCTATAGATTGCATTCCCTAAGCTATGAATCTTTTATCCTTGACTATTCCTCTCTTGGAGACATTAGGCACGATGTTCCTTGAGTTGAAGACCTTACATGACCTAAGTGAAATCTCTTTGAACATGTCTTATATTATTTGCATTTTGTTCATAGGTGTTTAGCATAACAAAGCTTGTTAGGCCTTATTAACCTCAAAGTTTATGTTTGTTTTGTGGTGCCTTATTGGAGTTATTAGAGGTATAGCTATGGTATGGTTAGTATGATGGGAATCATGTAAAACTAGCATGAATTTCTCAATGTACAGTGAGAGTTTGTAGACCTGGCATGAATTTCTCACTTAGCCACTCTTTGGGGGCTCACCTAGTGGACGACTTGAGGTTCCATTAGCCCGTGTGAGCATGCATTATTGTTTGCATAGTGGAAACCACATTTTTCTTGTGAATGTTTTTGGACAAACAATTGAGGCTTTATCCACATCATGTTGGACAAAAATTCAAGCCTTGATCCACCCCTTTTTCTTTCTTTTTTTTAGTCTTTCACATTTTATGCTTGTGTATTTTGTTTTTCTGCTACATATCATACATATTGTGTGTGTGTCCCTTTGTGCGTATATTGGTTTGGCATAGGATCTTGGATCTCAAGGGCTTTCCCACCTCCTTGATCTTTTTCATCCTATCCCATTAAAATTTGTGCACTTGGACCCCTCTTGATACATATTTTTCTACATTAATGTGAGTTTTCACTTGTGCCCATCCTCTCACTAAATTGGGGGTTAAATGTAGTGTAGAAAAATGTATCCCTTTACATTTTCACACTTATTTGGGCCCTCCTAATTAAAATGAACTTAATAATGTCTTAATTTAGTGTAGTAAAATGTATCCCTTTACACTTTCACACTTATTTAGGGCCCCCTTAATTTATTGAGCTTAATTTGGCCATAATAAGCATTATAATTCATTGACAAGCCTATTAAAATACATTTTTCTGAAGGGGAAACCCAACATTAATTAATGCCAATACATAACACTTCACATTGAGCAATGTGTGTTCTAGGAATTAGGGATTGAGACCCATTTTCCCATGGGAAAATGGGTCATCCCTAAGACCTTGAGCCCATTTTTAAATATGTTTTTGATGGTATTTTTATGATCCTAAATTCAAATTTCAAAGGTCAACTTGTAATGTTTGAATTTTGGGAAATTAAGGATAAGTGTCTATAAGTACAAGGTTATTCTATCAAATTAACATTAGATTTGAAGAGCACAATTTTGAGCAATTACACAAGAGTCAAGATTATTGTCAAGAGCATTCAAGAGAAAATTTCTTCATCATTTGTTGCAGCATTCAAGATATCAAGCATCATGTCAAAGCTATGTTCAATCATGCATGTTTTTGGAGCTAACAATGTGATGTAGGTTTCAAGATCTAATCCAAACATTCAATTCAAAGATTCAAAGCAAGATTTAAGTATCAAGGTCCAGATCCATTGAATCTATTTCATGCAAGATCCACATCAAGATTTCAGTCCTTCAAAGGTTCATCCAAGGGTTTAATGAGTTGCAACATTGAGTTGTTCATTCATCATTCCTTTCATGCTATTTAATTTCATTTCAAGGTTTAATTACCAAAATGGGGTTTGACAAGGGAAAACCCCCATTCACCAAAAATAGAACATTTCCCCCCTCTCTTTGTGTGTTGAAAATTTGGAAGTTGAAGAAAAGTTGAAGATTTCAAAAGTGCAAAATCACAAAGTTGCATTTTTTTACCTTTGTTGTCATCTCACAAAAACTCAAATCTCGGATTTATTTTTGACTGGCCGATTGTGAAATCCAGAGAATTTGGAAGTGCAGACATAAGAACAGAGGACCCATAAATCAATTTTGGAAAGGTGAACAAGGCCTCATTCACTGTTGGGTGAATGAGTCCCAGGACAAATTTTGAAAATAGTGTTTTGTGAGAGGTACACAACATTTTATATTCCCATATTTGCCCAAATCTTTGTTGGGAAAATGTGTCTCAACTATGCAATTATGTAAAGGTTATTATTGATAGGATATATATATATATATATATATATATATATAAAATCCTAGTTACACTGATAGGTGTATACAATGGTAGCATGGGGTTGCATTGAGGAGAAAAATATGAGTGTGTTAACTTTTTAAAGAAACTCCTAAAATAGTCGACATACATTAAATAATGATATATTGTAAATTTGGACTATTTTTTATTAGGTTTTAGATATAATGGAATATATTTTTTTGGCTTTTATTTCCCCATAATGTAACCCTATTTTATGAGGACATTGTATTATGGCTATGGTAGAGAGACGGTGATGTTTTCTGAGAGTTTGATTGCGGTCATGTTGTCTTTTGATCTCTGAGTGGTGATACTCTTCTGAGAAGCTTTCTCTACAAATATATTGCAATCTTTGTGATTTACTAAATAATATATTGGGTGGCTTTTGGAGTGTGGGTTTTTTCTCCTGAAAGGGTGTTCCCCACATAAATCATTGTGATGTGGTATACATGATATTTTTGTTTATTTCTATATACATTTTTGTAACTGTTAAAGATCTAAATTTTTTTGCATTAATCTCTCTCAAGATTAGTGTAGGAATTTTTTCTAGTACCTTAGCTTCCTTATAAGTGGTATAAGAGCCTAATCACCTTTGGTTTCAATTGTGGGTTGTTGGGTTTTTTGAAATAATCTAGATTTGAGTGGGAGCTTGTGCAAAAGACACTTCGTGATCTTGTTGCAGGAATTTTTTAGATGGAAAGTTCATCGGGGAGAATAGAGGTGGAGAAATTATCTAGAAATAATTTTGAGATGTGGAAGCTAACGATGGAGGATTTTTTGATTAATCAAGATCTGTGGGATGTTTTTGATGAGAATGTTTCAAGGCCTACAAATCCTATTCAAGATTCTCAATATGATGTCATGGATTGTAAATCCAAGGGTCTAATTAGATTGTGCTTGGTAGAATCTTTTTTAATTAATGTCCATCAGGATACCTCTACACATAAACTATGGAAGAAGCTTGGTGAGATGTGTCAACCCCAATCTTTAGTGAACAATATTTTCTTAACGAAGAAACTATATTCCTTGAGAATGGAAGAGGGTGGAAAAATGATAGACCACCTAGAAGCATTCAATACTTTAGTGGCTTAATTGGAATTAGTTGTCAAAATGGATGAGGAAGAGAAATTTTAGATCTTCCTTTTTTCTTTTCCTAATTTGTGGAATTCTCTTGTTATGGCTATTAGGAGCACTTTTGTTATATTGAAGACTGGACATGTGGTGGGTTCTTTAATTTTTGAAGAGATGAGGAGGAAGGTATCCACCACTACCAAGGAGGCCCTAAATGTTCATGGAATACCTAAGGAAAAAGGAAAGAATAATGAGAAGCATGACAAATCCAAGTCCAAGGGGAGATCTAAATCTCTTGGAGAGTCCAAAGTTATTTTCTAGAACTGTGGTAAGATTGGACATGTTCATAAGGAATGCAAAGAAGAAAAGAAGATGAAAAAGAAGAAATTTGATTATGATTTTGAGTTTGAGAAGGAAGATGGTGACACATTCATTGCAGCTTTGGCAACTCATGCAAGTAATGATGCATGGTTAATTGACTCGGGTGCATCTTTTCATATGACCTTTAATAGAGATTGGTTTTTTGAATATGAATAATTTCATGGTGGTAAGATGTACTTGGGTGATGATTCTCATTTAGACATTGTTGGTCGTGGTAAAGTTAAAATTAGGTTCCCTAATGGTAGAATAAAAAGGATTAATGGTGTGTTGCATATCCCTAGATTAGCATGAAAATTTTTATCTGTGAGAAAACTAATAGATGCAGGTGTGTAGGTAGTATTTTCTTATGTAGGATGCAAGATGGTTAGAGGTGCTATGGTGATTGCTAGAGGTTTTAGATATGGCACATTGTATAACCTTGATGCATGCACCATTGAGTGCAATAGTACTTTTGTGAAAAGCAAGTCTGTGGAAGAAGTGAGGGTTTCACCTTCAACAGATGGTCATGGATTTTGGGTACCCAAGGGTGCTCTTTCTTTTGAATCAAAGTTACCTAAAGAGAAAAATATGTTATGGCACCAGAGACTTTTCCATATTGGAGAAAAGGGTCTAAAGACCTTGAAAAATAAAAACCTTGTTGAAGGTTTTTCTGATAGCAATCTTGAACTTGATTTCTGTGAGCATTGCATTTATGGAAAACAAAACCACGTTTAGTTTTACTCAAGTTCTCATATATATTGTGGTGTATTGGATCTTATTCATTATGATGTTTTTGGTTTTGTAGATGTTCCTTTGATTGGTAAATCCACATATTATGTTTCATTTATTGATGGTTAAAGTAGGACATGGGTATATTTTCTAACGAGTAAATCTAAATTTTTCAGTCGATTTAAAGAATTTAAATCAATGGTTGAGTTGTAGACCAGAAAGAAAATAAAATGTTTGAGGACTGATAATGGTAGTGAATTTTTCTCTAATTATTTTGATATATTCTATAAATACTATGGTATGCATAGACAAAAAACAACTGCTATTCTCCACAAAAGAATGGAGTTGTTGAAAGAATGAACATGACATTATTGGAGAAGGCTAGGAGTATGTTGAGTGGTGTTGGTCTAGAACAAATTTTTTGGGTTGAAGTTGTTGTCACTTCCTGTTACCTAATTAGCAGGTCTCCTACATTAACTCTTGTTGATAAGATTTCTATAGAGGCATGGTCAGGTCACAAGCCTTCATTAATACATCTTAGAGCTTTTGGATGTGAGGCATATGCACATGTGCCAAAGGAGAAGTGAAAAAAGTAGGACAACAAGGTTGTGAAGTGTATCTTCATCAGATATAGTTATGGTGTGAAAGGATACAAGCTTTGGGATCCTATTGCACAAAAGGTAATTCATAGTAGAAGTGTTATTTTTAGAGAAACTAAGCCTTCTATTACATTGCAGCTAGAACAAAGTAAACAAGATGTGATTAAATTTCCTTCTACACCTGAGAAATTTGAATTGATGCCCAAGGATAGACAAGAAGTTGAGGAGAGCTCATCTAGCTTTGGATCTTTAGAAGAGGAGGAAAAACCTCCAACTCAACTTGTTCGTAGGTATAAAAGGAATAAACAACCACCTAAAAGGTATTCACTTGATGATTGGAGATGTATTTTTTCTTTGAATACTAACTTGGATGAACCCAAATCTATAGTAGAGGCACTAGGTATGAATGATGCATAATCCTAAAAGATTGCTATGGATGAAGAAATGACATCTTTAAAAAAGAATGATACATGGGATCTTATACCATTGCCTGAAGGAAAAAATCTTATTGGTAACAAATGGGTGTTCAAGAAAAATATTGGTTCATATGGAGGTATTGATAAGTATATGTTGGAATCAAGGAACACTTAGAGGGGGGTTGAATCGGTGTTCTACAATCTTTAATTTTATTAATTTGATCCCTAAAGAACTGATAACATTCAACCAAAATAAAGATGCATGCACATAAAATAAATAACCACAAAACCATAACACAAGGATTTCTACATGGAAACCTTATTAGGGGAAAAAACATGGTGGAGGTCAATCCACAATATTGACTGAGTATACTAAAAAGGAAAATTTATAAAATGGGAATGCACTTGCATTTAGGCACACTTCCTAGAGCTCACTGATCAAAAATTGAAAGGCTCACTTCCTTACAAAGATTTGGATAACATCCAAAGATTGAACTGAGAAAGTAGCATCTACAAATTCCTGATTATAGTTCCGGTTAGGCTCATCAATCGCTCTCTTGAACTTTTGACTGATTCTGCTCTTCTACTTTGTTATGCTCTAATTCAATTCACAAAATCCTTAATGCACAAGTGAAACTATGCATAATCACTATTCAATCCTTTTGATATTTGCAACATACATGAACTCACACCAAACATGCACCAAAATGATATAATTGATTACATATATATATCCACTACTAAGGATTTAATCACTTCATGTTAGCTTCAACAAAATAAGAAATATTCACAAATTGTTGGCTCAAATCATGCATAATATTCAATGTGCATCCAAAAAAAGTTGGCCACAACATAGTGAGGACCCAAAAGAAATTTCTCGAACATAAAAATACTTAAACAATAACTCAAATATTCGCGACAAGCTACATCCACCAAGTCAGCCTTCATACACTGATGAACAAAAAATTAGTCAACCGGATCTTCTAACTTACACTCAAATCGATATGAGGCACCAAGTTTTATAGATAACAAAAATAATGCATCGACCAATTATCCCTGAGATCCACAACACAAAATACTAACAAAATATTTGCATATGAAGTGAAGAACACAAATCTATTAGATGCCCCATTCCAACTTAACAGATGATCACTAATCTTCAATCTGTCTATCGGTATGATCAAATGAGGACGTGCGGATCATCTCACTGAAAAGGGTTTCCATCAATGATAACACCAGAAAACATATGCAGTGTTTCTTGCCAACAATCTTTGCCCTTGGCATTGGTGGAAAAACTTAGTGAAAAAAGACTAAGTGTTGAACCAATACCAACATAAATACACTGTCACCAAAACTCCAAAAATATCTTCATCCACAACTCAAAAATACAACTCCCCCTTAGATGGATATAAATTTTTCACTATTCTATTCTCCCCCATTTAAATAAATGGAAAAGATTGGGAATTTGCATATAAAACTTCTCTAAACAAACAAAAACTTCAAACTGCATATGTACAAACTTGTTTCAACAACTTACACAAACTAAAAAATATTTGCAAATTTTTTCTTCATCGGGTTCAAGCTTGTGTCCCAACCCTTCTTGAGACTCTCCAGAATAGTCATGTGACCACTAAATAAATAATATTACATCTATGCAGATTCAAGATTCACTGGATCCCTGACCACCATAGCATCTTGTGCTTCCTTCAAAGCATTCAACATAGTTTCCATCTTCAGACCAATTAGGCCTCTAAGTTCACAAGTTCTTTCCACAAATCTGTCATTATCATGCTTCAAACTCTTTATCTTTTCAAGTAGGGCTATAATTTGACCTTCTTGTTCTCTAACATAAATAGTTAAAGGATCAAAGGCATTAGAAATATCAACTAACTATTTCTCATGATCCTTAATCTTCTACTCATTTTCCTCAATATGTTTAGAAAAATATAAATAAGACTTATAGATATTTCCACCTTCAGATAGAGCACTATGAACATTCTTCACACAGGTAGCTAACATATATTTATCATTAGCTATCATACCTTTCAATCTACTGAAACTTTTGTCATCAAATTCCTTATCTACCTTGACCAAAGCTAACTTCTCAAGTGACTCAAAATGAGTACTTATAGAATTGATAATCTTCTTTAGCTCACCGAAGGAAGAACCGAATGGATCCTTAACATGAGTAGGCATGATTTTCTCTAGAATACCAGATGCAAGGCTCAATAACTCACTATCCTGAATGTGAGACTTTAGAATTTCTTCCCTAGCTTTAGCCTATGCAAATGATGTAACTTTCATTTTCTAAATTGGAGACAAAGTAAACAAATGAATAGGACCTTCTCCCAGTTCAAGGTAAAATTCTTCATGTTGTTCTTCCAAAAATTTATTCACTACCTCTACAGTGTCTCTTGCTTCCACAAGATCTTCATTAACTTCAACCTTCTTTTCCTCAACCATTGTTTCCTCAACCACAGATTTTTGCTTGTCTTTTGGAATTTCAAATTCTTCAGCTAATTTCTCCTTTTCTTCAACTTACACAACTTTAGGAGCTTTAGTCTCCATAGGTACTTTAGTATCAAGTACATCAGGAGTAATTTGAATGTCTTCAACCGTAACCTCTTCATTTTCTAGACTAGATGAAATATCTTCAACATGCACTTCTTCAGAGACAACATTAATTATATTCTTTAACAAAACATCCTTAAAAAAAAAATTGGTTTCTTTTTCTACCTCTTATGTCCTACCAATCATAAGCTTGTTTACTCTAGTTTTTCTCTTGAATTATCTTTCTTCTTTACTTAGGATTGTCTTCATTTCCTCAATAGAAATTACCAGACATATATTTGCAAGAATTTTTTCTCTCAGCTGCTCTTCTTTAGTTCTAGCACTTACTCTCCTCATCTCCAAAATGTCATACAATTCTTTAGGAAAATGCGCTATTATCTCAACAAGAGCCATATTGAAATTGTTCAAATACTTTATTGTAGCTTCCTAAAGAACTCTTTGTACAAGATTATCAAAGGTACCCTACACTTTACATAGGGTCTTAAGATTACCATCTTTGATTATGCCTCTCTCAACTTCTTCTACAAACATACTCGGTTTGTTAGTTTTTGCTTTCTTCTTGGATTTCTCTTTTTCATCGAAGGGCTTGTCCTTAGAGAATGTTGTTTCTTGAGTGCTCATATGCTTTATTTCTTTGACTTCATCAGATTTTGTCTCTTCATCTTCTAGAAAAGTTGCATACACTCTTGTGCTCTTATCCTTCTTCCTTTTACCAGATGTCTTAATTTGATCTTTTACAGGGGCTTACTTCTTTGCATGACTAGATAGGGGTGTAGAGCTTCTTGTTGGTCTAGTTTGAGTAGAGGATGCTACCAAACTAGTAGATTCAGATCTAGTAGGCTCTTTTTTGGCTTTAGCTTGTTCTCTCTTCCTTCTAGATTCTCTTATAGTTTCTGCAGGTATACCCATTCTCTCTACAAAGACTTCCACTTCTTTCCTTACTCTCTGGACTATCATTGGTTTCTTCAACTACTCATGGACTTGCATATCCTTCTCTGCATATGTTCCAAACCTTTCTTTGGACGGATCCAACGGCTTACTCAACAAATTTTGTGCATATAGTTCCAAGATGCTTTCCTCAACTTCATAACCCACTGGCATAATCCAAACGGTTCTAGGATGTACAGCTTCCATCAAGCATTGATCAATGTCAACCATAAAAAAAATTGTATCTTTATACTTCTCCACAATAGAAGTAGGAATTCTTTCTCTTGCTTGCATCTCATTCTGAAAATTCTTGAAATATGCCTAGATAATAGTTTTCCTTGTTTTACTATCACCAATTCCATACAAGATATTTCTAATCTAAATAGCTACAGGCTTATCATTTTTCCAATGCACTTTCCTGACTCCCGAAACTTCATTCATGAAATAAAAGAATAAACATAGCAATAGATTACCATATTTAAAGGAATTCTTCTTGTCTTTCTTGATATTACCAAGGCTCTCCATAAGTTGACTTTCAAGCAACTCACATAAATAATACTCTACAATCTCCTTTACCGTTTGATATGCTACATATATGGTTGTACCAGATACATAATTTTCTCGGCTAGAATGATATATCTTTGAGCCAATGACCATCAAGGAAAATTTCACATCCACATCAATAATGTTATCAATTTTCATTGCTCTTCTATCAAATATGGAACCAGTTGCATCAGTGACTATCTAATTCTTTATAAACTTCAAGATTGGCAATCCACAAAAGGAATTTAAGCCTATAATAGAGCTTATGGCTTCTTTTGTAATCTTGAAAGGTCGACTCAACCACATAAATTCAGCATGAACTCAACTCAAGATATACTAGACCCATTCATTTTCATCAAACATAGGGAATTTCACAATCTGTGTGAATTTTGTCTCCTCTAGGATTTTGAATTCAGGCTTAATATAGAAATCCTCTCCAACAATGTAATTGGAATATAAATTTAGAAAATGCGAGCTCCCTGATTCCTCAATATTAGCATGAATGTATGCCCTAATATCTTCGGTATGTAATACATCGTATGGAACAAATGAAAATGCACCTAAGGGCTTGGTCTCAATAGATTTGAAAGGATGCCACTTGAATTTTGGACGGGGTCTATCCTTGACTTCAACTACCAATGGAGTAGCCATTTTCACAAATTCATAGGTTTGCAAGATTTTTTGATAAATACCTTTTTGCAGGATTAGGGTTTGATCTTTGAATTGCCTTCACACTTGAATCTTCCCAAATTTTACCAAAGTTAGCTTCAAAGATCTCCAATGTCTTCTTCTCAAAATGTGAAGTGAAAAATGAAAGATAGAAATGACCTTTTATCATTCACACACCTAACCATTTTTGATGCAGTAAATGATTTTTCCCTAACTCATCCAAATACCCTACTTCCATACACTATGAGAGATAACTCTTCTACGGACCTTGAATTCTACATAAATACTCTTTCCAATTGTTCAACAACATATGTAGATCATCAATGCAATCACTGCACTCATCCACATCCCGGTGTCAATTAACAGTAGGGGGTTTGAAGGATTTTATTGATAGCTCCCCCTAGGCCAAAGGCCTTAATCTAATTCCTGAAGGAATTACCAAAAGCTGATTCTGGGGCTGGCTCATTTCCTACAATAGAGGGACTCTTCTTCACCCATGTCTTCTTCATCTACTTCCTGATCTGATTTGTAGTGACTTTCCCTTTTCATTTTTCATCCTTCTGCATGTTTCTTCTTTGATTTACCATAACTCTTCTGCAAAATCTAGTAATATGACCGGTTTTGTTGCAATTAGAGCACACCACATTTCTTTGTCCAGTCCAGTTGTTCCACTGATTTTCTCTTGATCTGCATTGGTTAGCAATATGGCCAAATCTATTGCATACGTAGCATTTAACATCTATGTAAGAGTTTTTCATCATGTTTTTGCATTCATTTGACTTATGACCATACTTGTTATAATTAAAGAAATGACCAAAGAATGATGGACCACTTGAATTTATTCTACTTCTACATTGAGCCACCATATGACCAAATTTATTGTAAACATAACAGTTACCATTAAATCCTTGAGCATTAGGTTGTCTTACCAGATACCTTCTAGGTTGATTCATCATATTTCCTTGTCTAAATCTCCTTTTTCCAGATCCAGAACTTTCTCCTTTCTCATGGGTAAGTGCACAAAGTTGAGTCCACGAAACGTGGAAGTTTTTGCCTTAGCCAAAAAATTGAAATCAGCTTTGACAAAACGGGATCCTGATTTTAATAAACGGGATCCCGGTTATTAAAAATCGAGATCCCGTTCAGCTTCGAGATCCCGAGCCTAACACGAAACGGGATCCCAATTTTTAAAAGTTGGGATCCTATTTCATGTTGGGCCTGAACCGATGGCAAAGGCATGAGATCCTGACTTGTAGAAATCGGGATCCTGATTACTACGAAACGGGATCCCGATTTCTAAAAATTGGGATCCTATTTTATATTGGTATTTATTTAAAAGAAAAAGCATAGTTTACTGCACATAGCAGATGGGACCCCGAGTCAATGGTGACAGTGACCCCCACGTTCACCTACAGGTACCCGTCTCTATCTATTTTTTTTGCATTTTTTAATTTTTAATTGAAATTGTAAGGAAAACAAGTGAATTTATCATGTTTTTTTTTAATTTATTTCACGTTTTGAGTATTTTTTTAGCTGTTATAGTAAAAATGAAAAATTGTAAAAATAGACAAAAAAACACAATGAAACATGAAGATTTTTTAATAAAAATGAAAAAATGAACCCTAAATTGTGGTTTACAAACAAAATTTAACTTTTGAAACTAAATTGTTCGATTAAACAAAAAAAATGAATTTGAAAACCCTAATTGAAA
The DNA here is from genome assembly GCA_007258455.2 of Sequoia sempervirens. Taxonomy (NCBI): domain Eukaryota; kingdom Viridiplantae; phylum Streptophyta; class Pinopsida; order Cupressales; family Cupressaceae; genus Sequoia; species Sequoia sempervirens. The sequence goes on along the minus strand of VDFB02086081.1, from coordinate 404,191,779 downwards.
CAAAACAAAAAAAATTGCATTTCAAAACTCTAGAAATCAAAATGAAATAAAAAAATTGCATTTAGAAACCCTAATCAATCTTTTTGAAACCCTAAATTCAAATCAAATGAAAAAATTGAATTTGAAAACCCTAGTTTGAATTGAAACGAAAAAATTACATTAAAAACCCTAATTGCATAGAAAATGAAACCCTAAATTGAATTGGAACAAAATTTTTTGTTGAAACCCTAATTTGAAATCGAGCAAATCATTTTGGTTTCTACAAGTTTATGAAGAGTGGATGATCACTCTCTATGACAATTAGACATGATCATTAGGGTTCTAAATCATTGGAAGAAAACTTTATTCAATTATATCCACAAGATAGGATAGCATGAGTGAGAGTGCTATGGGTAAAGTTTCTTTCATTAGACATACCTAAAATTATGTAGGTTCAATGTCAAGAATGGGTCTATTTGGTAGATTTATGAAAACTATTTTGAATATCTAGAATGCCATAGAAGTATAATTATAGCAATTCCAATTGGAAACACTTGGGTACATATATATCATATGAAATTTAAATCTAGTAAGCTGTCTAAATTTATATTGGAGAGTTGATAACACATGGAAAGAGGTTTGTATGGGAATATATGTATTAAGAAACACATACCACATGACCTCTATATGATTTTTAAGATGTGATCCTAGATAATAATCCACCCATCCTCAATCATAATGGATTCTCTAGCAATTAAGAGAGATTCAATAACCATAAAATTACCTAGATTTTGATACTATATAGATTTATGTTGAAGGATAGAAATGCATCAATAAGGAGACCAAGATGGAACCATTTAACACATACAAGGTACACCTATTACATGGGAAAGGGAGGAGGTACATGATGATAGGTTGGAGGAACTACATGCAATTATTAAATTTAGAGATAGGAGGATGATTCATATAAAAGAAATATAATTAAATATTTATATTATTTAATATATTATATTTAATATAATATATTAAATAATATAAATATTTAATATCATAAAATATAATTAATATAGGATTACAATTAAGGATAGGTAATGTTACAATTTACTTGGGGTTTTAATGAGGATTAGGCTTAAGATTCAATTAGGTTTGTAGTAAATAGTTAGGTTAAAATTAGGAATATATAATAAATATTAATATAATTATAATGTACAAATATAAATTAATTTAAATATAATATAATATAATATAGGAATACATTTAAGCTTAGGTAAAGGTTATAATTTAATTAAGTTTCAATTAGGTTTACAATTTAGTTAGGATATGGTTAGGGGTGGGGATCATTTAGCATTAGATACTATGGTTAGGGTATGGGTTACATTTAAGATTATTGTTATTTTTGTGATATGTATAGATTTATTCATTTTTAACATGATACTTTTTTTTATTAGAGGGGTAAACACTTTTGACCCAGAGCTATATGGAACCAATGAGGCTAAAGTATGACTAAATTTGGACCTCACTAGACATCTAGATCCCCTTAAGCCATCCTATCACCCTAAATCATAAATTGATTTCTTAAGGGGTCCCAATATGACAAATTTCTTAATCAAGAGTAGATCTCAATCAACTATTCCACAAGAAAATGTTCTTCACTAACTTGCAAGTTCATTAAATATTCCAAATTCTAAACCCTAAACCCTGAACTCTAAATTCTAAACCCTAAACACTAAACCATTCATTTGTCCTACCTAGGATCTTAAAGTGAAATTTGGTTGCCTTAGGCAACTCCACCAAATTCCATTCCCTTATGCCATGTATTTTTTTCATAGGATCTTACTACATGTAGATCCCCTTAAGCCATCCTATTACCCTAAACCCTAAAATCTAAAGTCTAAACCCTAAACCCTAAAGCCATCATTTTTTCTTTAAAGTCTCTTAATGAAATTTGGATGCCTTAGGCAACTCCACCAAATTTCATTCCCTTATGCCATGTAATTTTGTCCTAGGATATTACTACATGTAGATCCCCTTAAGCCATCCTATTACCCTAAAACCTAAAACAAACATTTTTTCTTAGGATCTTAATGAAATTTGGTTACCTTAGGCAACTCCAAATTTTGTTCCCTTATGCCATGTAATTTTTTCCTAGGATCTTACTACATGTAGATCCCCTTAAGCCATCCTATTACCCTAAACCCTAAAATCTAAAGTATAAACCCTAAACCATAAAGCCATCATTTTTTCTTTAAAGGCTCTTAATGAAATTTGGTTGCCTTAGGCAACTCCACCAAATTTCATTCCCTTATGCCATGTAATTTTTTCCTAGGATCTTACTAAATGTAGATCCCCTTAAGCCATCCTATTACCCTAAACCCTAAACTCTAAAGTCTAAACCCTAAAACCTAAAGCAAACATTTTTTCTTAGGATCTTAATGAAATTTGGTTGCCTTAGGCAACTCCACCAAATTTCATTCCCTTATGCCATGTAATTTTTTCCTAGGATCTTACTACATGTAGATCCCCTTAAGCCATCCTATTACCCTAAACCCTAAAATCTAAAGTATAAACCCTAAACCCTAAAGCCATCTTTTTTCTTTAAAGGATCTTATGAAATTTGGTTGCCTTAGGCAACTCCACCAAATTTCGTTCCCTTATGCCATGTAATTTTTTCCTAGGATCTTACTACATGTAGATCCCCTTAAGCCATCCTATTACCCTAAACCCTAAAATCTAAAGTCTAAACCCTAAACCCTAAAGCCATCATTTTTTCTTAAAGGCTCTTAATGAAATTTGGTTGCCTTAGGCAACTCCACCAAATTTCATTCCCTTATGCCATGTAATTTTTTCCTAGGATCTTACTACATGTAGATCCCCTTAAGCCATCCTATTACCCTAAACCCTAAACTCTAAAGTCTAAACCCTAAAACCTAAAGCAAACATTTTTTCTTAGGATCTTAATGAAATTTGGTTGCCTTAGGCAACTCCACCAAATTTCATTCCCTTATGCCATGTAATTTTTTCCTAGGATCTTTCTACGTGTAGATCCCCTTAAGCCATCCTATTACCCTAAACCCTAAAATCTAAAGTATAAACCCTAAACCCTAAAGCCATCATTTTTTCTTTAAAGGCTCTTATGAAATTTGGTTGCCTTAGGCAACTCCACCAAATTTCATTCCCTTATTCCATGTAATTTTTTCCTAGGATCTTACTACATGTAGATCCCCTTAAGCCATACTATTACCCTAAACCCTAAAATCTAAAGTATAAACCCTAAACCCTAAAGCCATCTTTTTTCTTTAAAGGCTCTTAATGAAATTTGGTTGCCTTAGGCAACTCCACCAAATTTCATTCCCTTATGCCATGTAATTTTTCCTGGGATCTTACTACATGTAGATCCCCTTAAGCCATCCTATTACCCTAAACCCTAAACTCTAAAGTTTAAACCCTAAAACCTAAAGCCATCATTTTTTCTTAGGATCTTAGACATAAAATGAGCTTTTGTGAATGTTTCAAGTTAGACATGTTAGACATAAAATGAGCTTTTGTGAATGTTTCAAGTTTATTGTTTAGTATGTATGTGCATGTATTAAAAATTTGCATATATATAGTTCTTAAATTTTGAAATTTGTATGTATGTACATAGTTTAGTTTAATGTTTTGTACGCATGAAAATTATGCATTGTATTTTATATTTTAAATGTACATGTACATACATTTAATTTTGAATTTTGTATGGACATTCTCTTGAGTTGAACAATCAATGTATATATATATGTGTGCATTTCAGTTAAATATATGATCTTAATATATATGTCGCTCATCCTATTTCATATAAATATATGATCTTAATATATGCATGCACATGGACTATTTTGTATGATTTAATGCAGGTGCACATTTATATCGAGAATATCATGGATGATTTTAACATTGATGATATCATCAATCCACCTCCCCCCCCCTCCACCTCCACCTCCCCCTCCCCCTCCCCCTCCCCCTCCCCCTAATATACCACATCCATCACCTATTGCATCTGACGAGGCTCGCTTGAGAGAATGAATAAATGATCAAGTTGCATCCTTACAAAATCAAATCAATGCTATGCAGAGTCAAGCATTGATTCCTCCACATGTGAGACGTTTTGCATCTGCAATGCAAAACGTTGTTGATGCCATCAAGATGATTGATTCTAATCTTGATAGGCATCAACGAGACAGAGAACAAATGAGACAATTTTATTCTGATGGTCTCTCTTACAAAAAAATATTAGACCTTAAAATAACAAAATCCCATCTAGCCCCCTACTTTTTTAACCCCGTTACTCGACAACCCATTCCACCCAACAAATCTAGAATATCCATGAGGTGGTGCATACATCCGCAGATGAGTGCAAATTTTTGGGATCGATGGTATATGGTTTTTGATAGTCCCCCACATGCTAATTGGGAGTTCCCATTGTATTTTTTGAGAAAATTGTATGTAGAGTTTGTTTTGGGGCAAAATCCCAATTATTTTGATTTTAGATCATTTCAGGGTGTTGGCGGCGACATGCCACAACAGAGATTAGGGGCAAGGGTTGATCCCCGATGCCCCGTGCATGCACAACCCCTTTTTGTTGCTCCTGGTCCTCCCATTCCTGCACCTGTACATCATCAAGCTTTGGTCTCAACATAAGGTTCCCATAGTACACTCGCAGGAGACCTTGATTAGCACGCTTCTACGATAGTGAGTGGGGAGCATAGAGACGATGATGATGATGGAGGAGTTTTTTATGGAGCTGGTCCGAGTACCACTCCAAGAGTGTTGAGGCCCGTCCCCCATATATGTACTAGTTGTCATCAAGTATGCTATGGACCTGATCATGCCACACCTAGTTTAGGTGTACGGGGAGATTCTGGTGGTTCATCTGGTCGCATCAGTTCATTTGTAGAGTTCCTCATATCAGAGCATCACCCTGAGGACACTGAGACATAGGTATAAATATGCATCTAGATGTATGTTCATTTTATAAGAATTTTGATGGTTGTATATATCAAAGAAAAGTTTCCAATACATTTTAACAATCAAATTGTTTGGTGTACAGATGACATTTCAAGGGCAATCATCTGTTCCACGAGAACACACATCGACACCGGTCATACTCGGCAACCCTTATGGGGTATTTTGATTTCAATTTTTAAAATTATATATGAAATCATAAATTATTTAACTTGAGTTTTAAATTTATAATTGAATCACATATATGTTTGAAATATTTATGTTGGTTTAGGTGAGTCGATCAGCATCCACGTCGATTCCTCCTGAGGGATTGTCAAGCACTCCTCCACTATCGAGCATCATAGATCAGGGGCAGGTACATTCATATTGTAAATTTGTTTAAAGTTTAAACATTAGTATAGTTACAATTTTATGAGTTTTGAATTCACTAGATATATGAAACGCATGCATGTGCACTTGTAAATATTATAAGTGTTAAATGTCTATGTACATGTACGTCTAGGTTGATACCACAATAAGAATGGGCATTGGGAAAACATTTGATGTTGCAATTACTCATGAGGCCACTGATTTCCAGGTTATTTACAAAACTTTCTACACAAAATGTGAAAACTTGAATGTATATATATATATATATATATTAACCTAATTCAATTGTACATGTTTTAATTTTGATCTTGTAGGACTTTGTTAGTGCAACTTTCAGCCCTGACCCAAACATAGTTACACCACCAGGAGGACATGTAGAGCAGGTTCCAGATCAAATGGTAATTTAATTTTTTTATTATATTTAAAGTTAATTGTAAATTTTAAATTGAATATATACATAATATGAGATTTTTACATATTATTTTTCTTTTATAGCATGAGACACATCTTGTAGTTGAGCATGTATAGATAGGTCTTGGAGAAGAGCCTAGTGCACAACCTCAGAATACGGTACAATTAAAATATGATAAATTATAAATTAAATTGAATTAAAAAAAAAAAATTATAGAGTTGTACATCTAATTTCAAATTTCTTTGTCTTGTTTATGTAGACTGATTTAGAGAATTTAGAGGTTGCTTTAGGTGCACCAGAGCATCCAAACGTAGATATGATGGTAATTTAATTTTATTATGGATTATAAATTAAATTGTCATTAAATCATTTTTTTATTGTCTTACATCTGATTTCATCTTTCTCTTATATAGAGTGTTTCAAGTCATCCACATAGTCTGCATGGTGTGAAGAGGTCTCTTGATTATAGAGACAGTACATGACCTAGAAACATGTGATTTTATGTGTTATATTTGGATATTTCATGGACTATATTTCTTTTTTCTCACATGTAATCTATTGGACTTTATTTCATGCACTTAATATATTGGTTTCATGCACTTAATATGTTACATAAATTATGGACTTTATTATTGTTTGAAATTTTAATTTACACATGTACATTTATGCATTTTATGGTCATAGTCAAGACATTAATATAGGACATTACTGTGAAATTTAGTGATCTCATACATGGATTAATATATGACATTTTAATATTTATATTTTGCAAATTTAGTGATTTCATACATGATATACACGATATGTGCATTCAATAAATAGCGATATTTACTCGATGAACTTATTCAATTCACGCCAGTCAATAATTAGTCAATAAATCATAATTTACAAACAAAAGCAATCTATTTATATACCATAAAGGATAAAATTTTAAGAAATAAACAATACCATAGAAGATTAGAGAATAAAAGCATTAATAAATACTATAAATAATAGTTCATCTAACACTAATTTATAAATTGTCAAAATGAATAATGACGTCTTAAGGGGGTGTCTAAAGGGGTCATAATAGAACATCTTAAGGGGATGTCTTAAGGGGTCATAATACGCCTAAATGGGATGTCTTCAGGGGTATTAAGGGGGTGTCTTAAGGGGTCTTAAGGGGCTGTCTTAAGGGGATGTATTAAGGGGTCATAATATGTCTTAAGGATATAATTGATTTAACAATAATGTATGCATGATATTTAGTGATTATACATGTAAACATAAAGTTTCAAAGTAGGAAAACATGCACATTTAAGAAACAAAATATATAGAATATTGATTTGATACATAGAAGTACATAGAGTATGTTTAATTTTGTAAGTATGTATGTACATATATGTCATCTCAAAACAATGTTTACAAAATTTGGATATGCCATCTCAAGAACATCTCAAACTCGTGGCTAGAATGTAGTAGGTCTTCACACCACCTGATATCAAAAAGGTACAAGCAATATCAATGAAATCATCAAAACATACATATTTTAATTTATATAAAATTATCTATATGTACAGAACTCAAGTACCTGCATTTAAAAGTATTCCACACATGTTTGTAGGTTGAATCCAGACATCCTCTCCTTTTTGTTTCAAAGTATGAGATGAATGCAATGATGGCTCTAGGATACAAAAAATGACAATATATCAATTTTAACTATTAATGTCCAAGCAATATCAATATGTAATCAAAACATGTATTTAAATATAATTTAACTAATAATTACCTATTTTTACCAAGTATTCCATGTTGTCTAGGTTGAATCTGCATGGACTAGATCCTTTTTGTGATTATGCCTTAAGGATGTATAAAAGGACAATTTAAATCAATTTCAACTAATAACACACTTGACCAATGTTGAAACATGTATTTAATGTATTTAAAAGGACAAAATAAAACTAAAACTATATTTACCTGTATTTACTTATTCCATTGTACCATCTGCATCCTCTCTTTTTTGCAATGCATCTATGATTGCCTCATGCTCTTCCATAGAAATTGACCATAGCAATTTTTTTGAAGGTCTTCCACGATACCGCTCTAGTTTTATATTTGTTGCCACCACCAAATGTGAATAATGCATAATCTTTTTATGTGTTTCATAGTCTTCGAATGCAGGTAGACCATTCTTTCTTCTCAAGTATTTTCGTAGCCAAGTGCCAACAACCACCACCGATCCTATTGGAAAACATGTTTAAAAACCATCATCAAATATGTTCTCAAAATTTTCTTAAGGGGATCAAAGACTTGTTCTAAAAAATTGCTTAAGGGGATCTAAAACTTGTTATCATTTGAAATTTGCTTAAGGAGGTGTCTTAAGGGGATCACCGTACCTGTTGGATAATGAAAGCCATCATCATCTTCTCTTGAGGTTTTATCAACTTATGTTTACTTTCCACACAACGAGCCAACCAATATTTTGTTTGCTCTTCATTCCCCTCAGGTGCAATAACATCATACACATGTCCTGCCAACAAAATTTGATTTAATAACTTGTGCATATCCATATAAATAATTTAGTATTACAAAATAACTTAATAAAGGAAATAAAATAAAATAAATTGAATTAAAATTACCTTCTTGTACAAGGTCTAAACACCTGGCCATAATCTTCTGATGCAAAACAATTGATCATTTTCTTCAATAGTTCTTTCATATTGATTATGTGCTTCAGTAGGTGTCAACGATCTTTGCTCCCACTGCTCAAACCCATTATGTATTTTCACAAGCTTCCCAATCTCCTCGAGATACAAATCGGTAAAACATGCAAGCTCCCTTTGTCCAAATAGTCCATGTGTTTGTCAAGCACTTTTAAATGAATTCCATTTAGTAGATCCACTAATTGTCTCACAATCAACTCTAGATACAATGTTCTCTTCTTCCACCAACCAAAAGAATCGATGAACTATAGAGTAATCACTGAACCAGTGTATATAATCTTCTATTACACCAATCCACAATCTCATGTGCATTTTAAATTTTCCATCAATCCTCAAATTTTAATTGTTCTCTAGCAAGAATTCTTTTGACACACGCACCAGCTCCATCATGTTCTCCTTTACCATGCCCAGCTTCAAAAAAACTCCATATATGTTGGACATTAAGTTCCTTGTGAACCCTACTAACCAATAGAACATTCTAGCATTTTTGAACTGCCCCATACAATTATCTGACCATATGAGGTGTTCTTTCATATGGATTCCTCTTTCTCTTAAATTTCTATAAAATATACTAAAAAAATATTGAACAAACTTTGATGAGTGTAACCAGTTGTCACTCAAATAAAAATGATACTCCCTCAAAACTTTTCTTGATTCCTCAGTGCTATCATCTGCATGTCTATAAACAATATGGAATAACATAGCTACTGGCACTAAAATATAATATTGAGATTGAATTTCCTCTTGCAGAGCGAGAGTATAATTCTCTACAAAATCAACCACTGAAAGTATAGTACCAATTGGAAATGTGTTTCTACATGCACGAAATTGGCCATCAAGCCATCGAGCATGTTCAGAGTGCATGACATATTTTGGTACAACTTTATTATTAAATTCACTCATAAATGCATGCACACTAACTTTTTCTGTAACTAAATCACAACGCTTTCCTATTTTTCCATCTTTTAAAGAATAATTAACATTCCTAAATCTTTTTAACATCTACTAATTGTTGTCCAAAATCATGATCAACACTTTCATGCAAACAAATTATTAAAAGTGAAAGATTTCCATGATGCATTGTCCAGAAATACAATAACTTAAATAAAATAATTTATCATTAGATTTTTCACAAAACAAACCTGAAATAAACTCTCTTATTGCTTCAGGTGGCATATCAATACCACAATCCTGTATAATCATGTTAGTATGCAAGGTACAACGTATATATCGAAAAACATCATAAAATAAATGAAATTGAACATGTATTTTACAACAACAAGATATTCGTTGTTTATTAATTTTTACATACCAGGGTTTACATTTTTCAAAAGACCTTTGACTTATTTCAATGTTACCAGGTAACACTGAATCGCTACAAAATTTTCTATAAAATTCAGTTTGTGTTGTATCTAATAGGTGTTTTGGGTGAGGATCGCGAACTTTGGACCCCACCCTTAATTTTAAAACATCTCTAGCATTAGATAAAACCCTAGTATTATCATGCCAATATTTTTTGATCAAAGATTTAATTTCAACATTCAATTTTATATCAGACCTCGGTAGTCGTCCACTGAAACTCCAACATTGATTGATAGGATCATTTTCTATACTTTCTCTTCTTTTTGCCACTCTTAGTAATGTTTTAGGATGTATTTTTAAAAATTCACTAATATTGTTTACCATTCTTTTATTTAAAGTTGCTTTGCTAACTATAGTAGTAGTTGTAGCTCTTCTTGCTGCATTTTTATCTTTAGATCGACTATTTTTCCCAATAAATTGAATGGAACTAGCAACAGTAGACATAACATGTTTTAATGATTGATCTTTTCTTTTTGGTTTAACATAAAAGCCTAACCTATTCATTACTTTCCTCATTTTTTGCAGTCTCATCAATTGCATCATTAATTGACATTGAAATGCAAATTTTTTACGATAAAAGAATTTGGTGTATATTCTATTTGCATGTGTTCTTATTTGCCTCCAAGAAATTTGACCAGGAAGATTATTGAAAACACCATTTCCAATTTAAAAAAAAAAAATCATTAAATTCAACATCACATTCTAGATTTTCATCTTCATTTTCATCAACAAAATGGTTTTCATTTTCATTTCATTTTCATTTTCATCTTCATTTCATTTTCATTTTCATCTCTCATCTCATTTTCATTTTCATTTTCATTTCATTTTCATTTTCATTTTCATTTCATTTTCATTTTCATTTCACTTTCATTTTCATTTTCATCTTCATCTTCATCTTCATTTTCATTTTCATTTTCATTTTCATTTTCATTTTTTCTTTTCATTTCATCTTCATTTCCATTTTCATTTCATTTTCATTTTCATTTTCATCTTCATCTTCATTTTCATTTTCATCAAAAATACAGGTAAGAAAATGATCATTTTGATTTTCACTTGCAACAAAAGATTTTTCTTTTTCGTTTTCAACAAATTCTATAAAAGGTTCGTCTCAATATAGTCAATGTCAACATCATTAAGTCCAGCATCTTGTAAAACTTCTACATACAAATTTACCATTTCACTAACATGTGGATTTGAAGATGTACCTGGATTTGTGCATATTGAAACATTCTCCATAGCATTCAAAGAGGGATTTGAAGACATAGTAGGACTTGTTTGTATAATCATATTCTTCTCCAAATTGACTCCTTGCAAATTAACTTCATCTACAACCATAGTATCCTCAATGTTTTCATCTTCAATAGTTGTTGAATTGGTTGCTCCACCATCATTCATTGATTTCATTCTCATTCTTCTTTGTCTTTGTCTTTGTCTCTCTTTTTCCCTATTTGCTTCAACTTCTTGAGGAGTCAATGTCTTCCTTCTTTTATTACGAGCTTTATCTCCCATGATTATAAAATTCTCAAGCACAAATGAATGTTAATAGTGAAATTCTTCAAAAATATTCAATCCAAATTGGAAGTTGAATACCTATTAAGACAAAATTCTTCCTCTTGTGTTCATCAAAACAAGTATAAAACTACCACAATTCCACTTTAAAAATTAAGTTCTGACCTGTAAATACAATAGCTTATGAAAAATCATTCATTTTTAGTGCTCTTAGTCATACATAGAAGTTGCAGACTTTAGAAAAATTGTGCACAGTGAATTTAAATCATATAAATGGGATCCCACTAATAACACGATATCCCACTTCAAATGAATCAGGATCCTGATTATCAAATGGGATCTCGTTTATGCATAAGCGGGATCCCGTTCTATAATTGAGATCCCGTTCACCGACTTCGAATGTCGGGGCCATTGCTTAGTGAATGGGATCACATTTATGAAACAGGATCCCGTTACACTGACAACGGTCGGAATGTGGTTCAAATGTAATGGGATCCTGATTAGTAAATGGGATCCCGTTTATGAATAAACAGGATCTCATTTTATAATCGGGATCCCATTTTTTTAAAATTTGAATTGCCTTTTGCATTGTGATTGGGTTTTTGCTTAGATTTTTTGGTTCGGGAAAAGCATTTGATGTCCGAACCTCAACCTTCAACCTAGTTTGACGTGCAAGTTGAAGGTCCTAACAATGTCAAAGAAAAATGCCAACTTTGGACATATGGCTGACGACCTTTTTTGTAGAATTTTCTGACAAAATTAAAACCCATTTTAAATGAAACAATGCAGATTCTAAATATGTAATTTGTTTTGCAATTGGATTATTTTTTCTATTTTTCAATTAATTTCTAATAAAATTGGTCCATAAACTTTCAATATCAGAGTTTTTTACTATTTTAATAACTTTTGATCAACATAACATTTTGACAAACGGATTGCACGAGAACAAATTTCAAACAATTCTTTTCAATTTAAAAAAATAAAAAATAAAAAAATGATAAGTTTAGGTCATCTTATGCATGTCGTACACGACGATTTTTCAAAACGACAAATCTTCCTAATAAAAATTTAACAAAAAAAAAATTCAATAAAAAAATACAAAAAATATCAAGAACAAGCTTCAGTGAGTCATAAAACTTATCCCAAAAGGATTTAGAAAAATACGATAATTTAAGTCAAAATATGGATGTCGTTCACGTGCATGGTATGTTAAAAAAAAATGACTTTTAAACAGTGGTTTTTAGAAATTCCTATTAAAACTCAATTTGTACAATCTGGGTATTGAAATAAATTACATATTTGGAAACTAGACTCTGGGCACTACATTTTATGATTAGTGAATTTTTTAAAGATTTCATCTCTAAGTGCTTCAAATTTTAAGGTCAAATGTGTCAAATGCTGAAAATGAGATAAAATACTTCCACTTTTTGGCCAAAAAGTGGACTCAACTTCTTGCACACACTCTCATATCTAAGACCTTGGTTGCCACCATCAATCATTTGACTTTTAACCAGTTCATCAAGCTTGGTAGAGCTAATCTTGAACTTCTCCTTGAATTCATTTGTTGTAGCAAGTTCATCTTTAAGATCATCAATCTTCTTTTCAAGCTCTTCTTCATTGTGTCTAGATTGTTCTAGCTCAAGTTCCAACTGAATGAATCCATCAGTAATTTAGTTGTATTCTTCAGATTTCTCTTTCAAGGATTGAGCAAGATTCTCTTCATTCCTCTTCATGTCTTCAATCTCCTTGGTCATCCTCATCATAATAGATTATGTCTCATGCTTTAGGAGTGCATTATCTTTGGAAAACTTTTCACATTCTTCTATCTTTTCCTTCAGGGCTTGACTCAGTTGTTCATCTATAATGTGTTTGTTGTCTTCTTGCTTTATCTAATCACAGAGTTCCCTTCTCTTTTCCCTGGACTTATTGATTTTTTCTTTCAACGACTCAATGAATCTTTCAGCATTCATGATATTTTCTTGTAATTCCTAGACTTCAGATTTTGACTAATCAAGATCATCTAGAGCCATCATAAGTTGTTGTTGAAGATTGGTTGAATCCATTGAAACACTTTCCAAGATCTTACCCAAGCTTTTAAACTTCTTCTGAGGAACTAAACTTTGATGCCAATTGTTGGAATTAAGGAACACTAAGAGGAGGGGGTGAATCAGTGTTCTACAATTTTTTAATTTTATTATTATGATCCTTAAAGTACTGATAACATTCAACCAAAATAAAGATGCATGCACATAATATGAATAGCCACAACACCATAACACAAGGATTTTTACATGGAAACCCTGTTAAGGGAAAAACCACGGTGGAGGTCAATCCACAATATTGTCTGAGTATACTCAAAAGGAAAATTTACAAAATGGGAATGCACTTGCATTCAGGCACATTGCCTAGAGCTCACTACTCAAAAAATGAAAGACTCGTTGCCTTACAAAGATTTGGATAACATCCAAAGATTGAACTAAGAAATTAGCATCTACAAATTCCTAATTACAGTTCTGGTTAGGCTCGTCAATCGCTCTCTTGAACTTTTGACTGATTCCACTCTTCTACTCTATTATGCTCTAATTCGCTTCAAAAAATCCTTAATGCACAAATGAAACTATGCATAATCACTCTTCAATCATTTTGATATTTGCAACATACATCAACTCACACCAAACATGCACCAAAATTATATAATCGATTACATATATATATCCACTACTAAGGATTTAATCACTTCATGTCGGCTTCAACAAAATAAGAAACATTCACAAAATGTTGGCTCAAATCATGCATAATATTCAATGCGCATCCAAAAAAGTTGGCCACAACATAGTGAGGACCCAAAACAAAATGATCGAACATAAAAATACTTAAACAAGAACTCCTCAAATATCTGTGACACGCTACATCCACTAAGTCAACCTTCATACACTGATGAATAGAAAATTAGTCAACCAAATCTTCTAACTTACACTCAAATCAATATGAGGCACCAATATTTATAGATAATAGAAATAATGCATCGGCCAATCATCCTTGAGGTCCACAACACAAAATACTAACATTTTTTTTCATATGAATGGAAGAACACAAATCTACCAGATACTCTATTCTAACTTAACAGATGATCACTGATCTTCAATCTGTCTACTGGTATGATCAAATGATGACGTTCAGATCATCTTACTGACAAGGGTTTCCATCAATGACAACACCAAAAAACATGTGCAGTGTCTCTTGCCAACAGTATAAAGAAAGGTTGGTTGCAAAAGGTTACTCTCAAGTTGAGGGTGCTAATTATGGTGAGATATTTTCTCCTATTGAAAAAATGAAATCCATTAGATTTTTTCTTTCTATTGATGTTGCTTATGATTTAGAGGTTGAGAAAATGGATGTGAAAACTACTTTCCTTCATGATGATTTGGATGAGGATATTTATATGACATAGCCAGAGCACTATGTGGTGAAAGGTAAAATTAAAAAGGTTTGCAAATTGAATAAATCTTTGTATGGTCTAAAACAGATTCCTAGGATGTAGTACTAGAAATTTGATACATACATGTGTTGGGTTTGGGATTTGAGTGTTCTAAATCATATCACTATGTATATTATAAAACCGATGGTGATCTAATGCATTGAGCTAATTAAATCAGATTATTAAATTAAAAATAAAATTAAAAATCTCACACAATCCACTAGTAAACATCCAACACAAGAAACAACTTCTTGAAATAAGTTTTCAACTCTGGTTTGCAACTTGCAACCAACAACTCCAAATTCTATTAATTTTGTAATGAAATTAGATTCTATTCAAAATAAAATGGGCTACAACAATGACCTCACAAGACTCCTAGAAAATAAAATAATAATGATTTTCAATCAGCAAATCAAAGCTTTGAAACAAAGCTTATGTCCAACACCTGCAACAAATAACTACTCTCAACAACACAACCCTTCAATCGACAACTGCTAATGATGTTATGCCTCTATAAACAAACTTCAATCTACAACAACACCATAAAAAACTCTTCTTGGAGGTATGCTATTCCCTCCTCTCTTCTTGTATTTTTCTTGTGAAAAATTGCTCAAGAAATAAATAAAATTCAATTTTATCAACACTTGCTTTCCTAAAATGAAATTTCAATGCATTTCATTGTGATTTGGTTTCATTCCAAAGGCATCTCAAGAAAACCCATGCCCCTCCCTAGGAATGGCAATAAAATTCAAATTTAATATTTAAAAATGAATAAAATATCATTCCCCAACTCCAGACTTAGCAAATATGAGAGATGGCCTTTAAATGGCTTTGATGTTTTCATAAATAAAGCAAAAAGAATATTTTTCAAAATTGGACAGCCACCTCTTGGGTCCCCATTTTTTAGGAGTTGTAAGAATTTAAAATTGGAGTAACAAAAGAATTTAATGGCTCCCAAAAAACCCTCTACTTTTTCTTTCTTTTTCATTTTTAAATCATATTCTCCATGATCTCCATTCAACCAATTTGACCCAAATTGAATCCAAATTCAAATTCTAATTTCCCACATTACAAGAAATTTCAAATCACACCAAAATATGAATTTCACACATCAAACATGAAATTCAACCACACCAAAAATTGCAAAATGAAATTGACACCAATTGGTTGATACAGGATTGCATTGAGCCATGGATGCTCCTACATCAGACACCCACGATAGAAAATGAATGTTTCATGAGTTCCTCATAAACATTTATAGTTATGATGCTCATTTTGTGCCCACCTTGCTGCCTTATTCTCTTGAACCTTATTCCTCACATGTCCCTACAACTTGATGTCTCTTCCCTCTTTCATTTTTCCTCTCTTTCTCCCTTTTTTCAAATAATTCATCTCCCACCAAATTACACTATGAAAATTTGAAAATTCATGAACATCTACTACTTCAAAAAAAAATAACAAAACTCATTCATTACCTATTTCTCTTTTATTGCTACAACCATTTGTTCATCATCAACCTTGGTTACAACAATGTGCTCCTTTTTCTCTGTGCCTTCTAAAATACAATTTTTAGTTGCACAATCACTTCTTCCTCTTCTTCCTTACTTTCACCCATAATACCTTCATCTAAAAATGAAATCTTTGCTAAAACATATTCTTGTACATCAGTCTTATCATGCTCAAGTAAATCAGACTCAACTACATTCTCACAAAAAATAGATTTTACCTCCCTTTTCCCCACTAAAATTTGCACTTTACCTTTCTTGTGTGCGATCCACTTTGCTGCAACTTGGATCAATAAATAAAAATATGCATTCTCATCCTCTTCTATTAACTATTTAACTCCATTAACCAACCAATTTCCACCTTTATTAAATACCTTTCATTCTTCCTTACTCAAGGGATTCAACTTGTGTTTGATTCCATCCTTCATCAAGGAGTATGTATTGGCATACCCATCATGCATCACACACCTGTTGAACTACCAACGCCTTCCCAATAACAAGTGACAAACATCCATAGACATTATATCACATAAAAATTCATCATGATAATCATCAAACATTGTTCACTAACAAAAAACCTTCTTTTCATTTTGCAACCAAGAAAAATACTATATGGATGTGGGTGCCATCATCTTTCCAAATTTAATTTATTTACCACTTCTTCAGAAACTAAATTATATGTGATTCTACCATCAATAATAACTGTTGTCAATCAGATTGCACCCAAATTCTTGAATGGTTAAATTCAACAATCTGTTGAAACATGGGAACTATCTTCAGGCTATGGGTATTCCTATGGCGAAGATAGACCTCCAGATTCTAGGCTGGTTCCTATATGATGATCAATTAGGTACTTGAATGATTTGTTGGGAAAAGGGAAAGAAACTTAATCTAATGCAAAACTGGAAAAGTTGAACTGTGGTGATGCACCTATTTGATTTAAAGAAAGTAGATTAATTCACAATTGATTCCTTATGAGCCTATTTTCAAAACTCAGAATGAACAATTTAACTACATAAACGATTCACAAAAAGGCCTAATAATTCATTCTTTATGAAGGAAGAATTTATTTTCACAACTTAAAGATATGAATGTATTATAAGAACAATTTATGACCTACAACTAAAATCATTTTTTCTGTGTACACGCATTCATAAATGTGAAAAAAATTTAAAGGTTTTGATGTAAAACACATTAAATTTGCATCCAAAACATTCATAAAACAAGACAACTGAATCTAAGAAGGCTAATATCTAACTTGCAATGACAAAAGAAGGAACGATCTCCAAGTGATACTCCAAGATAACCTATAAACCTGCTAATGTATTAAATTTTGAAAGCTGAGTTACATGATCTCGCTTTGCTAAAGGAAAAGGAAGAAAACAAGAACTAGAGGAAAAAGACAAACTTTTTCCAATATATACAAAATGCATGTACAAAGTAGCCAGAAGGTGAACTGAAAAACTACATCTCCAATGTGAAATCCGAGCAGAAGAGAAAATACTGATAAAAATAACCCAAACTCATGCAAAAATGAGTGTATGATGATCCAAACTCAAAGCCAACTCATAACTATACTATAGAGTACTCAAACTGCACTGCAAATCCCTGAAAAAGTGGGCTCAAGCATGTGAAAATCATCTTGTTTCTATCAATCTTCCCATGAGAACTGGAACTCCATCTCTGTATTGTACATGACGATCAATTTGAAGCTATAGTTACAACTTAACTTCACATAACATCTTTTATTTTCATTTTAAGATGACTAAATTAATTAAATGACTTATAAACAATCATTTAATTAATTAGCTTCATTGAACAATGCAAATAAAAGATAGGAATAATGTTAGATATGAAAGCTAACTCCCATATCATGGCTTCATACAATACACTTAGCATATATTTTAAATATGCATTCACCATTCAATAAACACAAGCCAACCACCATGCATATTATAAATATTTGACAATAGTCAACCATCATGCATATAAGTCGACTTGACTTAAGAGTCAAAACATAGGAAAAGGAAGACATAATGATTTTGTTTTAAAATAAAGGCAATAAAGCACCATAATTTGAATTAGGGAAAAACTTGTAAAAGCAATAACCCTAAATCATTTCTTTCATTCATCATTTGGCCTTACTAGAGAAAAATTTGTGCCGCCATGCTACTGGTCTAGGTCAACTCCTTCATGAGAGATGCTTTTTTGAAGATTCTTTGCAGGGTAAGTCATTTTACCATAGATCTAAACATTTGTCTTCATTTTGAAGTATTCCTTGGGCCTCTAAGCCGTGCCATAATCATTTTTCTAATGTATTTTTAATACCTTACTATTTTTTTGATGCCTTTGCTCATTCTGATGTCGCCATAATCATTTTTTAGTGTACTTTGAACAAACGGCCTGTGACTAAGCATTTTGTCATGCAATCTTGCATTTTGAGCTCCATACCTTCATTCTTTTATGCAAAAGTGAACAAAAGTGATGAGTAACTTCTTTTTCTTCATACACTTGTTTTTAAAAACATTCATTTCCCTATGGCCGTGACTATAATAGATATTTTGGACTTTCTTTATTTCTCTGTGCAATGAGGTTGCGGTTGTATTTCCCTCCATCTGGGTATTTTCTTTGTTCATTGGAGGGTTTGGCTTTATGACTATGATTTTCATGAAGTATGCCATTTCATGGCTTTTCTTTCAAGAATAAAAGGTTATTTTCATGGTTGTCCTTGTTGTTTAGTGTTAATGAATAGAATTTATGGAAATTTCAAGGATCTCAAATCTATATGAACAAAAATTCCATGCCTTCGCACAATTACTTGATGTTTGATAAGACTGTCAATACAAGATGATTATTTTCTATTATAAAACCCCCGCTCCTTATTGGCTACACTTTCAACATACCTCTAACGTCCATGACTGCCATTGTCATTTGAAAATCATAGACTATCATGAACCTTCTCTTAGACAAGCTAGTTTTGAAAACATGTATGGAAAACTCTAAGAATCGCTCTGTGACTTGAGAATCTATTGCTCGTACTTGTTACAGACTTCTTGTATGAATGATGTGACTGAATCCTGATGCTTAATTAGAGCTTATTCCTTGTTTAAAAACTTTCCAAGAAGCTTACCATATACAGATCATGCTTTCTATTGATGGCAATAATACCCCTTCATGATGCATCATTGACATAGTTATGTCATGTATATGAAGTCATAATACAATATTTTCCCTTAAGACCTAAATGGTGAATTATGATTTGGTGTTATATGACTTTCTCAAGCTTAGTCCTAAATTGAATAATTTCTGATCCAATTTATCATATGATTGTTGTAGAAGTTGAGAAATCCGACTTCACAGACCCCGAAGATCACCTGCATGAAAATAACCTGCCATAGAAAGGAAGAGATGGAGACCAAAAAGCAAGGGTTCTCTGCAAGCTTCAAAAGAGATTGCATTGAATTAATTGATAAAATCATTACAAAGATCAATCCTTAAAAGGAGATCATGCAAAACCTAAAAGTAACCCTAATAGGTAGACATTTAATAATTAATATAATTATTAAATGTCACAATATGCAAAATAAAGTGAAATATTAAGAGAGGAATAAAGGTAACTTAATTAACATAATTAAGTTAAAACCCTTACTATAGCACCCCCCCTTAAACCTCTAATCCATCGGAACATGTAAGGGTGTCTAAATACTCAAGCTCCTCTAAAGTATCATGATCAAAGTGTGTATTATCTCTCCAAGCAATGGGTA
Source organism: Sequoia sempervirens (assembly GCA_007258455.2). Classification (NCBI taxonomy): domain Eukaryota; kingdom Viridiplantae; phylum Streptophyta; class Pinopsida; order Cupressales; family Cupressaceae; genus Sequoia; species Sequoia sempervirens. Next base: position 404,171,701 of record VDFB02086081.1, on the reverse strand, counting down.
AGAGACAATCTGAAGTAGGATCCTCTAGGAATGGAGAGAGATTGGGGTCTCCATAGATCTCCCAAAGACATGTCCAAAGTGGGTGGGGACAATCAATGTCCGATATAGCCCACATAGTGTCATCATCAACACTAGACAATATAAGTCCTACTATGCGATCTCTAATGATATCCCAAGCTAGTTTTCCCTATGAAGTGGTTGGTTTAGGTATGAGATCATACAAATAAGGAAAAATATTAAGCCACCTACAATGTGTAAGTATGCCCTTTGCCCATGACTCATATTTACCCTGTTCCAGAATTACAACTAAAGGGTGAGTAGAAAAACCCATGACAACTCTTCAAAATAAAAAATCTGATAAAACTGACCTTACAACATGTAGATCAAATGAAATAGAGCCTAATTATGCAAACAAGAGGTTCCCAAGTGCCAAAACGTCCAAGTAATTAAGCAAACTATGAAAGAAAAAAATGTTGAATAAAATATACCTAGGGAAGAATCTAGGAAAATAAGTCTGATCATTGTTCAGAGCACTGAACTAGCTTTCCGATGCCTATTCGTTTGTGCAAAACGGAGCTCAGACGCAAAAGTTATGCCCCCCAGAGTGCAAAAACCATGATCTGACTTTGACTAAGGAAAAAAATCAAAAATAAAAAATCATGTAACCATACCTATTCCATCAGATCGGCACCATAATCAGCTTTCCAACGGTATCTTGTTTTTGAAAAACGGAGTTGAAACACAAAAGATATGCCTGATTCCATAAAATAGCTCCAAAATGTCCAATTTGACCCTTCTAGCCCTCAGGGGCTAAAGAAAACAAGGCCCCTGGTCACATGCAGGACCAGGGGCTGGTAGTCTGGCTCTTGGGGCAGAGCCCCTAGTCACTCACGTGACCACCGAGGGTGTTGGGCATCCGACAGGGGGTTGGGTTGGCAGAGCCCCTGGTTCCTCATAGAACCACGACAGGAGCTAAAGCTTTCGGTAGGCTGGGCGTAGGTGCCTGGGTGCCAATATGACCTCACCCTACATTGTATGGTGGCTGGTGGCTGACAGGGGCTAAGACTAGCCCGTGGACCCATATGCAACTGTGGTGTTAACCCTGAGCAGTGGTGGTTGAAGTCACCACTAGCGGTGGTGGGGAGGGGGAGGCCGCTTGGTGGTAGACGGGTGGCTACTGGGTGGCAGACCCCTTTTATACTGAAGGTGTTAAAAACTATTAAAAAACCCTTTTTTAAATTTTTTTTTGATTTTTTTCGCCTCGTTCTGCATGCCCCTGTGGTAGTACGGCCCTGGGGCAATTTTTTTTCTTCCTTTTTTTCAACTTTCACCAAAATCAATGAAACGAAAGGGATTTCTAGGGTTTTTGGGTGCTCCGAACGCGATGGCGATGTCCATTTTTCCCAAAAATGCACAAAAAAATTATGTACCCCCAAATCCACAAAAAATCAATCTGGCTTGAAACCCTTGCACAAAAAAAACACTTGTGAGAGAATATCTTCAAATCACAAATAGGAAGCCACGAGTCTGGAGCTCTAATACCATGTAGAAGTTGAGAAAGCCAACTTCACAGACCTCGAAGATCATTTACATGCAAATAACCTGTCATAGAAAGGAAGAGATGGAGACAAAAAAGCAAGGGTCCTCTGCAATCTTCAAGAGAGATTGCATTGACTTAATTGATAAAATAATTACAAAGATCAATCTTTAAAAGGAGATCATGCAAAACCTAAAAGTAACCCTAATAGGTAGACATTTAATAATTAATATAATTATTACATGTCACAATATGCAAACTAAAGTGAAATCTTAAGAGAGGAATAAAGGTAACTTAATTAACATAATTAAGTTAAAACCTTTACTCTAACAATTGCAACTATATTGATGTTGTTGTTCTTGACATTATAATGGTTGTCAATGTGATTGTGCCTGCACAACTGTAGATGTCTTTCCAATACATGTGTTTTCTATTCACCTTAAATCATCATCACAGTATTTTGCATCTGATATGTGGATTTTTAGGGTTGTCTTGACTTACCATCTCATACCCTTAAGTATAAAATTGCCTTAATTGAAATGACAGTCCCTTCATTGTTAGATCTAAAACTCTATAGGATCTTCTCAATGCATCCTCATTTGGTGTGTTTCCTCTGCTTGGACTGTTGAAAACTTATTAGTGGCTATAAATTCATGAGCTTCCCTTCATGACAATAATGCTTAAATTTGTATTTATTTTGAAACTCATAGTCATGCACCTCTTGCACCATGTAATGCATAGGACTGCTTGTTGTGAATGAGACTCTTACAATAGTATAATTGTAGCAGAACCCACAAATGATTTGAGATTGCATTTTTGTTAGTTGTATTCAATGTTATTGAGCAAAGAAAAATGTAGATCTTCTCTATTGAATTTTACCATGATATGGTTTGAAAGCTACTACTTAAAGTTTTCTTTGAATTTCTCTTATGATAGCAATCTTATTTTATGACTGTAATTGATATCAATGACTCTCATGTATAAATAAATGAGAGATATCCTCCTAATATGTCGGGCTCTACCCTTGTGGGAGCCTATTTTTCTCCACATATCTAATGAAAATAATCATGAACATAATGAACATGTTCCTGCACATTGAAACAAACAAGTTAGTAAAAATAGTTGAAGTTGAAAGCTTCCATTGAACTTCATTTTCCTTGATTGTCAGCCTTTGTATTTTAATCATCTAGTGAATGCCTGATTGAATGTATATTACATTCCTGTTGGTAGTGTAGACATGAAGTAGAATGTAATTTATCATTTCTTAGAGTAAATCTCTAACATCATTCTTTTTACAATCTTGCAGGTTCATGGAGCATGGAATCGAGATTGTTACAGCTTGGAGACGCAAAAATTGAAGACATTGAACAAAAGCGATTCATCATCACAGGAAATGATGAATTGCTTCCCTCCTTTGTGTATACATTATCTTTAGTAGTGTAGTATTTCATCCCATTTTGTATTCATTATTTGATTAAGACAATCGAATTCAGTTACTCCCGTGGCTTGTGCGGGATTTCAGTCTTTTACAAGATGAATAAAAAGCATTCTTTTATGCAAATTTATGAGTTCTTCTATTACAAAAATTTGCATAATCAAAATTTGAAATTCAATGAATACTTTTAGCAAAAATTTTGTACCTTTCTATAATGAATGCAATTCAACTCCACCTATTTTGAGATATAGCTAAAAATAGGTAACAATTTAGCGATCTCTGCGGAGTGTTTTCCTACTAAACACTATAGACTAGTTGCCTCATATATCCGTTGGGCATGGAGTCAATCTCTACTCTTTAGACTTCCGAAAAACCCTTATAGCTCAGCTTCAAACCAAACAAACTAAAAGAAACTACTGCAACTCTGTTTAAGAAAGAATTTGAAAACCATGTGCAACAACTGCACTTATTGAAAGAAAAACTAAACTAAAATGAAACGTGTCATGGGGCACCTATTGAAAGCATAATTGAAACCCTACACTAACTAACAATGGTAGTGATCAAACATAATTATTCACTGGTTGTGAGAAAAAATTTCCCTTTCTCACCAACATAGGACGTGCTTCCTTCTTGCAAATTGTCCAATAGTGATGAAGGAAAAGTAAATGTTGAGTGCATAGATTAAACACCTCTTCAATCATGAAAACCACCTCCTTTTCTGTGTTAGACAAGAGGTGCACACAATTGTTTTGAATATGGTAAGCCACTTGCATTGATGACTTTTGATATTGAATCTCGTGCTCCCAAGTAGGTAATTCAACCAGTTACTCCTCTCGACTGACCCTCAACTGTGCTAGGTGCCTGATAGGACATCCCCTTGTTATGACACTCAATTTGTAACTTTCAGCCCCATGTTTATGCTCTATTTTCTCATCCCATTGTTCTTGATTTTCAAGAAAATAGAATGAAGTTAAGTTGTCCTTTTGTTGATCTCTGAAGACTTCATCTTTTCCTTGAAAAGATGTTAATTGGAGGTAATATGCAGTTTGTTGATTGACTGCTACAATCTAATCTTCTTGAAAGATTTGTCTATTATTGTTTATAGGAGGATCAACTGTTCTTTCTTTTAGCACTGCAATAAAAAATAAATTATGCTTCTTTGCATCATGTATAATAGTCTCTGAAAAGAAACCATTAATGATTTCAATGGTTGGATCTTCTTGACTAAGGAGTTGATATCCCTATTGGATAACAGAGAACAAGTCCTCAAACTATTGTTCCTTATGCTCTTCGTCCATGATAGAATACAACTCCTCCTCAACAAAGTGGGGTAGCTCATCAAATAAGTTCATAGGCCACAAGACATTATCTTCCACAACTTTTCCAATAGTCTCCCTGACTTGAATGGGCTGATCACATGCTTCTCTTTCATATGATACTAGCTCATCATCTATGTTAGAACAAAAAACCTCTATGATGCCTAAAAACATGTTCTCATCTAACTCATAATTTTGCATTAAAACTAGATGAGTTTTATCATTTAGTTGCTCCATACCATGCATAGATGCTATCATGCATGTGGTATCCTCGTTTTCACCAAAAAATTGAGGAAGCTCATTGAACAAGTCAACAAAATTCTCTGGCTGTTCCAAATCAACTGGAAAATTAGGTACCTGCATGCTCTCTTCAACTTGCTCAATAAAACCAGGTAGTTGGTCAAATAAAGAAATTGAATCCTCCTCCTTAGGTAGTGCCTTTTCTAGTGAAACTTGAGCATCCTTTGTCTACAAGTGAAGAACTTTAACTGGTAATTCCTACATTCTACTTTTAGCCATCTTATAGACAACATCAGAAAATTTTGCAAATGAATCAAAATCTAAAGGGTTCTGCAGTGAATTTGATTCAACATTCGTCTTCACATGTGCTATTATTATTTTGAGCTGGGGACGCAGTACAAACAACAATAACTTCATGCTTGTCTATTTCATTCTTCCAACTTGGAACCTTGATTGAGTTAGACTCTACCATTTCTTCCTCTTTATGATCTTGAATTAATACACAAGGAATATCCTTACTAAGGTTTGGCATTTTATAGTTAGGATGTTGGGTCCAAGAAGGCTGCCATGGCTATTCAGTACCTTGATTACTTAGTTCAAGCTCTGGACATGTTTGAAGCTGAGGATTAATGGATTGATTTGACAGATTTTGTTCATTCATGAGCTCCTGTAGGGGTTGATCTTTAACATTGGATTGAATATTACCCCTATAACTTGGAATGTCAATTCTAGAAGACTTTCTTGGAGATCTTCCTCTATTGGCTGATGTTTTATGCAATAAATTGACTGGGCTTCCATCATTGGTGCTTGGGCAATCAACATTTTAATTTTCTCTTCCTTTGCAACAAGATCTTCTTCATACTGTCTCCTCTATATTAGCAAGTCTTGCTCATAGAGATAGGCCTGATAGGCCATCTCTTCTTGTTGTTGATCATACTCTTGTTGCCTCTTGAACTCTTTTATCTATTTTGCAATGTCTAACAATATGTCCTTCATGTTATTCATGTTATTCTTCATATCATCAACCTATTGGAGCTAATTTTGGACATATGAATATAGATCTGAAGGCTGAGTAAGGGTGGGTGGGAGGTAAGCATGTTGAGCATGCTAATAGGTTGTTGTTGCATGGTTGTTCGGGATAAAACTAGTAGCATGATTGGCCTAATATGGCTGATAGGGTGATTGGTTGACAAGATTTTCATGAAACGAAAGTGGGTATACATGTTAACTATGAAAACTCGGTATCTTTAATCATACAATTAGCTGGAAATCAGAAATAAAGCTTGTGTTTGAAACATACCAGCATTGGGTCTTGTTGAAACCAGTAAATATGCTCAGAGTCACCAGGTATAAATTTGTACATCTGAAAGGTAAAATTTTTGTTGTATATACTAGAATAGCAGCTTGTATCTTTGAATTCTTCCTCTGAAGATCACTTCAAAGTCCCACCAGGCGTGTCAAAAGCTGTTGCCAATCAGATTGCACCCAAATGCTTGAATGGTTAAATTCAGCAATCTATTGAAACATGTGAACTATCTTCAGGTTGTGGGTATTCCTATGGAGAAGATAGACCTACAAATTCTAGGTTGGTTCCTATATGGTGATCAATTAGGTACTTGAATGATTTGTAGGGAAAGGGAAAGAAACTTAATCTAATGCAAAACTAGAAAAGTTGAACTGTGGTGATGCACCTATTTGATTTAAAGAAAGTAGATTAATTCACAACTAATTCCTTACGAGCCTATTTTCACAACTCAGACTGAACAATTTAACTACATAAACAATTCACAGAAAGTCCTGATAAATCATTCTTTATGAATGAAGAATTTATTTTCACAACTTAAAGATATGAATGTATTATAAGGACAATTTATTACTTGCAACTAAAATCATTTTTTCTGTGTACATGCATTCACAAATGTAATAGAAATTTAAAGGTTTTGATGTAAAACACATTAAATTTGCATCCAAAACATTCATAAAATAAGACAACTAAATCTAAGAAGGCTAATATCTAGCTTGCAATGACAAAATAAGGAACGCTCTACAAATGATACTCCAAGATAACCTGTAAACCTGCTACTATATTAAATTCTGAAAGCTGAGTTACATGATATCGCTTTGCTGAAGGCAAAGGAAAAAAACAAGAACTAGAGGAAAAAGATATTTTTTTTCCAATATATACAAAAGGCATGCACAAAGCAGCCAGAAGGTGGATTGATTGAGAACTGAAGTGAAAAACTACATCTGCAATGTGAAATCCGAGCATAAGAGAAAATCATAATAAAAATAGCCCAAACTCATGCGAAAATGAGTGTATGATGATCCAAACTCAAAGTCAACTCATAACTGAACTATAGAGTACTCAAAATGCACTGCAAATCCCTGAAAAAGTGGGCTTAAGCATGCAAAAATCATCTTGTTTTTGTCAATCCACCCACAATAACTGGAACTCCATCTCTATATTGTGCATGGTGATCATTTGAAGCTATAGTTACAACTTAACTTCACATAATGTCTTTTATTTTCATTTTAAGATGACTAAATTAATTAAATGACTTATAGACAATCATTTAATTAATTAGCTTCATTGAATAATGCAAATAAAAGACAGGAATAATGTGAGATCTGAAAGCTAACTCCCATCTCATGGCTTCATACAATACACTTAGCATATATTTTAAATATGCATTCACCATTCAATAAACACAAGCTGACCACCATGCATATTATAAACATTTGACAATAGTTGACCATCATGCATATAAGTCAACTTGACTTAAGAGTCAAAACACGGGCATAGGAAGACATAATGATTTTGTTTTAAAATAAAGGCAATAAAGCACCATAATTTGAATTAGGGAAAAACTTTTAAAAGTAATAACCTTAAATCATATCTTCCATTCATCATTTGGCCTTACTAGAGAACAATTTGCACCACCATGTTTCTGGTCTAGGTCGAATCCTTCATGAGAGATGCTTTTTTGAAGATTTTTTTGAAGATTCTTTGTAGGGAAAGTCATTTTACCACAGATCTGAACATTTGTCTTCATTTTGAAGTATTCCACGGGCCTCTTTGCTGCGCCATAATGATTTTTCTGATGTTTTTTTAATACCTTACTATTTTGTTGATGCCTTTGCTCATTTTGAGGTTGCCATAACCAATTTTGAGTGTACTTTGAACAGGCAGCCTGTGAGTAAGCTTTTTGTTATGCAATATTGCATTTTGAACTTCATACCTTCATTCTTTTCTACAAAAGTGAACAAAAGTGATGAGTAACTTCTTTGTCTTCTTCATACACTTGTTTTTGAAAACCTTCATTTCCCTATGGCCATGGCTGTAATAGATATTTTGGACTTTCTTTATTTCTCTGTGCAATGAGGTTGAGGCTGTATTTCCCTCCATCTAGGTATTTTCTTTGTTCATTGGAGGGTTTGGCTTTATGACTGTGATTTTCATGAAGTATGCCATTTCATGGCTTTTCTGTCAAGAATAAAAGGTTATTGTCATGGTTGTCCTTGTCGTTTAGTGTTAATGAATAGAATTTATGGAAATTTCAAGGATCTCAAATCTATATGAACAAAACATCCATGCCTTAGCACAATTACTTGATGTTTGATAAGACTGTGAATACAAGGTGATTATTTTCTATTATAAAACCCCTACTCCTTATTGGCCGCACTATCAACATACCTTTGACTTCCATGACTACCATTGTCATTTTAAAATCATAGACTATCATGAACCTTCTCTTAGACAAGCTAGTTTTGAAAACATGTATGGAAAACTCTAAGAATCGCTCTATGACTTTAGAATCTATTGCCCGTACTTGTTGCGGACTTCTTATATGAATGATGTGACTGAATCCTGATGCTTAATTAGAGTTGATTCCTTCTTAAAAAACTTTCCAAGAAGCTTACCATATATAGATCATGCTTTCTATTGATGGCAGTAATACCCCTTCATGATGCATCATTGATATAGTTATGTCATGTATATGGAGTCATAATACAATATTGTCCCTTAAGACCTAAATGGTGAATGATGATTTGGTGTTATATGAATTTCTCAAGCTTAGTCCTAAATCAAATAAGTTTTGATCCAATTTATCATATGATTGCAACTATATTGATGTTGCTATTCTTAACATTCTAATGGTTGTCAATGTGACTGTTCCTACACAACTATAGATGTCTTTCCAATACATGTGTTTTCTATTCACCTTAAATCATCATCATAGTATTTTGCATCTAATATGTGGATTTTTATGGTTTTCTTGGCTTACCATCTTATACCCTTAAGTATAAAATTGCCTTAATTGAAATGATAGTCCCTTCATTGTTAGATCTGAAACTCTACAGGATCTTCCCAATGCATCCTCATTTGGTGTGTTTCCTTTGCTTGGACTGTTCAAAACTCATTTGATGTTGCTATTCTTAACATTATAATGGTTGTCAATGTGATTGTTCCTACACAACTGTAGATGTCTTTCCAATACATGTGTTTTCTATTCACCTTAAATCATCATCACAGTATTTTGCATCTGATATGTGGATTTTTATGGTTGTCTTGGCTTACCAGCTTATACCCTTAAGTATAAAATTGCCTTAATTGAAATGACAGTCCCTTCATTGTTAGATCTGAAACTCTATAGGATCTTCCCAATGCATCCTCATTTGGTGTGTTTCCTCTGCTTGGACTGTTCAAAACTTATTAATTGCTATAAATGCATGAGCTTCCCTTCATGATGATGATGCTTAAAGTTGTATTTATTTTGAAACTCATAGTCATGCATCTCTTGCACCATGTAATGCATAGGACTGTTTGTTGTGAATGAAACTCTTACAATAGTATAATTGTAGTAGAACCCATGAATGATTTGAGATTTCATTTTTGTCAGTTGTATTCAATGTTATTGAGCAAAGAAAACTGTAGATCTGCTCTATTGAATTTTACCATGATATGGCTTGTAAGCTGCTACTTAAAGTTTTCTTTGAATTTCTCTTATGATAGCAGTCTTATTTTATGACTGTAATTGATATCAATGACTCTCATGTATGAATAAATGAGAGATATCCTCCTGATATGCTGGGATCTACCCTTGTGGGAGCCTTTTTTTCTCCATGAATCTGATGAAAATAATCACAAACATAATGAACATGTTCCTGCACATTGAAACAAATAGGTTAGTAAAAATAATCGATGTTGAAAGCTTCCATTGAACTTCGTTTTCCTTGATTGTCAACTTTTGTATTTTAATCATCTGGTGAATTCCTTATTGAATGTATATTACATTCCTATTGGTAGCGTAGACATGAAGTAGAATGTAATTTATCATTGCTTAGAGTAAATCTCTAACATCATTCTTTTTACAATCTTGCAGGTTCATGGAGTGTGGAATTGAGATTGCTGCAGCTTGGAGATGCAAAAACTAAATACATCGACAAAAGTGATTCATCATCACAGGCAATGATGAATTGCTTCCCTCCTTTCTTTTTATGTTATCTTCAGTAGTGTAGTATTCCATCCCATTTTGTATTCATTATTTGATTAAGACAATCAAATTTAGTTACTCCTGCGGCTTGTGCGGGATTTCAGTATTTTACAAGATGAATAAAAAACATACTTTTATGAAAATTTATGAGTTCTTCTATTAAAAACATTTGCATAATCAAAATTTGAAATTCAATGAATACTTTTAGCAAAAAATTTGCACCTTTCTGTAATGAATGCAATTGAGCTCCACCTATTTTGAGTTGTACCTAAAAATAGGTAACGATAACATTACAAACTTTACCTTTAGACTTACATCTAGTTCTCAACAAGCTCTTCCTTTGATTTGGTTCTTTTCCTTCATTCATCGAGACTCTTCTTGAAACAAGTGCCTTTCCATCCTCTGCCTCTTTCGAGTGTGAAGACTTAGCATCTTCTCCATTTATGTTTGTTGCTTTGTTCTAATTTTTAGTCCTTGTTCTTGGTATTTCCTCTTCATGAAGACAATCATAGGCCCTATGACCTTCTTCCCCACATCTAAAACAAGTTATTTTGTAATTTCCTCTTCCAAACCTGCTACTCGATCTTCCTTTTCCTCTTAAATTTTGATCAATGGACTTTTTTGAGCTTTCACATATTTCATCTTTGTTGTCCTTAATATCTCTAATCTTTTGTTCATCCTCCCTTTGTTGCACATAAGCTTTATCCTTTCCCTTATATTTATTCTCAAACCTCTTGTTCATCCTTTCTTCTATCTTCAATACTATTTGATAAGAATCTTCCATTGTCACAACTCTAACTAGTGTCATCTTTTCTTGAATGCTTTGTCTCAGCCCATTTATCTATCTTGCAACCTTCTCCTTAGTCGCCTCTGAATGTCCATTCCTTATGAAAATTCTATGGAATTTTTTAGTGTATTCTTTAACATCCTTATTTCCATGCTTCAAACCTTGCATCCTCTTGAGCAAGTCCACTTCATAGTCTACAAGCATAAATTATCTTTTTAATTTTTCTACCATTTTATCTCATTTGTTAATCTTATCTTTTTCTCTTCTTCCTCTTCTCAACTGAATTTCTCTCCACCAAATTGAAACATGTCCCTTCAAATTTGTCTTGGAAAATCTTACTCGATCTAGATCTCCAACTTCCTCAAATTTAAAATAATCTTCCATATCATTTATCTAGTCTATCAGTTATTCTGGATTCAAACTTCCATTAAAGGTAGGAACATCAATAATTGGTTTTTTTCTCATTTTTGTTAAAACTCTCAACAATAGATCCCTTGCAACTACTACAACTTCTTCTATTTGTCAGTATCCAAACTAGCATCATTTGCAACTTCTTCTTCTTCATCATCACTTCTCGGGTCTCTCATTCTAAAATCCTCTCCTTATCTCTTCTTGTAGAGTCTCAACATGCCTTCTCAAAACTCTAAAATCATCATCTCTAAAAAAATTATCTACCCTTCCTCTTCCTCTACCCCTACCTCGTGGGGCTTCTCTGGCATACATCTCTACAACACTTCAACTCACAAGTCCTGGTGTATATTGCATCTCTCCAACAGTTTGTTTACACTCTCAGGATCAACTTTCTCTGATACCACTAATGTATTGAGCTAATTAAATCAGATTATTCAATTAAAAATAAAATTAAAAAGCTCACACAATCCACTAGTAAACATTCAACACAGGAAATGACTTCTTGCAACAATTTTTCAAATTTGGTTTGTAGCTTGCAACCAACAACTCCAAATTCTATTAATTTTGCAATGAAATTATAGTCAATTCAAAAGAAAATGGGCTGCAACAATGACCTCACAAGACTCTTGGAAAATAAAATAAGAATGATTTTTAATCATCAAATCAAAGCTTTGAAACAAAGCTTCTATCCAGCACCTACAACAAATAACTACTCTCAACAAAACAACCCTTCAATTTGCAATAGTTGACAATGTTATACCTTTGTAAACCAACTCCAACCTGCAACAACACCATCAAAAACTCTTCTTAGAGGTATACTATGCCCTCCTCCTCTCTTCCCATGTTTTTCTTGTGAAAACTGCTCCAAAAATGAATAAAATTCAATTTTATCAACACTTGCTTTCCTGAAATAAAATTTCAATGCATTTCATTGTGATTTTCTTTCATTCCAAAGGAATCTCAGGAAAATCCATGCACCTCCCTTGGAATGGCAATAAAATTCAAATTTAATATTTAAAAATGAATAAAATATCATTCCCCAACTCCGAACTAAGCAAATATGAGAGATGGGATTTAAATGGCTTTAATGCTTTCACAAATAAAGCAAAATGCAGATTTTTCAAATCTAGACGCCCACCTCCTGGTTGCCTATTTTTTAGGAGTTGTGAGCATTTATAATTGGAGTTACAAATGAATTTAATGGCTCACAAAAACCCTCTACTTTTTCTTTCTTTTTCAATTTTAAATCATATTCTCCATGATCTTCATTCAACCAATTTGACCCAAATAGAATCAAAATTCTAATTCTAATTTCCCACATTACAAGACATTCCAAATCACACAAAAATATGAATTTCACACATCAAACATGAAATTCAACCACATCAAAAATTGCAGAATAAAATTGACACCAATTGGTTGATACAGGATTGCTGCATTGAGCCATGGATGCTTTTATATCATGGTCATTTCTTGTTTATTGCATTATATGTTGATGATATGTTATTTATTAGTTGAGAGAAAGGTTTGATTTCATAACTAAAATCTCAACTTGCTACTAAATTTGAAATGAAATATTTTGGTGCAGATAAACACATTCTTGGGATGGAAATTAAAAGAGATAGAGTGAATAGAAAGCTATGGCTTGGCCAAAGTAAGTATGTCAACTCAATTTTACAGAGGTTTGACATGTAGGATTTTAGACCATTATGCATTCCTATTTCAGTTGGAACAAAGCTATCTATATATGAAAAATTTGGATAAAATAAAAATGATAAAATAATAACATGCATTACCTAATCCAAATCTTCAATACCTCAAATAGACACAATGATGGATGAATTATTCGACTGATTTGATATTTTGGTTGCTCAATCCAGCTACATAACATTGAGATGGAGATGATAGATGAATGATGATAGATAGAAATGGATGAATGATTCAAGAATGATTTTGGTAGCATAAGGATACTTGAAGAATCAACCCCCCTAATGGCTTTTGAGAGGGTTGATTTATAGGAAAGGCCTGATTTGGATTGATGGTTGAGACTGGATGTCAATAAGATGTCTTAATCAATGGCCAATATTGAAAGTTGTAGTATGAAATAGGGTAAGGGCTAAATTAGGGTAATGATAAGGATTAATGGCCAAGATTGAATTATAAGATAATTCAATCAAGGGTGGAAAATGAATGAGACAAGAGAAGATAAGAATGACACAGATAATGAGGCTGGCATAGAAAAAGAGGTTGTTGGAGAAAATTAAATAATTATACAATTATTTAATTTGGGAGGGAAGGTGAATAATTAAATAATAAAAGCATTATTTAATTATAAAAGACATGTGACATGTTGACTTATAAATTAAATAATAATTTATTTCAAAAGTGGATGAAAATGACAAATTAGTAAATAATTAAATAAATAAAATGTATTTAATTATAGAAGAAGAGGATAATGAATAATTAAATAATTAAAATAATTATTTAATTATAGTAGAAAAATGACAATAATTAAATAAATTGGCATTTATTTAATTATAGAAAGGAAGGGGCTAAATAGTGACGTAATTAAATAAACAAAAAATATTTAATAATCAAGGGAAGAATAAAGGAAAAAATGAATTAATTAAATAATTAAGAACTATTTAATTAAAAGAGGAATATGAACTTAAAAGATGATTAAATAATTAAAATTATTTAGTTATGCAAGTAGAAGGAGGAATTAATATGAAAAGGTGGTTTCATAGGTGAAGGACAATTTTGAGTGTCTACATTTTACCCCTCTTTGAGATGATGTTCGAGATGATGAGCTTTGTGTCGAGTAACATCATTTAAAAGAAGCTAAAGTTTGGATAGAGGAAAATGGATGATGATATAAGGATGATGACGAAATAAGAGTGTGATAATGATGATATAAGAATAGGATGATGATGGGATGATGATGGGATGATGATGCCCCCTCAAGAGAATAGGCGGATTGGACAAACACGAGTATGCTCTCAAAATGAAATGATAAGGAAGGAAAAGATGAATGATGCAAGATAGGAAGTGGATGAAGGAGATGAATGATGCATTATGCTACAAGAAAGTGAGCAACCATGATGTTTGATGTAACACTAGACATGATGCACCAAGGTATAAGGACCAAGGTGATGATGTGTCTCATGCCCCAACGTCTTACAACCTTGTCTCGATACAATATATGAATATTAGCTGGAATAATTTGGATTTCATGCAAAAAGAAATATAAAAATGATAACACACACAAGCAAGCAAGAAAGCATACACAAATGATAGAAAAAAAAACAAGGTATTGCCCCTGTCAAGCTACAAACTGATGAGTAATTGATTGATTGATGATGATAGTGTTGTCATTGCAGGGAATGACATATCCCTAGATCAACACAAGGATGATGATGATTGATTGATTGGGTTTACAACAAGATTGGGATCAAGACAAAAGGATGTGATTGGATAATTTGGCAAGATTGATCACCTTGATTGGGATGGATTAAGGATTGACTTGCATTTGGATTATTTCTTGGATAGAATTTATGGATTTGATTTGAAGAAGTGGTTTGGAATGATATGATGATTTGATTGGATGATAGGTTGTGATGAATTGAATAGAATAATTGAGGTGATTGGAGTGATTTAGGTTGATTAGATTGATGAATAAATGATTTGATTGGATGACAGGATGTGATGAATTGAATAGAATAATTAAGGTGATTGGAGTGATTTAGGTTGGAGTGATTTGATTAGAGGATTGATCGATTGATAATTTGAAGATTGATTTGAAGGAGTTGAATTGATGCATTGAATTTTTTTGAAGAATTGATTGGAAGAAATGATTTGGTTTGATTTTATTGCTTGGATTTTTGTTGGCTATTTGATTTTTTCATAAGGAATTTTTTGAAATGTTTTGAGATGTCAATAGTTGACGATTTTGGTAGCCTTTGTGCTAGATACCAATGACAAGGGAAAACCAAGTCTAGGTGCAAGGAGATGATGGGATTGATGGATGAAAGGGTGGGTGATAGGATAAGGGATAAAAGGCTCATGATAGATGGATGTATAAAAGGATAGGTCATATTTAATGGAATGGATGTATGCATCATAAGAGAGCAAGGATGTGATCTCCAAAGAATATGCCACATAGGAATAACATGCCCCATTCTAAGTAAATTAGTTAGGATTTTTATAACAATGCTTAGAACCATAGGATGGTGATAATATTGCATTTGAAAAGATGAGGTTTGTCAAGAGATACCCAAAAAACATGTTTCAACATTTTGCCCCTATGTCTTCATCAAGATCAAAAGGAGAAGGGTGGATAAGTGGACTCAATATGATAGGTATGCATGGTGGCTAAAGATGGTAGGTAGGATGGAAATGATATGATAAGCAGTGGCATGATAGGATAGAAAGTGTGGATGAGACAAAGTTCCCCCAAGTGTAAGTGACATAGAAGATTGACCTACAAATGACACCTATTTGCCAGGGTTTCATCATGGTACTTATCCAGGGCGCCTGTTTACCAGGTTTTCACTGTTGGATGAAGGGATTTCTCTTTCCTTTTATTTATTTATTTATTGACTTTTTTGACTTTTTGACTTCTTGGATAGAAGGGGATTATGGATAGGAGGTACTCAAGTGTCTAGTTCCATGAAAGGTGGTAGTCCCACTAGAGATGGATGTCATCACATGGACCATGTCAAATGTCATTATGCTCATAAATTTTGGTAAGGGATGACATGAATGGGAGATGGAGTAGGTAGATGATGGATTATGATGTGGATTATGGAGGAAAATAATGGATTATGATGCAGATTATGTAGGGAAGATGATAGGGATTATATGGGACTTATGCAAAAGATGAATGGGGAGGCTTAGCCAAAAGCTTGGACTATAGGAAGGTGGTGGGAGAGATATGTAGGATAATGAGTGAAGGGTGAGGAGATGGAGGTATGTGAAATTGGTGTGAAATTGAAGGGAAACATGACCAATGGTTGCACACACTATAATAAATGTTGAAGATTTTGATGTGGATGGGTGTAGGAAGCAATGGAGATGATTGCTTAGGAGATGGGTGATGAAGTGCTTTAGGTACCCACATAAACTTAGTAGTTTTACGACTTTTATTTTTCTTGTGGGATGGAATATGATATTCTTGAATAGAGTAGGAATGTGAGGTGGAATTGGATGGTTGGGATTTTTGTGATGTAGATGCCTCATTTGACTTGCTTTCATTTTTCTTAGGGATCCAAACCATTTTAGTTTTGGCCTTTATTTTTGGAGGTACAGGATTATATAACTTTTTAGATGGGTTTATCTTTGATTCTTTTCTTTTGTGCCCTAAGGCATGAGGATTTTTAGGATTTTTGGCTTTATGAATAGACACATCCAAATTTTTATTTTTGAATTCCATGGGATAGGTGGAAAGAATGGAAGCTTCATACTTAGACAATGTGTGCATTTGTTGGCCATGATTAGGAATGTTAGGGTATTTATGGATAAATGGATAAGAGGATTGGATGGTAGGGATATTAGGTGTTGGGAGTAATGGAGGTAGATTAGATGGAGGGTTATTAGGAGTTGGAAGAAATGGTGGAAAATTGGATGGTGGAAGGTGTATGGTCACATGCTTTTGACATTTGTAGGATGATGGAGGGATGGAAATATATGTTTTAGGTTTATGATAGGATTCATGATGGTAAGTGTACTTAGGATGAATGGGGGAAATACCAACATCTTGAGATTGGTGTCCTTCAAGTGTATATCCAAGGCCAGAAGAGTGTGGAGGGACTTTGACATGAATGGGCTCCAAAATACCTTGTTCATGAAGGTCTAAACCTTTACCTTGGTGGTTCATGTTTTGGAGTATGCAATGGAAAATGGGACTAGGTGTAGGTGGAACACTAGGAATGAGTTCCTTATTGGATGGAGAAAATGAAGCAAGGGAAGATAATGGTTGTTGTTATAAGGAGGAACATTCATGAATGAGGGTGGAAAGACCAATAGGATATGATGGAGGACTTGCAATGGGGTCGATAGTGGGTGATGGAGGATCATTAGGATCTTGATTAGCATTGTGGTCACTTAGATACAAGGTATTTGTTTGATCTTCTATGTGTTCTTGGGAGGCATATGTCTCATCAAGGGAAGTGGATGTTGATAGATCATGGATAGGGCTAGGTAGGGGGTGGATAGGAGCAATGGAGATTTATTGCTCATGGATAGGTGAAGTGATAGGCTCTTGACCATGGAATGCATAAAATTGGCTAAGAGAATCATCATGGCCTTCTTGATCATAGGTGAGATCATAGAGGGGAGCATGATCATAAATAGGACCAAGTATGTTATGAGTGGGATAATTAGAAGGGCCTATATCTTGATTAGAATGAGAGGTTAATGTTTCTTCATGCTTAGGATAATGATCTTGACATAACTCTTGGCTTTCTTGAATGGAAGTGGAAGGGGGTGACTCTTGAATGTGCTCAACATGTTCTAGATGGTTAACAACATGGAGAAATGATGGAGGTTGACTTAGGCTCAATGCGGAAGACTCTTGAATAGGATCAAGGGGGAGACTGGATGATGGGGTTGGAGGAATAGGCATGGCATTCAAAGGTTCTTTGGTAAGCTCATTAATGGGTGCTTGACATGGGGATGGTCTATTCCATGCTAGTAGCCATTAGATAACATCCTTTGCAAGTGTATGGGTAGATGGACATATAGTGGATGGACAATGATAGTGGATGGTGTTATAGGCTTAGGATTACGACTAGGACATGGTGGCTTAAGGATAGGAATTTGATTGGATGGTGGTATGATAAAGTTATAGGGTGCATGAACTAGATTGGTATTCCCCTTGTCAAAGGTGAAATTAAGACTTAAACGCTTTCGATCTTGTTGTCAAGGTGGACTTGGACTCCTATGTCCTTGTTTTGATATGGGTGGATGTGTTGATGTGGAATTGACATGATAGGTAGGTGGGTTAGGTTGGCATTATGATGAAGGTGACACATAGGATTTTGGTTAAATGTGTTGAGGTGGTGTTTGGACTTGTTGTGGTATGATTTGTTGATGTGATAATGGACGGGTTGCATAGGATAATGGTTGTTGAGAGGTGGATTGGTATGGATAATGATTGACATTAGAAGAGGTGGGATAAGGTGATGAAGGGGAAACATGATATGTGGATGGATGAGGTTGATATGATGATATAGGTGACACATAGGATTGAGGTGAAATTTGTTGATGTGGGGATTGGATTGGATGTTGTGCTTGTTGTATTTGATAAGTGGCCATGAGGTATTAGTATTGTGCTATGAGTTGTTGCATTTGAGGTGATTGGTTTGTTTAAAGTTGAAATTGTTGGATGAGGCCTTGGAGCCTATGTATAATTTGTTGGTCTAAAGGTTGTGGTGCTTGATAAAGTGATTGGAGGAGGTTTTGGAATTGGTGTACTAGGTCTTCTAATGTTGGCATGGTATAAAATGATGTTTATTGGATTAAAGAGATGATGGTGATTAGGATATGATGTGGAATGACAAGATTGTATGATTTGGATGATGTGGAAAATATTTATTGGAAGTTTGACTTGGGTGATATCAAACACAAAATCTCACATATAAATGCATGAACACACACACCAAACACAATGATAAATTTATCTTTCAAGATTAAATGTTATGATTAAGCAAACACTTGAATACACAACAAGTCTAATGATAGTCAAGTGGTTATGGCCAATTAGGTCTTGAGCTAGGATGCACAAGGTTGACTAGGGATGATTTGAAAGAAAAATCTTGCCACACAGTCGGGAGAAAGGGGTAACCCACCCTTCACCTTCACTTCCCAAAGGTATAATTTTTTTTGGGGCTTATCCAAAAGTGACAAGATTTCAACTCCCAAAGGGGTGTGTCTTTGGATTCACACCTTGATTGAGGTCATCCCTTGGAGGGGCATGTGCTCCAAGCAGGCCTCTTAAGAAGGGTATGACAAAAGTGAACCAAGTGAGGTGTTTTGTAGAACACACACACTTGATTCACACTCATAGTTGTTAATTTTCCTTTAGAAAATAAAAATGTGTGTAAGCAAAACATGGAAGCACTTGTTCTTTTTAACCCAAAACAAAAATGTGTGATGGAAGACAATGGTTCTTTTTAAGTCCAATTTCAAAGTGTGATTACAAACAAACTTTCTTTAGCTCCAAATTTTTGTCCACTTGATCTAATTTTTCTTCTAAAGTGTTTACTTTTTTCTATACATTCACAAAACCAACAACAAATCCAAAACTCTAACAAGATAATTGATCACTAATATTATAGGGTTAGCTAGTCAAGACAAATCTGATTTTCAAAAAAAAAAATTGCATCAAAAATAAAAACACGAAGAATAGACCCTTACTGAAATTTCTAGAGCTTTCCAAAAATGTAAAGAAATCCAAAAAAATTGTTGTTTTGCACCCAAAATTATTTTTTTATGAAAAATAATTCAAAATTCAAAATAGGTCCAAAAATTATGATTTTTTTGACTTAAGGTGCCTGACATCATCCCAAATATACAATTTTTTTTTTTTGAAAAGATCTACAACCATTTGTGAGATATAAGCAAATCTTTGTAAAATCATAATTTTCAAAGATTTGTTTTTTGTCTAATTATTTTTCATCCAAATTAAAAATATAAAGAAAAAAAACCTATTATAATTTAGATAGATTTTCAGAAATATAAAGAAATCCAAAAAATTCTCTAATTTTCTCTCAAAATTGATTTTTCATGAAAAATAACAAAAAATTATAAAAATTATAAAATAGCTCAAAATCTGATTTTTGGACTGAAAGCTTTTGATATTGTACCCAACCAACAAAACAAAATTTGTGAGAAAATACATAGCCATTTGAGAGATATGATTAAATATTTGGAAACTAGGGTTTTGTCCCAAAATGATGCAAAACCTGCAACAAAAAGCTAACAAAACCTACAACAAAAAGGATCCAACTCCAAAATTCCTCAAAATTTGTCAAAATATTTAGCTAAAAATTAGTTAGGGGGTCAACATCAGGTTCACCTAAATGTATATGAAAATTTTAGATAAAATAAAAAATGATAAAACAATAACATGCATTACCTAATGCAAATATTCAATACTTCAAATAGATGCACTGATGGATGAATTATTCGATTGATTTGATATGTTGTTTCCTCAATCTAGTAGCATAACATTGAGATGGAGATGATAGATGAATGATGATAGATAGAAATGGATGAATGGTTCAAGAATGATTTTGGCAGCATAAGGATACTTGAAGAATCAAACCCCCTAATGGCTTATGAGAGGGTTGATTTATAGGAAAGGCTTGATTTGGATTGATGGTTGAGATTGGATTTCAATAAGATGTCTTAATTAATGGTCAAGATTAAAAGTTGTAGTATGAAATAGGATTAGGGCTAAATTAGGGCAATGATAAGGAGTAATGGCCAAGATTGAATTATAAGATAATTCAATCAAGGGTGGAAAATGAATGAGACAAGAGAAGATAAGAATGGCACAGATAATGAGGTTGGCACAGAAAAAGAGGTTGTTGGAGAAAATTAAATAATTATAAAGTTATTTAATTTGGGAGGGAAGGCAAATAATTAAATAATAAAAGCATTATTTAATTATAAAAGACATGTGACATGTTGACTTTTAAATTAAATAATAATTTATTTCAAAAGCGGATGAAAATGACAAATTAGTAAATAATTAAATAAATAAAATTTATTTAATTATAAAAGAAGAGGATAATGAATAATTAAATAATTAAAATAATTATTTAATTATAGTAGAAAAATGACAATAATTAAATAAATAGGCATTTATTTAATTATAGAAAGGAAGGGGCTAATTAGTGACGTAATTAAATAAATAAAAAATTATTTAATTAATAGAGGAATATGAACTTAAAAGATGATTAAATAATTAAAATTATTTAGTTATGCAAGTAGAAGGAGGAATTAATATGAAAATGTGGGTTCATAGGTGAAGGACAATTTTCAGTGTCTACATTTTGCCCCTCTTTGAGATGATGAGCTTTGTGTCGAGTAACATCATTTCAAAGAAGCTAAAGTATGGATAGAGGAAAATGGATGAAGATGGAAAGATAGGATGATGACGAAATAAGACTAGGATGATGATGGGATGATGATGCCCCCAAATGGCTTATGAGAGGGTTGATTTATAGGAAAGGCTTGATTTGGATTGATGGTTGAGATTGGATGTCAATAAGATGTCTTAATCAATGGCCAAGATTGAAAGTTGTAGTATGAAATAGGGTTAGAGCTAAATTAGGGAAATGATAAGGATTAATGGCTAAGATCAAATTATAAGATAATTCAATCAAGGGTGGAAAATGAATGAGAGAAGAGAAGATAAGAATGGTACAAATAATGAGGTTGGCACAAAAAAAGAAGTTAGAGAAAATTAAATAATTATACAGTTATTTAATTTGGGAGGGAAGGTGAATAATTAAATAATAAAAGAATTATTTAATTATAAAATGCACGTGACATGTTGACTTTTAAATTAAATAATAATTTATTTCAAAAGTGGATGAAAATGACAAATTAGTAAATAATTAAATAAATAAAATTTATTTAATTATAGAAGAAGATAATGAATAATTAAATAATTAAAATAATTATTTAATTATAGTAGAAAACATACAATAATTAAATAAATAAGAATTTATTTAATTAATCAAGGGAAGAATAATGGAAAAAATGAATTAATTAAATAATTAAGAACTATTTAATTAACAGAGGAATATGAACTTAAAAGATGATTAAATAATTAAAATTATTTAATTATGCAAGTAGGAGGAGGAATTGATATGAAAAGGTGGGTTCATAGGTGAAGGACAATTTTCAGTGTCTACATTTTGCCCCTCTTTGAGATGATGTTCAAGATGATGAGCTTTGTGTCAAGTAACATCATTTCAAAGAAGCTAAAGTATGGATAGAGGAAAATGGATGATGATAGAAAGATAGGATGATGACAAAATAAGAGTGGGATAATGATGATATAAGAATAGGATGATGATGGGATGATGATGCCCATAAATGGCTTATGAGAGGGTTGATTTATAGGAAAGGCCTGATTTGGATTGATGGTTGAGATTGGATGTCAATAAGATGTCTTAATCAATGGCCAAGATTGAAAGTTGTATGAAATAGGGTTAGAGCTAAATTAGGGCAATGATAAGGATTAATGGCCAAGATTGAATTATAATATAATTCAATCAAGGGTGGAAAATGAATGAGACAAGAGAAGATAATAATGGCATGGATAATGGGGTTGGCATATAAAAAAAGGTTGCTGGAGAAAATTAAATAATTATACAATTATTTAATTTGGGAGGGAAGGTGAATAGAACACTATTATTGGGTTTGGAATTAGCATTTCAGATGGGGATTTCAAATATTCATATAGAAGGTGACTCAATGATAATTATCAATGCATGTAGAGAAGGAAAGATTCATAATTGGGATTTAAGTTATATTCTACATAAAGTATGGGTTTTGATAGATAAGCTCAAGGCTTCCATAATTTCTCATACTTACAGAGAAGGTAATAAGGTATTTTATTTTCTTGCAAGCTTGGGTTGTGACACCATAGAGATTAGGGTTTTACATGACACAAGTCAGCTAAATGTATTCCCTCAATTGATTGAACTAATAAACCATGTTGTTGTAGGAAATCATTCAACAAAATGATTTAAATCTTGAACAATCCAAGAAGAAAAGTGAAATATCTTGTAGGTTGGATATGTTACATGTTTTATGTTAGGAAACAAGGGAAGTGTGTTCTAATAAGCATAAACAGAAAATGCCATATGCATGCATAATTATTTCCTAATTTGATAAGTTATCCCACTTTATACAATTTGATATTCTTACCCAAGCAACTCCAGATTGACACAATATTATTGCTAAGAAATGATGATAAGTTTAGGGTTCATAAAGTCTACTCATGGTAGAATTTCTCACATATGTATTATGCAGTCATTTGTGGTTAATAAGTACCACCCCATTGATATAAAGTGGAGGCCAGAATGCTTGGAGTTCGTAATGGCACACATAATAAAGAATGATTACGTGGATTCCCTGGAGGGATGGAAGGCTTGGGTGTACGTTTGGAGTCCATGTATCTAAAGGACATGGCTAAAATTGTTACAATTTTAGCAGAGTATTGTAAATCTCTAACCAAATTTGGCTTCCAAATTTGGCTTTCCTAAAGAAAGAATATCTTAGAGGAGTATCCTTTTAATGATTATAGAGCTTACTAATACTTATTTGTGCAGATGCAGACAATGGTACTAAGCCAACTCTTCTTAATAATTAAAATTGCATTTGTAAGCAGGGAGGATATTTACTAATGCAAATATCAAGACATCTTAAGCGTGTCGATATTGAAGGCTACGTTTCCCAAGAAGTTTGACTTGAAAAGTGTATTACAAGTCAGTTTTAAACATTGTTTTCTCCTAAAATAAAATCAATGAAGCAAGAATTAAGACAAGCACAAAGAAGGGTAGTGCTCTTCTTTCCCATTCGTAGGTTTATATGGAGCTTAAGGAGTTTCATGTGAGGAACTACATGGTGTCGATAGTGGTGAAACCATGAGAATCTCCATTTTCGTCGTGCATTGATATGGAAGAGTTGCAACATGTGTTTGTGATTAAATGAAAGTCCATTTTAAATTGTATCAAAATCATTATTGGCGAGGATGTCTTGCACATAGAGTCTTAAAGGCTCATATTTCCTGCCAACCTTCTATCTATTTTCTTATCAAATTTGATGGATTTGGTAGAGAACTTCAATGTTTTACAAATCATTTCCAACAAATTTTTAATTAGACCATACATGGAGAATGATGCACTACTTCAGAATGTTCAACAATATGACTTTATGCAAGGTGATGGGTTGGTCGATAGCCTATTTCCTAGGCATTTCATTCATCACCATGAAAAATTGTATGCAAAAAAAATTTTAGGGTATGCTCTTGTCGAATTTGAATGATTCATCTGCTTTTCTTTATCAAGCCCTCAACAAAAATAATTTTCATTTCACCATGGAGGAGATAGACCAATTTAAGAGGAAATTCCATGTTATTTCATTTCTGAGAGTGCATAATTGTGTGCACAGTCTGCAAGTGTCTGCCATTCCAAATGTTTCCAGGGGTATGTTGCATTTCCATCAAATACCTGATATAAATATCACAATACCCTCGCACGAGGATGCAATGAAATAGAAGCAAGTTAAAGATGAGAGTTCAATGAATGGTTCACATAGAGGTGTTATTAAGTCTGTATCTATTTAGCAAGTTGAATATGGGTATAAGCTATATTTAGAATTGATAAATTTTATAAGGGCTCAATCCAATGATATATTTTGATGTATGGGTCTGTAATTATAACAGTATGGGTCGACAAAGTTACTTAGGGAAATGTTGAATGCATTGTAGCATTATAGAATTTTGGTGGGTAGTATTTTGAACTATATTGGTCTAATAATGTTGTAAAACAATGATATGGATCCCTATCATTGGGATAATTTTGTATGAATTGTATATAATTGAGCTACAACCGAAGGTTTTCTTCCTTGTTCTTTCTTGTCGGTATGCTCTTTTGAACGAGGATTTTGTACTATTTTTTTTATATATAACTAATATATTATAGTGGCTTGCCACTTTTGCTTAAAAATAATAATAATAATAAAATCATCATTTAATTATAAAAGACATGTGACATGTTGACTTTTAAATTAAATAATAATTTAATTTGAAAGTGGATGAAAATGACAAAATTAGTAAATAATTAAAAAAATAAAATTTATTTAATTATAGAAGAAGAAGATAATGAATAATTAAATAATTAAAATAATTATTTAATTATAGTAGAAAAATGACAATAATTAAATAAATAAGAATTTATTTAATCATAGAAAGGAAGGGGCTAATTAGTGACGTAATTAAATAAACTAAATTTATTTAATTAATCAAGGGAAGAATAAAGGAAAAAAATGAATGAATTAAATAATTAAGAATTATTTAATTAATAAAGGAATATGAACTTAAAAGATGATTAAATAATTAAAATTGTTTAATTATGTGAGTAGAAAGAGGATTTGATATGAAAAGGTGGGTTCATAGGTGAAGGACAATTTTCAGTGTCTACACTATCTATTATAGATTGTCCAACATCTCCATTAGATATGGAAGAAATGAGCAGAGTGCCTTACTAGAGTGCAGTTGGAAGTTTGATGTATGTTATGGTCTGTACAAGACCAAACATTGCCCAAGCAATGGGAGTTATTTCTAGATATATGTCTAATCCTGGTAGAGTTCATTGGGATGCAGTTAAAAGAGTCCTCAAATATTTGCAGGGTACCTCAAATTATTCCTTATGTTATCATGTAGTAATATGGTTGAAGATGAGATTTCCCTTTATATTCATGGTTATGTGGATTTAGACTGGATAGGCGATTTTGATAGAAAAAAATTCACCAATGCTTATGTTTTTAATTTATTTGGTGGTGCAATTAGTTGGATGAGTAAGTGATAGGTTGTGGTTACTTTGTCCACTATTGAAGTAGAGTATATGGCAGCTACTCATGCTTGTAAAGAAGCCATTAAACAAGGTGAAGTGACAATCTATTGCAATAGTTAAGAGTGTACACTATCATTTTGTTAGAGATATGGTCGAAGATGGCAGGGTGAAGTTGGTTAAGGTAGAGATTGTGATGCATGTTTTTGATTCTTTAACTAAGCTTGTGAGCACAAAGAAGTTTAGATGGTGTTAAAATACTATGGGACTTTTGGCCCTTAACAATTAAGAGATGATGTTTACTCCATCCCATTGCTCTTGCAAGGTGTTTGACAAGTGGGAGACTTGTTGGAAAAATGTGTCCAAACCGTGCAATTATAGTAAGTTTGGTGAAATATCCCAAATTTAGTATAAAACCCTATGTGTTTGAACTGTAACCTATTTTTCTATCTTTCACAGCTATCACACACTCACACCCTAGTTGGTCTAGTCAAGTCAAGATAGTAAAAAAATGGTAAGCAATCTTTAGTCATGGTTTGGGAATGTTTTGTGTAGGTTTGTGGTTTTTATCTTTGAATGTTCATGATTGGAATATGTGATTATGTCTTTGTGTTAAGTATGAGCTATTTTTTGTATGAACATATTTATATATTAATTGATGGATATATACATAAGCATATATATATGTATGTATATATGTATATGTATGTATGCATATGTTTATGATAACTCATACATATGAGTATATACATGCATGAGAATACATAGGTAGATGTATGTACACATACTCATGTGCATGAGCATATCGTTAGGAAAATATGGCATACATATATATACATATATTTATTATCTATATATATCCATCAATGAACATGTAAATATTTGTTTATGTGTGAATATTAAGATAATGAGATATGTAAATATTATATATATATATATATGTATATATGTATATATGTACATATAACCATATATATATATATATATTTAATATCTAAAAAGTGACTTATGTGTACAATATATATTATATATATAAAATAATGAATGCATTTTAAAATGTTTGTAAGATAATAAAGGGCTCATATATGGCACAACCCATAAAGGATATTGCAACTTAATTTAAAACCAAGAAGTATGAATATATGTTATGCTATACTAAGCACTTGAGTGGTAGGCACAAAGAGTAAAGTATTAAGTGTTTGTTGATTTAAATGATATAAAGTGAAGTGTTGAATTGCACTAGAATAAAGACATTCCTTGCATTTAAAAGTTGTAGTTAGAATAAAAATCAATACAAAACTTGTATGTGGAAAATTTTAACATTGGAATAAGAAATAGAGAGCAAACAAGATTCTTCAAACCAACATATAGCATGGAGACTTGGTCAAAATGTAGTTAGCTATAATATATGAAGGTAGTCAACCTACAAATCAAATAGGAAACCTGTAGTAATGAATTGTTGGGCCTTGACTTCGTAAAAGAGACATGTTGTCACAAGAATGAAGTTGAATCATCCATTCTATGAAGTTGGAAATAGGAGGACTATTATGTGTTGCAATATGAAAATTTTATTCAGCTAAGTCAATGCATTTGATAAGGAAGGTGGTAGATTTGTTAGCTTGTTTGTAGCCTTTGGATGCTCAAATTTTAGTATATATAGAGGTGCTCTCTCTACCATTTGTATCTCCATTTCAATAAATCTTATAATCTATGTACATATTCATGTATCTCTATCTCTATGAGAAATGTAAATGGAAAATGTTATCTTTACATGGAATTATATAATATAAAATTGTTACTTGGGTTTTTGTAATGTTTCATTGTAATGCAATGGGAGATTTTGGAATGAGTTTATTTTGAATGCACATATTGTTATTGAATTATAAAGGAAAAAAAAATATTGCTATATTTGTTCACATGTGGGTTAAGACAAGGTAAAAATCAATGGGTAGAACATTGGGCTTGTTACATAAACAATGGGGTCTACCTAGGCATAGATGAATTGTTAATAGAGAGACCCATCTTAGCAATGTATACTGGAACTTTGGGTATCGAGACCTCAAGTTGTCTCTCAAGAGTCTCAAAGCCAATATCTCGGGTGGTTCCCATGATAGAATTATATGTTGGGACATGAGTATCTACAATATTTGCAATACCTCAGAGAAGCTCTATGCCTCTTTGATCCTTATCCTGTTAAATAGGAATAGGACAACTGAGAGGGGGGGTGAATCAACTGTCACAACAAATCTATACTTAATACTTTATCACTCATCAATTCATTATCCACACTATTCTGTTATTAAACATAAGCATTAATCACAGATAACAAAAAGTAAATCAATGCAATGAACACCAGATTTTTTACGTGGAAAACCTAATAGGGGAAAAACCATGGTGATGGTTAACTATCCAACAAGAGGCTCATTTCCTATAGAAAAATTATACAAAATAGATTAAGGCTTTACAACCCAAAAATGAACTGGAAAGATGCACCTAACATGTGATGATACAGTTCCAGATATGCTCATAGTTGTTGCCTTTCTGATCACACCTTCACATTCATTACCTCTTAACTATTTCCTTTGTCACTTTCCTACAAAATAACTACACATATTCCCACACACCCATTTTCACTTACTCACTCAATCACTCATACTTACAAACTATTCACCTTATTTATTTATATATATATGATCTCCATCACAGGGACAAATTAGGTCAGCTTCCACAAAGTATTTTCAAAATGTTTTAGCCGTTATTATGTTGGCTCCAATAGTTGAAAAAATATTTCCAAACACAAAAAAAAATCTTTAGCACATTTCCTCATGTTCGCTTAGACCAAGAAATAGGTTGCACATAAGCTTTCACATCAAATCAAAATTAACTTAACAAGTTAGCCAGGAATAATCTTCAACACAACAAGGCAACAATCAATTTGTTGGTTGCTACTACACTGTACGAGCACCAGAGCATGAAATAACCTCATAATGCACACCTTTAACATCCTCATCCATCAATAGTTTCCCAAAACCGCAACCAGAGATTATCATCTATGGAGAAGTGCAGACTAGAATACTGAAAAGGCAACCAAAATACCAAACCAGTCACCAGAGAGGATAAGCACTAGTATAAGAGTACCAGACCCAACTGCTAGCATACTACCAACATGGTGACATCAAAGACAACAAATAGATAACTTTACTCATTTTTCCAACAATCTCCCCCTTTGTCATTGATGACAACATGTGAACAAAAAAATTTCTCTCCACTATCTCCAATTCTCCATTCCAATTCTCCCCCCCTTTGACATAAATGGAAAAGGGTGCCAAAAATAAGTGCAAACATGGTGACATCAAAATTTCAAAAATATTTCCAAAAAATTCAAAAAAATCCAACAATCTAGATCATTTAAGCAAGCATAAATTAAGCAAAGATGACACTCTTCACCTAAAACACCTTCTTATACCTTTCTTTGAGAATTGGATACAACTTCTTCCAGTTAAAAATAACAGACTCCAATTTTGTGCATGTACTTTCCAATAATCCCAATAGAGTAAAAGAGGGTGACCAATCTACATCATAGCATTGTTTCTCAATATCTTCAGCATCAATAAGAATTCTAGAAAGATTCTCTAACTAGACTTCAATAATTTCTTTAAGAAGTCAGAAGGTCTTTGTCACATCATCTCTTTGTCTTTGTATAATGATCAGTTCAGCCTGAAGTTCACCAAATCTTATCCTTTTTTTACCTTCTTTATCTTCAAATATGTCAAATTTCTTTCCAATCTCATTGACCTCAGCTTCAACTGCTTCAATTCTATTTTTGAAGTTGTTTACAATAGTAGGCCACCGAAGACAATACTTGTAAACATATGAAATTTCTTTAACACATTTTTTTGTTTCCAAAATTAATCCAGACAATCTCTGCATAGCCTTCTTACATCTTTCAACCAAGATTCCCATCTTACGTCCTTTCGGACCTTCAAGCAACATACTTTCTTCAACAATCTCAATTAGATTCTCTGGTAAGAAATACAAAACAACATATACTTCAATACCTTTCTGAAGTAGATAATCTACCAACACATCATCAATTTTTAGTTTGTCAATGGGTGAGGAAGCATCCCATAATTCACCAATTTTTTCATTTTTCCTTCAACTTCATAGATTGGATATCATTAGGATCAGGGGATTCAATACCAATCAATGATTCTTTCTCCTTCTCATCTGAAATATCAATGATGTCTTCAGCCATTTCCTTTCTCTTTTTCGATTTCAGAGGGGAATCACTGATAATAACTTCCAATTCTCTTTTCCCAGATGAAGAGCCTACTTCTAATAAACTTATTGCAGATATACTAGAGCAAGGGTTTGCTCGCAAGGATGAGAAATACAATCTACACATCTTTTCATTATCTTCTAAAGACTCTAGATGTTTGTAAATTTGTTTTCCAATAGGGATACCAAATTCCCACACCACATTATCTTTTCCTGGTAGAGAATTCAGAAAGTAAAACACTAGGCATACCAGCAAGGATATGAAATGAAATGGATAATTCTCAACCAATGACATTCAAATATTTTCAAGCAAATTCTCAAGTAACAAGCTACATAAATCAAATTGTCTATTCTCCTTAATCATCATGTGGGCAATGTGTACAACAATAGCTGAAGTTGAGCTTTCACAATTCCTCAAACAAAATTTTGTATGCTCAAGATACATATGCAACATACCTAATGACCATGTCAGCGAGTTTATCAATCTATAATGCTCTTTCATCTCTGCTAATTCCAGTTAGCTTCACCACATCTTTATATTTCACAGTTCTCCTTCCAGGAAGTTCTCCAATGCTGCATAATCCAGTGATTACTTTAATTGCTTCCTTCGAGATCAAGTAGGGTTTGTCCAAAAAAATGTTTCCATCCTTAAGATAGTTCAATAAGAATAGGATAACTTCCTTATCTGAAACCAACATAAATTCACTCCACAAATCCATCCCTAGGGTTTTTATATTTTGTAATTTGACTTCGTTCAAGCCTAGTTCAATTTCCTTCATTTTCCTATGATCGTATTCTTCTACTTCGACCCTTTTTAGCTTTAGAGAGGTAAAACCACATGAGCCACTATCAGTTGCTTAGCTTTCTTGAAATTCAGCGATACTTCTTCAATTTTCTTCTTTCCTTATGCAAACAGAGAGAGGGCTTCCAGATTACCTGAATCAATCTTCAAATTCCCTTCAAAAACAATTTGAGTACACTTCAAGAAATATTCAAAGCACTTTTCGATGATTTTAGATGCACAATTAACCAAAAATCATCACAAATTTCTACTTATCCACTATCGAGTTTTCCCTAAGCTCATTAAATGCGGAAAACACAAAAAGTTGCTAAACACACACTTCACTTAGCACAAGAAACCTTCAAACAATCCACAAATCCTCATACCAACATATTTTTCTTTGGTTCTTCTTCCAAAACCTCTAAATAAGCATTCTTCACATTCTGACCACGTGCCAACCTCTAACATGCCATTCTTCTAGGGGTTTTTTATGATCTTCTAATAACGCTCCCCCTAAGACCATGCTAGGTCTAAATTTTGAATAAGTCATTTGTACCAGATGAGGGTATAGAAACATCAGGAGTCTCAGATTTCTCTTCTTCTTCTTTCTTTTTCCAAGTCTTCTCCACCTCTTGCTTCATCTCTTCTTTATCAATATTCTTTACCAATTCACTCTTCTCTTCTGGAGCATATTTCTTTCCTTTCTTATTCTTGTAAACTTTAGATACATGTCCAGGTTTATTGCACTTATAGCAGATCACACCTTTTTTATTAGACTATCATCCATTACTCCTCGATCTACATTGATTTGCTCTGTGTCCAAATTTATTGCAGACATAGAAGCAACCATTAAAGAATTGATTCATTTTGCCTTCATTGAACCTGTTTCTCATTACCCGACTGATCAAAATTACTTGAGATCTGCATTTTGTAGCCTTATTTCCAAACTTCCCACATTCAAAACATTTTTTGGAAGGAGAGCTAGAAAATTGGTTTATCCTACTTCTGCAATCAATTGCTCTATGACCATATTTTTTACAAGAAAAGAAAACACCACTAAAAGAGGGGTACCTTTGTGCATTAGGTTGTTTCATAGGTAGTCATCTTGCAAAATTCCTTCTTTGGTTCCTCTTACCTTGATTCTTCTTCACATATTTAGAACATTCACTGGTATTAGCTCCTAAGCCACCTTTATCTTTACATGGTTTCTGTCCTGCAAGCAGTTCTTCAAGTTTACCGAAGTTGGATCTGAAATTATTTTCACAGAGTTTAGCCTTCTCTAATTCCACTCTTAGATTTACTATCTCCTGCTCGATTCTAGAACATTCTTCAAACTTGTTCTGCACCATTGTATTCAGGCATTCTTCAATCCTCTTCTTTTCTTCTACTATCACTTTCAGTCCAATTATCTCTTGTTTTAGCTGTTCACTTACTTCTCTGTGTCTTTCCTTAAATTTCTTCAACTGTTCCCTCAATTTCTGAACACATTCATTTGCTTCATCAAGATTCTCTTTCAAATCTTTGTTTTCTCTTTCCACTTTATCAAGATATTCAAGAGTAGTTTGAAGTTCTCCTTTTTCATTCATTATCTCCATCTTCAGGATCTCCCTCAAGTTGTTAGACTTTACCAGAGGAACCAAGAGCTCTGATACCAATTGTTAAATAGGCGCAAGACAATTGAGAGGGGGGTTGAATCATTTGTCACACAAATCTATACTTGAAAATTTATCACTCATCAATTCATTATCCACACTATTTTGTTATTAAACATAAGCATGAATCACATATAATAGAAAGTAAATCAACACAATGAACACCAGATCTTTTACGTGGAAAACCCAATAAGGGAAAAAGAATGGTGAGGGTTAACTCGCACTATATAATATTTTAAAAAGGAGGCTCACTGCCAAAACGACTCACTATCCAAGTAAAAAGGCTCATTGCCTAAAAAAAGGACTCACTATCCAACAAGAGGCTCACTACCTACAAAAGAATTATACAAAATAAAGTAAGGATTTATAGCCCAAAAATGAGCTGGAAAGATGCACCTAACATGTGTCGATATAGTTTCGGATATGCTGCAGTTGTTTCCTTTCTGATCACACCTTCACATTCATTACCTCTTCACTATTTCCTTTATCGCTTTCCTACAAAATCCTAGCACATATTCCCACACACCCATTCACACTTACTCACTCAATCACTCATACTTACAAATTGTTCACCATATACTTATATATATACGATCTCCATCACAAGCACAAATTAGGTCGACTTCCACAAAGTATTTTTAAAATGTTTTAACCATTATTATGTTAGCTCCAATAGTTCACAAAATATTTCAAAACACACAAAACAATCTTTATCCCATTTCATCATGTCGGCTTGGACCAAGAAATAGGTCGCAGATAAGATTTCACAACAAATCAAAATTAACTTAACAAGTCAACCAGGAATAATCTTCAATGCAACAAGGAAACAATCAATCTGTTGGTTGCTACTACATTGTATGAGCACCAGAGAATGAAATAATTTGATCATGCATGCCTTTAACATCCTCATCCATCAGTAGTTTCCCAAAATTGTAACTAGAGACTATCATCCATAGAGAAGTGCAGACTAGAATACCGAAAAGGCAACTAGACCAGCCACTAGAGAGGATAAGCACTGGTATAAGAGTACCAGACCCAACTGCCAACATACTACCAACATGGTGACATCAATGAAAAAAAATAGATAACTTTACTCATTTTTCCAACATATCCAACATGGCTCTCAACTTATTAACAATTGTAGTTGCTTGTGCAACATTTTTATCCTTAGCCAAGTACTGCTCAAACTCCCCAAGCCTCTTCTCCATGGAAAGAAGATGCTTTGTGGGAATCTCAAAAGTGACTTCTTCCTCCATGGAAGAAGCAAAAGGAGAAGTCTAGGTGGTGTAGGACTATGAGGGGAAGCTTCCCCAAAGGGATTGGAAAATCCAATAGACATCCCTAAAATTACATCCTCAAAAGATGGACCAGTTTGACTAGAAGTGACCTTCCTAGATTCCATTTTTGTATGTCAAAGAATCCTTCTAAGAACATGTGTGGAGATCATAGATTGGGTTGCAAATCTCATAAAAGCTTCAAAATGCACTAATCTATGACACACCCAAGACCTAAGAGAAATTTTTCTGACACAAAGAAATGAAGAAGGATTCGCTACTCCCAAGTCTCTAGGACATAAAAGAGACTAAAGGGAGTGTATTTCCCTAAAATACTTCAAACTACCTAATAAGCTAAAAATGAAGGGATAATTGGACTTTTTTTTCCTTATGCTTTATGACATAGGTTTTCTAGAAATAGGTGAGCAAACCACAAAAGCCACAAACTATAAACCATGAGCTCTCAACTAGAGGATGCTAGTGCATGGGATAGAGATCATCACACCATGTTGATGTCTCAGAGGTGTGCTGGAATCTTATATGAATAGAGAGTCAGGTTTGCAAACTAAAACATGTAGGGTTTTCTAACAACCTGAGAGTTTAAGTTTAACAATTTGACAAAGAATGAAAACAATGAGAATAACAATAAGAATACTATAAATTATAAATATAAACAATCTTAATGAAAAAATCACAAAGAGAAGAGAAAAAGACAATCAACTCATTGAAGGTCCAATTCTCTAGCTAGCTCCTCATGAAAAAGTTATACCTACACACAAAGTAACAAAAAAATGTTGTGGCTATTTTTTGAGGTTTTCCTTAGTCAAATCATTTTTTTGGTGTTCCCACCTCCACAAACAACCGATAGACCACAAGATAGAGAAATGATAAAGAAATATATTGAGAATAGACAAAAGAAAGTAGATTGAAAAGACAATCTAGATGCTACTCTACAAACAAGATAATGCAAATAAGAAAGAAAATCGATATTACCCTCCTTTCTATGTGCTTGAAAAGCCAAGAGAGGAAGGAGGGAATCAAGACAACCACACCAATGAAGTGAAGCTTTGATAACCTACAATAAAAATGGTGAAGGAGTAGCAAAATGGTGTAGAAGTGAAGAGCAAGAGTGAAAGAGTGAAGTATGAAGTGAGAATGAAGCTAGAAAGAATGAGAGAGCCTTGATAGAATGAAAGAATGAAGTTTAAAAGACTATTTTGGAAGTAAACAGTCATTCTTGGGTGGTCAAGATTCATAAGGACATTACAATTAATTGGTTGATAAGAATTAAAACACCTCTAAAATTTCTTCACATAGGAATATTGTTAGAAGAATAGTGTGGCGTGAAGTCATCTATGCAATATGTGAGCGTCCTCGACATAAATTCTCTCACTAACATAAAATGGCAAGGAAACATGTGAAAAATGAGGAAAATGTGGTGGGTTTTTACATTATCAAATTTATAAGGATAAAATGGGTATGTGCAGGATCATCATGGAAAAAAAGCCCTTAAGTGGCGATAAAAATTCAAAAAAATCAGAGTTAGGAAACTTGACATAAAAATTTGAATAAGTTATCTGTAATATTTCAAAAATATGTAAGAATAGAATCTGTAGCAAAGTGAATGTAGTTTCTAAACTACTAGGTTTATTTAAAAACAAAAAAATCTATTTGGTGAAAATTTGAAATTTCAATGCACAACACTTAAATTTCGGGAAAAAATAAGTAGGTGTCTATCTGACCACCCTAACCACAATAAAATGATAATATTTTTTTTATAATATTTTAGATATAAGTAGAGGACTCATGTCTTGATGTGATCAATATTTGTTTGTAATTTTTTTCCAAGTAAATAATTAATTATGATTTTTTTATTACAATTTTTGAAAAATATAAAAAATCTTATGTCTGACCACCTTAACTTGGTCAAAACTTCATGAAATTCATTTTTTTTTAATCCTATAGTATGTGAAGCATAGAATGTGATGCATGTTTCAGATTCAAAAAATGTGATACCGTTTCAAAGCTATAGATGTTTTTCAATCAGACTATCAATCAGGACTTTAGTCATAATTCAAATAGAAAATGAATAATAATAATTTATTAAATTCAAAGTAAAGAATAATTCATATTGGTGGAAAGCTGAGAATCTCCTTTAAAAACCCTTTTCATTTCATCAATTTTGGGTAAAAAAAAAAGTCGTCAGCCACATGCCCTACACATACCCAAATGAAGTAATATAATGGAAAATTGTACTAGGTGAAATTTTACACCATTACACCAATCAAACAATGAAGTACAACACAACATAGAAGAAAATAAAACAATACAATATACCATCCTTCCTATGTCATCCTTTATTCATCTCCATTTCTCTTCTCTATTTTTCCTTTGCTCACAGTTTAGTGTGCACTATATTTCTTCAATCTCAAATGAGTGTGATATAATAAATGGATGCAAAACATCAAAGAATTATGGTTAGCCTTCGAATGGGAATGAGGGTTGATTTTATAGAAAGTATTGATTTAAATGGATGATCAAGATTGAAAGGACTGAAGAGATCAAGAATGGGAGATTGTTGAGAGGAATTGATTCCCTAGTTAACTAATTGCAACTGGTTGCATGATTTTAGTTAACTATTTGCATTAAGTAGTTAAAGGAATTGATTGCCTCGTTAACTCACACTGAGTGGGAGTGAACAAATTTGGTTGATCAGTGAAGTGAAATTGATTAGTTAGTGGTGTGGAAGAAAGTGATCGTTAAGAATGAGGTGGAAATGCATGAGATTAATAATTAATTAAATGAATTAATTATTAAAGGAATGTGCAAGTGGTAATTAGATAAATAAATAAAATATTTTATTTATTATTGATGAGTGGATAATATTGAGAGAATATAGGATAAATAAATAATTAATGTAATTATTTAATTTGGAAAGTGGGTGAATGCTAATTAAATAACTAATAATAATTATTGAATTAATTTAGAGGAATTAGGGTAATTAGAGACATAATTAACTAAATGGTATTTATTTAATTAATCAAGAAAATAAATGGAAGTTAGACATAATTAAATAAATAATATTTATCTAATCAATCAGGAAGATAAATGCTAAAATGAATTAATTAAATATCATAAAATCATTTAATTAATAGTGGAATATGAATTAGTGATAATAATTAAATATTATTTAATCATTAGGAAAAGACAATAATTAGTGTTAAAATGTTTCTCGTAGGCTAGGATAATTTTGGGTATCTATACACCCAATAGGCTACATCCATGAGAAAAATCTAGTCCTCTCCTTTATTTTGTCCAACAAAATGAAGGGATACAACCTACATCACATTCATTGTAACTTCCTCTTCACTCTCTCACAATCCCTTCACACAATACAATTCTATAATCAACTGCAATAGAATGCCCTCATAAAAGAGGGTTGCCTTCTAGGGCAAGAAAAATTAACATAATATCTTTCATCAAATATATGGTCTAATGATAAATAATCCAGATTTACAACCACTATATATATTTTTCAAGGGAACTACCCCCAAACCCTTGTTAGGGAGATGCGCCCCCCCCTCCAACCCTATAGGGGGATACCCTCCATGCACCCCCCCCTCCCCCCCCCAAAGCTAAAATGAGCTCCAAATCTAAGAATATCAACTTCCATAACCAAGAAATTCTATATGAAAATTTGACCATGCTCAATATGTAATTATGCTTTATGTCTTGCTATAGTGACCTCTATTTTATCTACTTTTTTTTTATATATAAAGACTAGTAGCATTTATATATACCTTGGAAGTGTTGTCAATATAATATTCGAATTGATATGAAGTCAACTTTTTTTTAAATAAAAGGGGTAAAAATTTATTGTTCAAATCATAAGAAAGCAACCATACAAAGAAATATAGGTCCAAGATAGGCACCCAAAATACAACCCATCAATCCCAGAACCAACAACCATCCACCAAGTGGACATAAGCCCCCAAAAAACCAACCACATGTATACCATAATCTTGCCAATCCTTAGTAATCAACCTATCAATCCCTTGGGAATAATCCCAAGATAACTGCTCCCAATCATCAACCTGTCACTGCCCAACATTCTCAAAGGCCAATTTGGCCAAGAAATCAACAACCATGTTCCACTCCCATGGAATATGAGAGAAAGAGATAAAATACAACACATAACTCAATTGAATAATCTACCTAACCACATAGGCTAGGTGCCAGCTAGCTTCATCCAACTTTTTCTCATTCAACATGTTAACTAAAGTTTGAGAATCTTATTTATAAATTATCCTGCACCAACCAAGAGCACACACTCTTTCAATAGAAAAAAGGATAGCTAGGCATTCCATGATTTTATTAGTTTGTTTCCCCCTCTAAATAGAAAAGAGGAAAAATACCTTGCTAAAATTATCCCTTCCAACTCCACCAATCCCCGCATGCCCATGATTACATTGAGAAGAATTGTTTGTATTAACCTTTAAAAATTAGCTAAAGGAAGGTACCATTGACCTTCACACAATGTTTTCTTTCTAGACTAGCATCATATCTTAACACGTGTGGACCTAGAATGTAAACCTTGTAAACCTAGTCTTCGCACTAGCTCTTCATCCCCCATCTCCACGGGAAGGAAACCTCACATTTAGCTTCCATAGCCTCCTAGAACATTCCAACCACCCTCTGTCATACCTAATGAACCATCAACTTCCTCGAAAGATCCTTCAGTTCCTTTCAAGCCATATTTGCTAGAGAATAAAAGTGGGGCCAATATTCGACACAATCTGAAGAGAAGAAGTCTATGTTGAAGAGGTCTCCCCAAAATCCTCTAGAGATCAATTAAAGAAGATTCATGAACACATCCTTGCCTCCAAACATCCCAACAATTATGCCATATGGTTGTGGAAAAAGAGCATTGGAAAACAAATTGGATGAATCCTCTTCATAGTTGCCACAAAGAACATAAATTGAAGGGTCCTAAAAACCTTGCTTCTGGAGGATATCCCAAGACACCTATTCCAAGAAAGAATCCATGCAAAGTAATTATACTTGGCTAATGAAAAATTATTTGAAACAATTTTCCACCATAGGACTTCCATTCCCCCATACTTCTGACGATTCAACTCTTGATAACCACCTACCACAACATAGGTCCCTTAGGGTCTAGACTCCATGCTAGAATATCTAGCTCCCTGAGTGAGTTACATAATCTGTCAACCAAAATATTTCTTATCTTAGCACGATCCACCTCTGATCCCCCAATTGGCCAATCAATTGGGTCCTTCCAACTAGATTCTCCCACACACCCCTAGAGCTAAAAAGATTTAAAAACTACAACTCAGTACCAACCAACCTCTAAGAAGCAATGAAAAAGGTTCTACAGGTGAGGATACATGGTCAATATTGGTGGAAAACCATCCCAAGAATCATATCCAAATATTGCATTAGTTCCCCTATTGTACATCTAGAACAAGCCTCCCTTAATCAACTTAGCTCCCTTCTTAAGGGTTTCCCAAATAATAGAGCCCTTCCTTGATAGAGGAAATTGAGGACCCTACTCCTTCACCAAACCCTTCAAGTATTTGATAGAAATAATCTTGGCCCAGAGATGATCCTTCATATCTCACCACCTCCAATATAACTTAGTAGCTAGAGCCTATACATTAAGGCTAGCCTTCCTTAGCCCAAAACCACCTTCTTGCTTTGGCCTACACATAGTCTCCCATTTAAATAGATTCCACTTTGAAGACTAAAAACTACCAGCCCATAAGAAATGTCTTGCCAAAGAATCTAAATCCTTAATAAAACTAGGGTGAGCAACCTCAAGCATACACATGTAATTAGGAAGAACTCGAACCACTGACTTCAAAATCTACACCCAACCCACAAAGGACAACAACCTATAAGTCCAGTGGTTCACTCTCGCCTGAAACTTGTCCAAATTTTTTCTAAGAAACCCTAGGAAATTTCCCAATAGAAAGAGGTATGCCAAGATAGACCATAGGAATATTTCCTATTTGAAACCTGAGAATACGAGCAATATATTGCTAAATAAGAAAAGGGGTATTGAAAAAATAAATGGAAGATTTACCTTCATTGATTTTTTGGCCATATGTAGTAAGATATATGTCGAGCACATGAAAAAAATTAGTAGCTTCCCTGATCTTAGTCATAGCCATCAAGGTAGTGTCATCAACAAACTGTAAATGAGTCTATGGAGGCAGGTCAATACCCCAAATCCACCCTTGAATATAGCCTTGATTAAAATGATGCTTAATGACTCTCCCAAGACCTTTAGCCAATAGAATAAATAAGTATGGTGATAGAGGATCCCCTTGCTAAAGACCTCTGGAGGCCTCAAATAGGGAGGAAGGCTCTTCATTGACAAGCATAGAGAAGGAAGTGATCATCACACAACTCATCACCCAATTCACCCATTCTTCTTAAAAGCCAAAGGCATTAAGCACTTTATTGAGGAATACCACTTAACCCTATCATAGGCATTAGCCATGCCAAGCTTAATAAACATGGCTTTATCATTTGAAGCCCACATAGAGTGTAAGGACCTAGTCACAATAACCACTTCATCCAATATTTTCCTATCAACCACAAATATTCCTTACTTTTTGGAGATGAGTCTACCAATCCACCACTTCAGCCTCTTAGCTATCAACTTAGACATAATCTTATAAACCACATTGCACAAAGCTATGGGTCTAAACAAATTTAGTCTATCAGCCTCATCACACTTGGGAATAAGAGAAATAAAAGTAGAGTTCATGGCCACAACACCTACTTGTTCTCTTGAGATCCTTGCACCACCTCCAATAAGTCAAATTTTATAATTTCCTATAATTCTTGAAAGAATTCTATCATAAACCCATTAGGACTAGGGGCTTTCCCTTTCTTCATTTTAAAAACAACTCCTTCCAAATCCTCTAGGGAGATAGATCTCATGAGATGCACATTGATTTCCATAGAAACTAGAGAAGGAATACAAGCTATAATGTGATTTTATTCTTCCAAAGAATTAGGAGAATCTTCCTTGAAAAAGTGGAAAAAAAGTGTGAAACCTCCCTATAAATCTCCCAAGGAGAAAAAAGATGATTTCCCATGGAAGACACAAGGGACGAGATCGAGTTCCTATGCCTCCTAGCCTTAATAGAGTTAAAGAAGAATGTAGTATTTTTATCAACTTCTTGCAATCACTCTATCCAAGCCTTCTATTTACAATAAACCTCCTCTTGTAGTTCCCATTCCTCCAGGGCCTTAAAAGCCTATGATTTTGCTAGGATGGATTCTTCAAAAAGGCCATGCTCTCTAATATCTCGAGTAATAGAATCCAATCTAGCCTAAGAAACCACCTTGGCATGGAAGATATTTCCAAAACTCTACCTATTCCACTTCTTAAGCTATTGCTTCACATACTACAACTCCTTGAAAAAAGAATACATCATAGTGTTGAAAGCAAGTCTACCCTGTTACCACCATTTTTCCATTAGATCTTAAAGAAGAGGGTCCCACAACAATATAAGATGAAACTTAAAAGAATGATTTTTAGTGACATGGGCCAAGGAGGTTGAAATCTTAATTGGCCAATGGTCAGAGCCCCTCAAATCTAAAATGTTTGAACTGGTAGTCCAACTGCCCCCAATCTAGAAACATAAAACTACGAATCTATTAAGCTTCTCAGCAATAGAATCCTTGCGAGATCTCCTATTATTCCACATAAACTTACCAATGATAGCATTTATATCCACTAGGATTAAATAATATATATTATCTCTGAGGAGAGAGGCCAATGGATCCAATCTTTGTAATCCTACCCTCTTTTCCTCTAGATAAAAAATGGCATTAAAATTTCTAGCAACAATCCAAGGATATAAAGGAGCAAGAATCTGAATGTACTGAATGTGGTACCATGGCCAATTATTTCCAAAAAAAATAGTTGGGACATACACATTAGAGAGAAGAATCATCTCTCCAAACTCAATGCAACCACAAGCAAAGAAGACTTACAGGAGATCCACCAAAGAGGGATAATCTTCAATAGGTTCCATAAGCAAGCAACTCCCCCTAAAATATCATGAGAACCAATACATTAGCATTAGCATCTCTACCAAAGTTTGGATGCCAAGTTACACATACTCTCCTTGGAAAGCTTATTTTCTTGAATGAAAAGCATATTTGGCAAATGAACTCTCACCAACTCTTGAATAGCTTTTTTGTCTAGGGCCACTATTCAAGCCCCTCACATTCCATGATAGTATAATCATCTCTGAGAGTTGGAAAAGTTGGAGTATATGGTTTTCATAGACCCTAACTCCACCAATGTCTCTCCCATTATCTTTATTTTGTTCAAATATTTCTTTCTCCCCACCTTCAAAGGTTTCTCTGAAATCCCTTTTTTGAGATTATTTTGAAGAAGCCCTCAAATGAGAAGATTTAATACCTTTTTCAATTCTAAATATTATTTCCCTAAGGGGGGTGCATTCTCAACTAGAGTCGATTCCTCAACTGTTGTCATATCTTTTTTTACCACTAGAACCACTGAAATCTCTAGGTTCAAGGCCCTATCAATTTGAGCTAAAAACAAGCCATCATCCTATGCACTCTAACTTTTAGTAGTTCTGGTAGCCACCAAACCCAACCCCGAGGCACCTAGTTTAGGGTTCACCAAACTGAGGTTTACCTCCTATTGGCTAAGATTATCCAACACATCAAAATAGTTGAACACTTCCTCCTTCTAC
Source organism: Sequoia sempervirens (assembly GCA_007258455.2). Taxonomy (NCBI): domain Eukaryota; kingdom Viridiplantae; phylum Streptophyta; class Pinopsida; order Cupressales; family Cupressaceae; genus Sequoia; species Sequoia sempervirens. Next base: position 404,129,142 of record VDFB02086081.1, on the reverse strand, counting down.
CATTCTTTTAAAATTCTTTTGTGACCTATGTTATTGTTGCAAGGTTTAATAGGAGTGAAGCCTTCCTTATTTTCCACTTTACCCAAAATATGATTCTTCCCTTTATCCTCCTTAGAGGGTTGGTGAGAAGGATGGTTATGAGAGAATTCTAATGCACAAAACCTTAGACATATTTTCTATAGATTCCCATACTCATGACATAACCAACATCAGAAGGGTAATGCTTCGTAATCCAACTGTTGGACCCAAGATGAAGAAACCACACAAATTTCTGAAGAATCTAGAAGAGGGTTACTGAAATCAATATCAATGCAAATGCAAGCAAAGGATATTACATTTTTAGCAAGCATCCACTAACTTCCCTAGCAATGAGGCAACCATATACAAAATGCCATTCCTCCAAAGTTCCAAAGGAAACCTAGGGATTCGTACCCAAATAGGAACTAAATTTGGGACCTCCTCCAATGGGTTAAAACTAGCATGACATGGTTTGATGAATAATCCAACCTAGTTGTAGAAGTATGGACCTCTCTCAAAAAATTTGTTGTGATCAACCAAACAATTAAAAACCACCATAAAATAATTATTAGTTATCAACATCACCTGCATTTCACCCTCAGGATTCCACATCTTATTAGCCTAGGATTCCAAGAATGGTAGAAAGAGAAAAATCCCCATGAATTTACAAATTAAAGCATGGTTCAACAAATACTCAACATCTTTCATGATTCAATTAGGTTGAATAACTAAGACCAATCTATCCTGGCTCCTTTCCAAACATCCATTTATTTTTGGAATATGGGGTCCCCCAACAGAAGATAGATGAAATCCTATTCATCAAATCTCTAGACTCTACATGCTTTTTTCAATGATGGATTATGCACATGCATGACCACCCTAAATTACATCTTCTACTTAAAATCATTGGCTTCATCCATAGCCATCTTCAAATATTACTATAACCAATAAAAACTTCCTACAAACTCCTCAAATACCAAGACCACAAACTGTCTCACACATGAAATTTACATAGCTAGAAAAGGAAGAAAAAACCCCTTGAACCCACACCCCACCAACACCCAACACTTTAGAAAAATCCCCTACCTTGAACCTACAACACACTACACATGATGTAGGAGCATCTAGTGGTGTTGGGCAATCTTGCATCACCCAAAAAAAAATGGTTTTCCTTAATTTCTTTAGTTGTTTTGAGTTCTATGATGGCACTTAAGGGGTGTAAGACATTTAGGAATCAAAAAAGGTGAAAAACAGTCACTATTTTTAGTAAGTTGGTCTAAATGGGCTCGTATGGACCTAGAAATTTACCCCAAGGAGTAGAACTAAAAAACATTTCTAGTCATGAAAGAATCATCTCAATACCCTGCATGCTTTGGGAGATATTAAAGTTTTTGTCTCAAGAAATTTCTCCAATGCAGATTCAAATTAAGATATGAAAACCTTAGAGGCCCTAAAACAACTTGAAAAGTTGACAAACCAACCTTTGGTGGGTTCGATGTTGTAGATCTCTTCGAGAGCTTTCCAATGATATGTTATAATAGCAAATTAGACACCCTAATCAAAAGTTATGGCCTTGCAAAGTTGCCCCCTAAAAAGTGAATTTCATTAAAATATCTTCCTAGGCAAGAAATCAAATGGTGAGACTCTTGGCACCAAAACAAAAGGGAAAGTTACACTTTCTAGAACATTCTAGGGAGATTATTAGGTAAAATAAAAAGGGATAAGTGAGGGTTGTAGAAGGTGGCTCAATTAGTGTAGAGTATGGCTTTGAATAATAAATTTTCTTTTTAGAGTTAATTTTTTTGTAATGAATCAAGCCCATGAAACTGTAGCATGTAAGTTTTGAATCTGTAATTTCATTTTATGAAAATAATTGAAAGTGGGTTATTTTTTTGTCTCGCATCTTTTGTGTTGGTGTATATTGTTGTGATTTGTGTGGGTTTCAAGAATTTTTGCCCTCATCAAGTGGTATCAAAGTAGGAGTTTCTGAACTTGTAATAGAGCATCAAACGTGAGGCAATTGCAACAAGACCTGTGAGTGTGGGTTGAGTTCAAGATGCCTCCAAGACTTCCCCAACATGTAGAGGTAGAGGTTGAGGTAGTGGAGGAAGAGATCCACTTAGAGATGGAATCAGAGCCCTTGGAAGGAAATTAGAAACCTTGCAATAAGAGGTTCAAAGAAGAGATGTGCAACAAGAAAGAGATGAGAGTGAAGACGAAACAAAAGAGGAAATGGAAGAGGAAGAGCAGGATCCAATGGATCCTACTAAAAGAAGATTGCTGCAAGCGATCTCAAGCATTGGGAAGAGACCTAAAATGAAGGTTTCAACTTTCGGTGGAAGTCTAAATCCTAAAGAATTGATCGATTGGATCAATGATATGGAGGAATTTTTTGAGTTTGAGGAGATTGAAGATCCTCAAAGGGTGAGGTTTGCATAGACAAAATTGAAAGGTCATGCTAGTATATGGTGGAAAGAGGTCCAATTAGAAAGAGGAAGACAAGGGAAATATAAAATTTCTAGATGGGATAGAATGGTGTCAAAATTGAAGAAACAAATTATTCTAGTTGATTACGAATTGGAGATGCTCAAGAAGATGCATAGCTTGAGGAAAGGAACAAGGATGGTAAAAGAATACATAAAGGAATTTCACAAGGGCTTGATTCGATCAAGACATTCTAAGGCGAATAAAGAGAAATTTGCTCATTATATTAATGGGTTGAAGCCAAGCATACAGGAATAATTGGCACTGGTAAGAATGACCACCATTGATGACACTTATCAGTTTTCTCTAAAGGTTGAAGAATGACTTAACAAGAGGTTTGAGAAAAAATGAGGTGGAGGCCATGGTCAAAAGACTAGTGGACGGTCTTATGGAGGTTGAAATGAAGATCAAAAGAAGGGTGAAGGACCTAGTAGCAGCCATAACCAGAAAGGAGATAACACCTACCATCCTCGTGATCAGAATAATAGAGACCAAAGAGGAAGAGGACTATTTGGATGAGGATCGGGAAGAGGAGGCTTTCATGGAACCTGTTTCTAGTGCAGAGAAGAAAGACATAGAGCCTATGAGTGTCCTCAACATCAAGGAAGGACAAATATAAGACCTAAGGGTAATGCACAAGTTGCACATATAGATGAAGATGTCGAGTCTTGACATTCTAAGGATGCAGAAAGAGGAGAGGTTCTTGTTACTAGAAGAGCCTTATTGAAGGAGAAAGAACCAACTCAAAGGAAGAATTTGTTTCACACCAGATGTAAGTGTGAAAGTAAAGTTTGCAATGCTATTATTGATGGAGGTAGTAATGATAACCTTGTTTCAAAAGAAATAGTTAGTAAGTTGCAGTTGGAGAGAAGGAGGCATTCGAACTCATACCAGATTACTTGGTTGCAGAAGGACTATAAAACCTTGGTAAATGAACAATGTCTAGTAAAGTTCAAGATTGGAAATTACCATGATGAGGTATTGTGTGATATTATGCCTATGGATGTTTGTCATATGTTGTTAGGTAGACCGTGGTAGTTTGATCGACAAGCAGTACATGATGGACATGCCAACACCTATTTTTTGACAAAGGATGGGGTTTTTCATAAGTTGAAGCCCTTGAAAGAGGCAAAGGAAAAGGTATACAATAATGCAAGAATTTTTTTGGTTGATGGAAGAAAGTTCCTAGAAGGTATGAGGCATGAGCATATGTGTTTTGCATTGATCCCTAGAATTGATAAAGAAGATACTACTGAGGTGCCTATAGAGGTTTCAAATTTATTGAATGAGTTTCAAGCTATTATTTTTTGTAACGTACCTAAAGGTTTACTTCCAGTTTGAAAAAATAGTCATCAAATGGACCTGATTCCTGGAGCCAATTTGTTGAATAAGGTAGCTCATTGTATGACTCTAGCAAAGAGTGAAGAGTTGAACAAACAAGTGCAAGAGTTGTTGTGGAAGGGATTGCTCAAATAGAGTTTGAGTCCATGTGCAGTACTTGCAATACTAGCACCAAAGGATTGGGAATGGTAGATGTGTACAAATTCTAGAGTCATCAACAAGATCGCCATCAAGTATAGATTTCCCTTGTCGATAATGGATGACATGTATTATGGATTGCTTGAGTGGAGCTGAGTACTTCACGAAGATAGATTTGAAGAGCGAATATCACTAGATCTGGATTAGAGAAGGAGATGAATGGAAGATAGCCTTTAAAATCAAGGAGGGCTTGTATGAGTGGTTAGTCATGCTTTTTGGGCTAACCAATGCACAAATAACATTTGTGTGGCTTATGAATGAGGTATTGAAAGAAATTTTAGGAAAATTTGTTTCTTTTTATTTGGATGATATTTTGATTTTTCAATAAGACAATATTGGAGGAGCACTTGATGCATATCTAAATTTTTTTGAGAAGCTAAGGGAGGAGAAGTTGTTGATTAATTTGAAGAAATATAGTTTTTTGAAGAGAGATTTGGTGTATCTAGGATTTGTTGTCTCAGAAAAGGGTCTTAAAATGGATCCAAAGAAGGTGAGATCTATCATTGAATGGCTTACCATAAGGAATGTTACAAAGGTAAGGTCTTTTCATGGTCTAGCAAATTTTTACAAAAAATTTATTAAGAATTTATGTAGTCTTTGTGCAACTCTAATTGAAGCAATGAGAGGGGGTAAAAAAGAGTTTAATTAAGTGGGGTATAGGAGCAGCCAAAAGTTTTGATATGTTGAAGAAGAAAGTTACAGAGAAACTTGTTTTGGAACTTCTAGATTTCAATAAGGTCTTTCAAGTAGATTGTGATGCTAGTGGTACTACCATAGGAGCTATTTTGAGTCAAGAAGGTAAGCCTATTGCCTATTTTAGTGAGAAGTTAAATGATGCTAAAAATAAATATTCTATCTATGATCAAGAGTTTTACGCTATAGTTCAAGCTTTGAAGAAATGGAGACACTATTTTTTGCTAAAAGAATTTGTTTTATATACTAATCACTAGGAAAGTTAAACCAAAGGAACTTGAAATGCGTTGATTTTTTGTAGAGTTATACTTTTGTTTTGAAGCATAGGAGTGGAAGGTCAAACAAAGTTGTAGATGCCTTGAGTAGAAGGAAAAATTTGTTGATAGAGATGAATATAGAGGTTGTTGGGTTCAATGAACTCAAGATTTTGTATCTTGAAGATCCAGACTTTGTAGAAGCTTGGAAGGCTTGTTTGGAACCTGTTACATTGGATAGGACAAGATGGTTGGATTTCTTAATCCAAGATGCGATGTTGTTTAGAGTAATCCAATTGTGCATTCCAAGGAGTTATATGAGAGAGAATCTAATCAAGGAGAAGCATAGTGGAGGATTGGATAGATATTTTGGTCGAGATAAGACCATTTCTCTTCTTATTGAGAATTATTACTAGCCATAGTTACAACAAGATGTGAAATTTTTTGTAAAAAGTTGCAAAGTATGTCAAATGGTGAAAGGAACAAGTCAAAATACTAGATTATATCAGCCATTACCTGTATCTGAGAAGCCATGGGAGGATATTAGCATGGATTTTGTTCTTGGATTTCCAAGGACATAAAGAGGGCATGATTACATATTTGTGGTGGTGGATGGATTTTCAAAGATGGCACATTTCATTCCATGTCATAAAACTAGTGATGTAGTTCATATTGTAGAGTTGTTTTTTAGAGAGGTGATGAGACTACATGGTCTACTGAAGAGTATAATTTTAGAAAGAGATACCAAATTTGTTGGTTATTTCTAGAGGAAATTATGGAAGAAGTTGAAGAAAGATTTGAAGTTTAGTTCTACACACCATCCACAGACTGGTGGACAAATAGAGGTGGTGAACAAAAATTTAGGTAACCTACTAAGATGCTTAGTAGGAGATAAGCCCAAGGGATGGGATTTGATTATACCATAGGAATAATTCACTTACAATAATTTAGTCAACAGAAGAACTGGTAAATCACCATTCTATATTGTATATGGGAGTAGTCCAAGAGCTGCATCTAAACTGAGAAAGATGGATAAGGGGGAGAAGAGTAGTACTAAGGCTGGATATTTTGCTGAGCACCTAAGGAATTTGCATGAAGAGGTGAAGAAAAATGTCAATAAGATGAACTCACAATATAAGGCTAAGGTAGATTAGAAAAAGGAGGTATAAGGAGTTCTAGGCAAGAGATGAATTCATGATTCATTTGCGAAAGGAAATTTTTCCAGTTGGTACATACAAGTTAAAGATGAAGTTCAGACCATGCAAGATCTTGAAGAAGCATGATTTACGAAATGCATATGAGGTAGAGTTTCTTGATGAAATTCATATTTTACCCATGTTTAACATTTCAAATTTAACCAAATATCATGGAGGGATTGATGAAGAAATAATAGAAGCATGGTGGAATATCCCAACACCTACTTTAGAAAAGGAGGAGATGGAAGAAATTTTGGATAGTCATGTGGGTAGAAGCACAAGAAACAAGCAATATGTAGAGTACTTGGTGAAGTGGAGAGAAAGGATTGTTGAAGATTCATCATGGTTGTCTAAGGTTGAGGTTAATTATCTTGGTTTTCCTCTAACTCTTGAGAAGTGACAGGGTCACTTTTCAAATTACCATGGGTGTTTGATGTAGGAGCATCCAATAGTGTTGGGAAATCTTGCATCGCCCAAAAAAATGTTTTTCCTTAATTTCTTTAGTTGTTTTGGGTTCCATGATGGCATTTAAGGGGTGTAAGACAATCAAGAGTTAGAAAAGGAAAAAAATGGTCATTTACTATTTTTAGTAAGTCGACCTAAACAGGCTTGTATCCTGAAAAGTGTACCCCAAGGAGCAAAACTAAAAAACATTTCCAGTCGCAAAAGAATCATCTCAATACCATACATGGTTTGGGAGATATTAAAATTTCCATCCTGGAAAATTTCTCTAATGCAGCTTAAAATTCAGATATGAAAAAAATTAGATGCCCTAAAACAACTCGAAAAGTTGATGAATTGACCTCTGGTGGTTTGATATTGTAGATCTCTTCAAGAGCTTTCCAATGATAATGTTATAATAGTATATCAGACACATGAATCAAAAGTTATGACCCTGCAAAGTTGCCCCTCTAAAAAGTGAATTTCATTAAAATATATTCCTAGGCAAGGAATGAAACGACAAGACTTTTAGTGCCAAAACAAAAGGGAAAGTTACACTTTATAGAACATTCTAGGGAGGTTATAGGGTAAAATAAAAAGAGATAAGTGGGGGTTATAGAAGGTGGCTCCATTCATGCAGATTGTGGCTCTGAATAATATATTTTCTTTTCAGAGTTGATTTTGTTGTAATGAATCAAGCCCATGAGGCTATAGCATGTAAGTTTTGAATAAGTAATTCCATTTTCTAAAAATATTTTAAAGTGGGTTATTTTTATGTCTTGCATCTTCTATGTTGGTATCTATTGTTGTGATTTGTGTGGGTTTCAGGTGGTTTCGCCCTCATCAACACACGAATAATGTGAGAAGAAAGAGAGGCACGACTAGGCCCAAAGCCCTATCTCGCACAACAAACCACCGTGCCCTCCAAATCGGTCGTGCATGGTCATTCCAATCCTGAAGTCACTTAGTTTGCATGTAAAATATTTATGACAAGTAAGCACCTTAGAATGATATTTCAAAATTTCTTACTCCTTTTAGTTGTTCAAACTATATTGTTATTAATTACTCCTTGAATGGTTCTAAGATGAGAGGATGATTGAATGTCTTAAGCATGTGAAATGGATGCAAATGAATGGCTTTAAGTACAAGCACATAGCATTAAGTCATGTAAGCATGGGTTCAATTGCCTCACAATAGCAAGTAGAATATGTGTGAGTTGGCCAAATTTGAATTTGAATTTTGAAAAGACCAAGGAAAATATATACTTTCAAGATCAACCTCATTACCATAAAATGACCTTGGATAGGAAAATGGTCGTGGTTATATGTGGGATAAAATTTGGGCATGTGTAGAGTCATAAATGAAGGCTATATGGGAAGATGTGCAAAGATGGGTAAGGTGTAGACAAATATATAAAGACATGTATATAAAGATCAATAAAAATTAGACAAGTAAATCAAATTTACACAAGATTGTTTCATTTATCAAAATATACATGCATTAAAACATCCTCCCAAAATAAACACAAAACTAAATAGAAAACAACATATTAACAATACTAAAGAACCAACTAACACAAACACCACTAAATAATTCAAAAAAACATTAAATACAAATTTAATCATTTCAAATATTCCACGTTTCAAAATATGTACATCTATCTTCTTTTTTTTAGACTGTAGGAATTGGGTAGCACACCACCCTATAAACTACAATACACTTGGTAAACTTTTTTCACATGACCGGTGACGTTGACACAACACACCCTCTAATACCACAAGGATGGAGGGGAGACTAGACCTCGTGACCTCTTGCCTCAACAGGATGCTTTCGCCAATTGAACTAGACCCTTCGACCCCATTACCTATTTTATACACAAAAAATAAATAAATAAAAATTATAACAATTTTCATTATTTTATAGAGAATACTCATTTCGTTTCAAAATCTTCAAGTGGTAGATACCTTCTATGCAAAGAAGGCAAATATAATGATGAAAAACAAGCTAAATGATACCCAACATGATAACTACTAACCCAAGCTATTGTGAATGGTAACCCCCAAACCAAGTTATTGTGAATGACGAATATTGGTGATGCTGAGATTACTACTCACCAGCTCAGGTGAAAATGAAATTTATGGTTGATATTTATTATTGAACAAAGTCAGGCTTTAAATTTAGAAATAAGAATCCGAGTCTTTTTAAAATAAAAATAATACTAGGAAGCATCCTAAAGTGTACTATTTCCGCACAAGATTCCACTGCCGTAGCTTTTGGATTAAAGCCATCTTTCTCAAAAGTAGTCCACAAGACTTATTTTATTCTTATTACATTTTCTTTAAGGAAAATCTCTTCACAATATTATTTACAAGTTAAATCTGGAGTATTTTTCACGCTAAAGGTTTCAAGTATATGTGAACATGTTTATATTTTTGCTCTGAAAATTGGTAGCATGCATCATTTTCATAGACTTTGGAAACATCATGTTGTTAAGCATGCATCATAATTGAAACGTTTGCTCTTTTTATAAAGGTTTTTCAATTTGTTGTTGACGTTTAGAAATATAATACAATTGTTGGTAAGTTAAAAGAATGGAATATTTAAATTTCAATTAGTCAATTAAATATAAAAATATGATTATTGTTTGTTAGATTGTGTATTAAATTGTTTAAATTGGGTCTAAATTATTATATATAAAAATTATGTGGTAAGATAAATTTCATAGACAATCATTAGAAAAGATATTTTATTGAAAGATCAAAGCATCATAGATCTTAGGTCTATATCTACATTCAAGAATATCTATTGTGACAAACTTCATCTTAGTTTTCTATAGATGCAATCATATCTTAGATTTTCTAAACAACAATAAGATATTGATCAATTATAACAAAGTCTAATACTTTAATACTTGCACACTAAACTCCTAAAGATATCTATTAACACTGTATTTGTCCACTTGGGTATATCTAGCTTATGTGATAAGATTAATTTCATAGGTAATAATTGCAAAACATATTCTATCAAAAGATCAAAGCATCATAGATCTTAGGTCTGCATCTACATTCAAGAACATGTATTATGACAAACTTCATCTAAATATTCTATAGATACAATCATATCTTAGATTTTCTAAACAACAATAAGAATTTGATCAAGTATAACGGACTCTAACGCTTTAATACTTGCACACTAAATTCCTAAAGATATACATTAACACTATATTTTCCCACTTGGATATATCTAGCTTAGTTGATAAGAATTTCTAAGTTATAGGTGATACATACACTCGAAGCATAACAATATATCTTACTAGTGTGCCACATGTTGATTTACTAATTTATGTAAAATGGTGTGTCATAATATTAGGTCACAAGGAAAGAAAAATTAAGTTCATTGTACACGTCATTTTTGACATGTATATGTATATCCCTTAAACATTCCCTATAATATCATTTTTCCTCTAAGTTACATCATCAATTTTATTAGTTGAAATTTGGTACTTCAACTCACATATTTGGAGGAAAAATGAAGTCATATGAATACAAAATTCCCTCATTTTTATCTTCCTAAAAAAATATTTTAATTATCTTTATTTAAAAAATATATATTTATTAATTTTATAATCAACATTGACACATTATAAAAATAATGACATCTACTCAACACAACTAGAAAATGTCAAAAAATGCATTGCACTCTATTGATGTCCTTGTTTAATGGAAAGAGAAAAACCAATTTGGATATAAGGTAAAGAGAAATGATTTAAGGGGAAATATATGTCTAAATTTTAATTATGACTAGTTAAAATTAATAATAATTTTTTAAAAAATATTTACCATAAAATATCAATGCACTATTTATTGGAGTTCAATTTATTTCAAATAAATCATGTAAACATTTTATTTGTAGTTCAAGTTATGTATTACACAAAAATATTATTCAATAAAAATATAATAAACATCTTATTAAAAATTATTCAAATATGAAAGAAATGATTTATATAAATAAATTAAAATATATATAAATAGAAAAGTTTGTAAATAATTAGTTTTCATCTTTGTTGAATTCTTGAAATTTTATTCTTCATAATTGATAGAATGTGATACATGATAAAAAAATCCAATTTTAGTGGCCTAAAATGCAAAAATGTGGAACACACTATTATGTTGTCACTCATACTCAAAGAAAAATTATGAGATTACAAAAAATAGTTTAAGATCACAATCTCAATTCCATTCAAAAACTAAAACAATCAAGATCAAGTAGTTTATACATCTTTTTGGTCTTAGATATAGTGTATATAGTCAATTTCAATTATAACATATTAGTCACACAAAGAGATAGATACACTTTCTTATCTCTTTTCCTTTTTCTAGTATTATTTCACATTTTGTGTTAGTAATGACTCCTTCCATTTGGTGTTAATCATATGTTTAGATAATATATTGATTTTATGGAAATAAATAGAAACTATTGTAAAAGTGTAGAGGTGAATAGTGTGTGCTCTTAAAAAATTTATCTTATTTTATTCCACTTTGGATTGAGGTCCTGAGTAAAAAGTCTTAGCATTTGATTTTGTTCAATTGTATGTATTTATTGAACTCAAACTTTATTTATCACTCTTGAATATAATCTTACATCAAATTAGTCTTATCTCTCAAACTAGTACTTTCTCTTACCAATTCAATACTACCAATGAGGCCTTACCACTCTAACTTTCCAGCTCAAATTTATTATGCCCCTCACTAGCTCAATATAATGTTATTGTTACCCATTGGCATATGCACCAGAAAATAAAAAATCACCTATAAATAATACAAAAGGACATCACCCCTATGATAATTATATCATCAATCATCATCATCCATAAGTTCTAAAAATTTAAAATAAAATTTTCATAGCTCTATTTTTGCATCAATTGAAATAATTAAATCAATTCTTATTTGAGATTTTCTAATGGGGCAAATAAACCTAAATTTTTTATATCAAGAATGGCCACAATAGAAAAAGCACAAAGAAAACCAAATGTTTTATAATGCAACTTGATAGCTATTAGATAAAATATTGGATGCAATATAATGAATGGATGTTCAAAAGTGAGATACAAGTGGATATAAGATATTTCACCAAAATATGAGGATGTACAATTTGTTGGGAAAATGTGTCTCAACCTTGCAATTACATAAGGTATTGTTGATAGGTAATCACAAGGGGGTGCGGGGGGTACCTCCACAAGGGGTTCGGGGGGATCATCCCCTCAATGGGAGGTCCAAGGGTCGTGCACCCTAGTGGGGGATTGGGGGAAATGCCCTCGAAAACCAAATTTTATGTATATTTTATTATTGTAAATCTAGACTACTCATCATTAGGTATCAAATTTGATGGTTGATATTTTGTTGGCTTGACTTTCCCTAGAAAAAAACCCTATTTAATGAGGATGTTGTATTATGGTTGTGTGTTGTGATGTATTTTGAGAGTCCAATCGCAATCGTGTTGCCTCTAGATCTTTGGTTGGTGATACTTCTATGAGAAGCTTGCTCTACAAGTATATTGTAATCTTCGTGATTTTTGAATAATATATTAGGCAACTTAAATTGGAGTGTGGGGTTTTTTCTTGAAAGGGTTTTCCCCACGTAAATCACCATGTTTTGGTATGCATGATAATTATGTTTATTTATGTTTAAGTTTTTGTAAAGTACATTGTAAAGATTTGTAATGTTTTGCATTATCCTCCTATCAAGATTAGTGTAGGAAGTTGTTCTACTACCTTAGCTTCCTTACACAATCAATGTGAGATAAAGAACAAAGTACACATGTATAGTATGTCTTTTTCAAACTAAGAAAGTACAACTATAACTAACAATTGCATATTTTACCTCTCTAAGTATATACCTCCTAATGTGTGAGAGAGATAAACACCTACCCAACTATATTCCTATGTAATTAGGATTATCCCTAGGTGTACAACAATGCAATAAATTAATTAACTAAATACAAGAAAATAAATATGAAAAAACATCCCTTGATAATCTAGGGAACTTATGTGTGTGGAACCAACCTTGGTAAATGTATAGCCATGTTGGGTAACCATTTACAAAATGATATCTCTCAAAATAATAAGAAGAAAAAAACATGTGAGGAAGAAATACCCTAGAAGGGAAAGAAGGTGAATAATTCTCAACAAACAAAATTTATTCCATTATGAAGAAATAAACCCTTGAACATGGTTGTAGTTCAGATCTTCTCATTCTTAAAAGGAATGATATTGAATAAAACATAACATTTAGTTCTTTATAAGCTCATTGTTTGTCACCATGTTGGTATTAAAAGGTGTCACAATATAATCAAACATCCCAAGCCTAACTAAAGAAGATGAAAAATCAAAACAATATAGAAATTATTATAGAATAGGAGACATAGATGATGATTATGGCTTAAAAAATTGATCAAACATCTCCAAGTTGATCCAAATAATAATAAAACTAATAAGAGATATCATGTACCATATACTTGGACTTGATACAAGCGTGCTCTTAATCCAAGAAATATATCTAAAATAATGATATTTATCAATACTCTTGAAGACAATGCTAAAATGAGCAATAAAAAAAATCTAAGGACGCATTAATCGTAGGATGTTTAACTATAGAACCATGTAGATATAGATAAAGAATATAAGGGTCTAAAAGTACCTTCATGATCACATTTAGAGAAGAAAATATATAATACTTTGATATTTATCATCAAAGATGAGAAAGATTTCTTAAATGTTGTCCTCAAGATCCTCAAGATGAGATTCTACAAATAGACAATATATGTCATATAAATGATCCTCTATATGAAGTGAATCATGTAGACACGTATGGTCCTAGTGAGAATATTTAATAGTGTTTTCTAGATAAGATAATTTATCATTTTCACAAAATTGGTAGAGAACTCATGAAAACATATGCATGCTTGACATTCCTAGAAAGCATCATAATAATGTAGACGATGATTGTGGTCTCCAAAAATTGCTAGATGGTTTTATGTCATATAAGGGCACTTAGTGTGCTTGATATGATATATAATATATATATACAAATCATGTGTAGTGTAGAAAATTTTCACCCTTAACAATTTCATACTATGTTTCCCCCCCTAAATTAATAATCCTAATTGATCCCATAATGTCCTAAAATTATGTATTCTAGAGCCATTTGTATCATTTTTCAATTAAATGCAAGCATTGAGTAAATACATCCAGCTCATGTGTTATTCCCGACATGCAGTGTCCTAGAAATTTGGGCCAAACCCATTCGCCTATGGGTGAATGGGTTCCCCTTCTTAGCTAGGACCCATTTTTGGACATGCTGATGGAATTTTAACATTCAAAATTCAAATTACAAGCATCAACTTTTGGAATCTATCTAATTTTTGAGAAATTGGATAAATGCTTATAAATACCTAGTCTTTTCACCATTTGAAACTAGAGGGAATTAGAAGGAGAACTTATGATCAAGAATTATTGTCAAGATTAGCATTTTAGAGTTTATTGCAGCAATTCAATATTCAAGCATCACGTCAAAGTGTATGTGAGTTTATGTGTTCATGCTATCATTTTTTTGTGAAGGCTAACCCTTGTTGTAGGTCTCCAAATCATTCTAACATAGCAAGATCCAAATCCTTGGCATGATGTGTATGACTTCAATCCTTCAAGGAAGCCATTGAAGGGTGGTGAGTTGTAGCATTTTGTGGTTTCATGATTCCTACCTTTCAATTATACATTTATCATCAACATAAATCCATTGTGGAAGTGGAAATACTTACACACAGTTTGACTAAGGCAAGCCCCTAGAATGGCCCAAAATTTCCTTTATTTTTGAATGTGTAGATCTCAGGTTGAAAAGGATTGAAGGAAAAGTTTCCATCATTGCATTTGTTGTCATCAAAGTTTTCAAGCCACAAAAAATTGATTACAAAATATCTAGTAGTGATATGACATATTTGTAGGAAGGAATCTGAAGCTCAAATCCTACATTAAAGGACCCCAAAAGTTGATCAAGACGCCCAAGTACAAAGACCCATTCACCCAAGGGAAACACAGTCCTCCTACAATGCTTGAAACCAAATTTTCTAGGAAGGTACATGCCACTCTACACTTCTCAAATCCACTTGCAATTGATTGTTTTCATTTATTAGTTATCAGTTTCTTGCAATTTTAGTATTAGGGCATATAGTCTAATTAGGTTAATCAATTCTAAATATTTCCAATCCATTCCCATCCTCAATTATATGTAGATCTAGGTCTGATTGACTCACCTTTAGGATTGTAAGTCAATTTAATCACCTCATTTATCTACATCTTAATGTAACTTGGAAAATTCCCCCCTTGCATCCTAGTTCTTTTCATTTAGAACCTAAGATTCCTTCTCTATGTTTCAAAATCTTATATAGATTATTTTATATATTGTGTTACTATCATGGTTAAACTTATATTTTCACCTAAAACTTTTTGGCTCAACTAAGAGTAAAAGTTATGTGGAGCCAATTTCACAATTTAAGGGTGATATATAACAATGGAAACTATGATGAAACCCAAAATTCAATCAAATACAATATACTCTTATAAGAATATATTGTACTATAACCCCCTCAAAAAAAGCTCAATCAAGATATTCCTTGAGCAATATATAATTGTATTATACTTAATGCATACACCACTTTCTAAATGTACAACAGTGGAATAGATCAACCATGTTTTTCTTTAGATGAGGTTTATGCTCTTGCTTGAGGCTATGATCCTCAATAGTTTTATTTGGTTTCTCATGGGTAATAGATCTTAGATTCTGGAAAAAATGAGTATAGGGATTTCCCTTGGTAGAAAATCATCTAAAATAATTTTTGTTTCCCTAAATGTATTTTATTTCTCTAGATATTTTGTCAAAATAAATGTCTTACTTGGGGCAACATAGGAAGGAGAGGATTCTAACATCCCTCCAAAATTTTCTCTATTGGGTTAATGAGGAGTGTTTAGATCATATTTTCTTTTAGTACCCCATTTTTTAGGGTCTTTGGAGGCTATGGTGGCACATTTCAAACTAGCTTCCACTTCATGGTATTTTTTATCTAATTTTTGGGCTTGTTTGGGATGTCCTAATATTTTTTCTCTTTCCTTTTGGTGGCATGGGATATAGGTATCATCTTCATTCTTTGGAAATTTTGGCTATAATAATATATCAGATCTTCCAAGGTTATGATATTGCTATCAGGATTCAACTGTGTAGTTTTCCAAGTCAAACTCATTGACCCATGTTTCACTATGGAAAATACCTCCTAATTATCTTCCAAGGTTATCAAATTCTTATTGGGTATGTTTTGTAGAGGACTTTTTCCTTGATAAAACATTATTTTTTGGCTAAGTGTTATGTGGATGCAATCTTAGCTCCATATGATATTTTAATTTTGAGAAAAAATATATTTGGGTCATTTGGTTAGATTTTTAGATTTTGTATTTAGGATCAAATCTTATAATAAGGTGAATAGAATAGGTAAATATTATCCTCCTCCATTGGGATTTTTCAAAATTAGTGTATGTAACAAAGAAAAATGGAACCCTAATTTTAATGTATAAAACCTAGGATTAATTTCCTCCTTTTTCAAGGGTACATTAGGATGCAAATAAAAAAGGTGATTAGATTGAATTTCAACCATGAAGGTGAACCAATTAGACCTAGATCTGCATCTTTTTGAGCCTTGGAAATGATTGGGATTGATTTTCCTTGATTAACCTGATTAGACTATGTGCCCTAATATGAAAATTGCAAGATCCTAATAATTGATAGACTAACAGAGATTTGCAAGAAAACTTGGGAAGAGTAGGGTGTTGTGTACCTATCATATAAATTTGGTATCAGTCAGAATAGAACATAGGTGCCCAAGGGCATATTTTTCCTTGTAGAGTTGTCATGGATATGTTTTTGCAATCCTCTAATGTCAAATTTGAGCCCCTGATTCCTACATGTGAATTGTCAAGTCACTATCAAATAATTTTGTAGGTGATTTTTCATGAATTGAAATGGTGTAGGGATTTGAATGCAATAATGGATAAATTATCTTCAAACTTTCTTCAATCCTCTCCAAAACCTGAAACCTGCACATTCAAAGAGAGAGGAAGGGTGGTGGCATTTAGGGGCTTGCCTTAGTCAAACCTCATGTTAGTGTTTCCACTTCCACAATGGCAATGGCAATGATAGAAATATTAAATGATAGGAAGGAATAATGAATCAAAAAAATGCTACAACTCATCACCCTTCAATGGCTTCCTTGAAGGACTAAAGTCATCCACATCACTTCAAGGTCTTGGATCTTGTTTTCTTGATTGTTTGAATTTATTGAAGACCTACAACAAGGGTTAGCCTTCAAAAACAATGAACATACATAAACTCACATAGGATTTGACAAGATGTTTGGATCTTGAAATTTTGTAATAAAGCTCTGAAATGTTGCTCTTAAATGCTCTTGACTTTCTCTTGACAATAATTTTTTCTCTCAAATTTCTCCTAGATTTCAAATAACTAGGTATTTGTAGGCATTTATTCAATTTCACACAAATTAGATCTCAATAGTTGACATGTACAACTTGAATTTCAAATGTTAAAATGTCAACACCAACATATTCAAATTTTAAGCTTGGAAAAATAGGGGGATAGAGCCACCCAAGGGTGTCCCAATCCTAACCCTATTTTTGGGGATTTAGGTGTCGGGGTTAAAACATTAAATAAATGTATTTTTTCTATGCTTGTAATTTGTCAAAAAATAGTAAAAATGGGCCTCATAATGCATAATATAGGAAATTAGGGGTTAAATCAAGTCCAATAATTTAAGTGGGGGTAAAACATAGTGTGAAATTGTCAAGGGTGATAATTTTTTATGCTATAGTGTGAATTGTTCTTCTCATGACAACCTTGGTGTAGTAGGGATTACTGGAGTTAGGAAAAATAGTGCTATTTTGATTCATTTATTTTTCCTTTCTACTTTGCGGTTTGGAACTAATAATCAAATGAAGACCTATGCCATCCTTGTGGCTCTAGAGAAACGTTCTGAGCTAGACTGGAAGAAGATAATTTGTGATATAGATTCCATGATTCTAGTCTCCCTTCTAAATAATGGGAGGTTTCATCAGTCTTCTTAGAGGTTGTCATATTCTGTGGACTAAATTTTTCACCTTTCATAAAAATTTCATTCCATCTCTTTTATTCATATTTCTAGATAATGTATTTTTGACCAAATAGACCTCTAATGTTAATCACAACTATAATATCATAGATAGGGAGTCCCTATCTTCTACTCAATATTTTCAATTTCTTTAGCTCCTTCATAATTATTTGGTTTGATTATTCTTGTAATTTTTCTTAAGGATTTTGTGTTTTATTAGTTTCATGGTTTTGGTTCTTGGAGGTTGTAGGTTTGTGGAAAACTTTCTTTCATTTTATCCTATGGGATTTAGTGACAATTATTGTTTTTTGGAAACATTTTTTTAACTTTTTCTAGATTCTTAGTATATTTATCCATTTTTTCCAAAAAGATGCTTTACCATAATTAAGTATTAGAGATTCATAATTGTCTTACAAGTTCTATAAATGCTTCTTAATATTACTAAGTCTTCTATTTGTAGGTCTAGAAACATGAAAATTTGTTTCTATAAGTAGTGAAGCTCTAAAGATTCAATGATTAGGATTAAATAAAAGGGTCAAAGATACTTAAATTTTTATTATTATTTTCCTTATTATATTTAATTATCCTATATATGTGTTTTTAATGATTGTTTACTTCCTTCTCACATGATGTTCAGTGAATGATGATCGTTCTTATCAACTAGAAAATATTAGAGATACAATAGTTGAAAATATTCTTATATCTCACGATGTTTTAGATCCTATGCTCTATAGTTCTTAAATATTATTAGAGACTTGTTGTTCAATCCATTTAATGGTTGTAGAAACTCATATTTTATTTTAAGGTGAATATTTACATGTTAAAACATTTTTCTTCATCTACTATGTACATGTTGATGACGATAAGTTTATAGTGCATGTATTTAGGGAAACTTCTATTGATAAATCTTTATAATGGTTTGATTTATATAATTCTTATTACACTTGATTTATGGATCATGTATATGTTTTCATTCAACACTTCACTTTTCTCCCTAATGAGTTCTTATTACAACATGCTCATCTTTCAATATTAAGTGGCTATGATACTATAGTTTTGGATGTTCATGACAATTCCTCAATTGAATTATATAGATTCTTGTTAGGTAGTTTCATATAATTGTCCTATTATCTAATATTAGAAAATAAGTGATCATGAGGTTACATATTATGTTAATTTTATTCATCGTGAGAACATTGTTCTATCACACACAAAGAATTAAAAAATTTAATTAGATTGTGAGAGACTGCACATGTGGTATATTAATTTTTTTTTTGCAAGAATAACTTATCAAGTTATCTTCCATAAAACCTTTTAAGATTTCTAGACACATGCTAAAGTATGTTAATGCTAATTATTTTGGTGAATACATTAGATACATGGAAACAATGAGCATAGACGCATTACACTAAAGAATAAAATAGATGATCTTATTGATAAACATGTGAAGTTGATAGTTATGGACATATTTCTATGGAACCTCATCCTTATAGTGATGATTCTTCCAAGACTACTAATAAGACTATTGTATGGATAATATTGTATTTTCATCTAGCACATCATATGAAACACATGGTAAAAATCAAGGCAAGATTTGTATATAAGTAAGCATAGATGAAATAATATATTGTGGTAAATTCTAAGAAAGGTGTATGATGATATTCAAAATGAGTCAAATGTTATAAATAAAACATCTAATGATGAGTATCAGAAGTAATTGACATTTATTTCTCCTAAGAATGTGTCAACATTAACACCATTACATGACACTTTATTTATAGAGAGACCTTGTTGAATCTTAATTCACTTTTGCATCATGGTATAAAAGAGAGTGGTATCATTAGGGGTAAACGAAACTAGATGTTAGATCTTGTAATCCCCTTCAACAATAAGTTTATTTGTGTATCTTACTACTTGTATTATTTTATCGTCTACCATATTTTTATACCACTTGTATATTTCATACTAATTATATTAGTTTGTGTTCTACTAAATCTTTTCACTTGGTGCTAAGGTATTCTTTGCTTTTATAGGTTACTTGCATTGCATACTACACAAATTGTGGGAATATTTCATCTTCATATTGCATCCACAATGATCACACACATGAAATTATCTCATGTATGCATCTCTATTTTTCATTTGTTTTACATATCACAATTTTCTACTCAAATTATAGCTCTTTTACTTAGGTTTTCATCCTTATTTTTATCAAAGCTCAGTTTATTTTGCTTATGCTCTATTTTGTATACATATATTATCATGTTACTATGCTCATTACTTATCCCATATTTCTATCTCCTTGTTTTCCTTGTACCTCTTTGTGGTGCACATAAAATCAAGGGGGAATATTATTACTAATTTTATGTTGCTAGTTTATATGTACGTCATTTGTTGACCCTACTTGCTTCTTCAACTATTTTTTATCATATAAATTCATTTGCATACCAAAATGAATGCAAAATCTAGAATTGAATAGAGGACACTCTTACACTTTTTCCTCTCTTTTTACATTACTTTATGTGGAGACCCTAAGTACATAGTCATAACACATTATTTTGGTTATTTTGACACATCATTGATCCCATACTTTTTTAATCAATTAGAATTACCATTTTACCTCTATTTATATCAATATCAATTATTAGATTAGTATTATAAAGGACTCTTCATTTCCATTAGCAAGTTCTAGTGATGTTACTTATCACCATAACACCTTCTATATGCAAGTATAGACATGTGTGTGGTCTCTTTTACTAAAAAATCAAAGGTTGTGGTTGTATAGATAGATCAAGGCCATCCTTAGAAGGAGCATGGTCATCATTGTTACCTCAATCTAAATTTTTGCACAATTCTAAATTTTCACATAATGTAGTCATCATAATATGTTAATCTTAAATTTAATCTTATATTCCATATATCTACTCATTTCCTTTTCAAATACACATTTATTCCGATGTCTTATCTTTCTTTTAATTTTCAACTTATATTTTATCAAACTCAAAGTACATGGAAATTGACTCCTTTCCTTTAAATTAATTTAATAATTACTTGAATTAATATCTTTTTATTTTTTAAATTTGTAAAGTGTGTTTTCCTAGTGTGAAAGAAAAATATCTATTCAAACTTCTTTTTTTTCCTTTCAATATGATAGAAACATGGTAGAAGAGTGACAATACGTTTCTTAGGGTTGTTGACAAGGGATAAGAGAAAACAAAGCAAGCACTGTAAGGTGTCCTAACATTTGGCAAGAAGTAGTTGAATTAGTAATGGACAAACAGGTAATCCTGAGTCGATTGAGATTAAGAGAGAAGGTTCACCTGTTCAAGAGGGGTTGGAAAAGATTCCCAGGTGTGCTGGTCATTTCAGTAGGCGACAGGAATAATTTGGTTTGCAAACAACTCTCTTGGTTTGAGTTCGAAAAGGAGAAGGAAGCAGCTAACAACAAGTTGAGAGGGAGGGTTAAGAAAGAAAGATGAAATCAAATGTCATAGGAGGGAGTAGTCAACTTGGATACTGCCAAAGAAAAAGTTTGTTAGCCTTATCCCACTCCATTGACGAGAGGTCAAATAGCTCCTCGATGAAAACGTATGTAGCAAGTCAAAATGATAGTGAGTATTTATTCCCTGTAGAATGTCAGGCTTTGACTTTGGAATTAAAATAAGTAGAAAAAGGCGAGACGAAGCACGCGCGCACGCCCCCCGTGAATGTTTCTTCCACCTTGCCGGGGCCCTGAGCCTTCATGCCCGCCGCCCGAGCAGTGCCACCACCGCTGCCCCTGCCCATACCCTAACCTTTTGTTGTTTCTCTGCACGGTCGTGTCGGCCCGCCACGGGTCCACCGGC
This sequence comes from Sequoia sempervirens, assembly GCA_007258455.2. Taxonomy (NCBI): domain Eukaryota; kingdom Viridiplantae; phylum Streptophyta; class Pinopsida; order Cupressales; family Cupressaceae; genus Sequoia; species Sequoia sempervirens. The sequence continues at coordinate 404,107,473 of VDFB02086081.1, read as the reverse complement.
GGGTTGACCTCCACCCTTCATTCATTTCATTTCCAGCTCACGTTTCCACTAAACATTCCCTTGTCCCACCCTGGAAACATCACCGTGACATCACGCCTTAAACCTAATATCGCCCGTCGCCTCACCTCCAGAACAACCACAGACCTGAGACGCCAGGCGCGAGACCCCAGGGCCGCTCCTTTTACTCCCGCTGCCCGCCTTAGATTTCTACGTGTGAATAGAACGGAGACTAGACTTGTTTCGTCACTGTTTCTGCCGTGGTTTTTTTTGCTTGCTTTGTTTGCAATTCTTATATAAGCGCTTTTATTGTGGGTGAAACTTCATCGATTTCCGTAGCAGGGAGAATTGTTGTTATGATTAGCAAGGCTGCCTGCTGTTATTAGCAGAGGAGATGATGATGATGATGGTGATGATGGTTAGAATTGCGATGAGACTTAGGAGGGAAGGAAGGAATTAGATAGATAGGTTTTCTCATTATTCCACCGTACCTTTTTCTCGTTATCCGAGCATATACACGTAGAGATAGCTTCTTCCGAGATTCTCGGCGGGCGACTCAGATCTAATGCTTATTGTCTTTAATTCTTGGTGTTTTTTATTATAAGAGAATTTTGGCCGCAGTTTTCTTGCATGCATTTTTTTTCTGTCTGAGGACTTGAACGACGCACAGAGAGATTGAAGAGGCTTTAAAGATGGCAGGCGTCTCAGGAGGCAATTTGTGGAGCAGTGAATCCAGGGCTTGGACTTCTTTGTTTCTACAGACAACTGCCGATTCGCAAACTGTTTCTGCAGAAATGGGGAATTTTAGCTGGGGTTTGGATGTCACTCCAAATTCCGCTGGCAGTGTAGAAAACGCCGCCGTTAGTTCTGCCACTAACGATCTTTTTGCCAATTTGGGTGGTGAGCAGCTTGGGGATTCTACCAGCTTGCTGGATTCTTCTGCGTTTGTAGACTCCCAAGCGTGGAACCAAACCCTAATGTGAGTATCGTTGCTTGTTTCCATTATCATCTGATTAATTGATGTTTTGTGCTAAACTTGCTAATTTGCTTTCTCTCACCACGATTAATGTTTGGTGGTAAAGTTGAAATGTTGCGCTCTCAGATTTTTGAAGATGACACTTGCGCATTTTTCTTCAAATCACACTGTTGATATGATTATTTATTTTTGGTAAAGTTGCATTTTTATGATTTTTTTTATGTGGAGAGTAACGTCCTGCAATTGTCATGATACTAAGCCTCTCGTCCCTCTGGTGGTGTTTTGCATCACCTGCTACCAACTATGAAGCTTAAGAAACAATAGATATATTTTTTCTTTTTTCTGTGGGCTACTTCCGTTCAATATATAAGATTGCTGGTGTGTTGTATTTAGCCAGTCAAGTTGAATTTTTTTATGGGCTCCTCTTTCATAAGTCGTTGGGGAAGAAAAGAAAGAGATCGTATGGTAGTAACATAAGGGTGTTTTACAGTGACTTACAGTGTTTATTGGCCTATAAATGAATGCACAATTTCTTGACTTTTGGAGATAATGGTGGAGAATTATAGAACTGAATGCTAACCATGAGTTGATAGGATCCGCCTATGGTTGTTTGAAAACGTCAAAATTACAGGCATAGACTTGCTGTGAATGGAAGCTTAAAAGAACGTCTTAAAGACTTATAATCTAATCTTCTCTCCCTTTCATATAACTTGAAGTAAACAACAATCGAGTATGTTGTAAAATGCTATATCTGCAATTGTATGAATAAGGCAATTAACCAGATCGGAAGTCAGGGGTTTTTTTTTCACAATCAAGCAATATTTTCTAACCTGTGTTTTTTTTTCTAAGTGTTTACATTGTCTCCTACGAGATTGTTGGGGATGCTCAGATTGTTTTTGTTCAGTATGATCCTTCTAAAGTATTTGAAACCATTGAAAGAAACCAATTTTCTTCTGTACTTTTGCTACTGGCACGTTTAACAGAGGGTAACTTTTGTTTTGTGTATTCTCAGGAGGAGCCGAGGGGGAGGATCTGTGCAGAACGTGCAAGTCTCGTTGGGAAACCTAAACGAAGCATTCTACAGCAGGCAGAAGGAGCTGGTAGGAGTTCCTTCAGAATGGGAAATGAGAAACTTCGGAGGAGAGGACACAATAAAGAGCTTCACAGGAGAAGACACAACCTTCTCCACTATAACTACAGAAAATGGATTTAGCCATTTCAATACTAGTGCTGCATTATCAGATTTAGGAAGTCCCACATTGCAGACAACGGACCAAGCTGTAACTCATAGCATCTCATGTGCTAATAGATTCAATAATCGGTCACTGCAGTTGCCAGTGCCTCAATTTGACATGGCAAGAATAAAGCAGGAATGTAGTGTGCTAGATCAGTCTGGTACCACACTAATATCCCAAGGACTGGAATCAGATGCTTACAGCAAACAAGATATCTCAGGCATTCTAGAGTCCTCGGCAAACAGACCCTTTATAAAAGCCATGGCATATGAAAATGGACAAGCTTTTATGCAAGGGGAGGATCAGTACCCTGGCCTGTGGCCATCTACTAATAGTTTTCCCGTTTCTCTCTCTCAAATTCTACCCACTTCTTCACAATCCATGGGCCCTTTAAACACTAATAGAAATAGTCCTTTATGGGACTTGATATTCTCGAAAGACCTTAAGCCACACCACGCTATCCAAAACTTCCCATATTTTGGGCAAGAAAAAAAGGTGCAAATGAACAGGATAACCCAACATCTGACTAGGGTGAGTCTTCCATGAAAAATTTGTGTTGCATTCTTTCATGATAAATTTGAGATCTTCATGTTATTAAAATGGTATTCTTTCTTAACTTGTCTAACGGCATGCAGTCTCATGGTGGTGATGATGGTCGAGACTGTTCCAGTGAGACTGCAAAGAGATGCAGCAATGAGAGCAGTGCATCGGATACAAAAAGGCTCCGCCTCGACACTACTAACTGTGCAATGCCTACTTTCAAGGTATGTCTTTGCTCTTCACTACTGAAAAAGGAAATCTTTAAAGGATTTGCACCTTTTCCTTCGAAACAGCACATGAAGGTCATTATGGGTGTTACCATTACCATTTCCAGGTGAGGAAAGAAAAGCTAGGCGATAGAATTACTGCTTTGCAACAACTGGTTTCACCTTTCGGCAAGGTACACTATCAGATACTGGAAAAAATACTTTCCCTTTCTTCACACAAGCTTAAGATTGTTAATATAAAAATGACAACCTATTACTTGCAGACAGATACTGCTTCCGTGTTGCTAGAGGCCATTGGATATATTAAATTTTTACACGACCAAGTTCAGGTAATTGTTTACATCTTTCTCCCTAGTTCGTATCTAAGTTCCCATGTGCAAAGTTATTTTCTTTACAGATTTGACATCCTGTTCTTACAAGGTTTCTCTACATTGATATGTTTTTTGTGACTAGTAAACTAGTAACAAAATGTAGTAAAACCTGGGCATTGATAGCTTTCATATGGAACAGTAGAGAATAATTCGGTAGTAATTAGTGCGATTTTAGAAAATCTTGTAAGAAAGGTCGGCCTTTATTTTACTTTACAATTTGTATGGTTATTATTTATTTGTACTAAAAGTTTTGTCAATTTAGAAAGTAAATTAGATAGATTGTTTTTGAATTCAACTGTGTTTGTTTCTTTAGGATGTTTTGAATTACATTTAATGATTCAAAACATTGATTGGAAAACAAGCACAGTAATGTATGTCCATTGAAAAACAAGTACAGTTGAATTCATAGACATATCTAATCGACATAAACTGTGAAAAGCTTGTACCAATTAAAAAGAAAAAGAAAAATTTAAGATAAAAAACAAGCTATTATGGTTTCATGTGTAAATTTTCTGTTCAAGTTATATCTCGTTAAACTTACGTGAAATCTTATTTAGGGTTTTAACTGTCCGAACTTTACAGACCGACAGATTTCATTTAATGTATAGCAGTCCAACATCTATAGTTCATTCACTACTTTCTTTGTCTATCAGTTAAATATCAAAAGTATTTCTACATACAAAAATTATCAACAAAGATCTAATATAGAAAAACTCATATACACAAATCTGACAAGACCGATATAAAAGCAATTATACAAGGATAACCAACAATTAAAAAGTTTCGTCTTAGTTTAATGCAACCAGAGCATTTACATCTCAAAAGCACAAAATAAACAAAAAAATCTTTTGTTTGTAACTTCAAATTGTTTGCATCAGCCATTAATTTTCTGTTAGCTGTGTCAACTTATTGTTTACTGTAATTTTTCTTTCATATCTTACTGATGTCAATTGCCCCAGATATAGCCAATGGGCTAAGAAAAGTCCTCACCATTTTTACCATTTCTATAAAATGCAGGTCCTTAGCACACCTTACATGAACAATGGAGCAGCCAACTCTGGTCAAGGGGTAAGATTTTGATCCATTTTTTAACAAATCCATTGCCTGATAAATTATATTCTCTATAGAGTTTTTTCTGGGTTGATAGTGACACTCTTTAACTCCTTTCTCTTCCTCAGGGTGAGACAGGCTGGGTAGGAGGATCATGTGAAGGTAATGATTCAGATGGAGCCAAACAAGACTTGAGAAGTAGAGGACTGTGCTTGGTGCCTGTTTCTGCCACTCTGAGTGTTACCAATGACAATGGAGCAGACTATTGGAGCCCAGCCCTTGGATGTAATTACAGATAAAACTGTAAATCTTGATTTAATTTCCTCAAGTCCTTCGGGTATTTCATCCCTAACACAAAACATAACTGCATAGTGGCATTCTCAACAAACAAAATGGACAGAGAACTGACAGAATCTACTTTAGTTGGCAGCAAAGCAACACAGAAATTAATTGTATATAAGAGCTCGCTTACCTATGAGATAAGCAGCAGCAAAAAAAATTAAACTTTAGATAAATTAGTTTAGCTGATGTTAATTTATGAACCTTCTTATGATCTAGCATGGTTGTCGCAATACTGGGCAAAAATCAATAAAGCTATTCAGCCTACAGCCATTCTGACAGAGAAAAAAATGTGTATGATGGGCACACACACTTTGTATCAGCTGCCAACGCCAAATTGGAATCAAATCCAAAGGTTTTGACATCCATGTTGTGACAAACAGAAAGTTCCAAAGGTATTTTTTCACTTTTGATTTAATTTTTCATCAAAATAAAACTCTCCAAAAAGTATTGAGCTATGTAAAGTTCACTGGTTAGGCTTCAATAGAGAAGGGTGACGCCTGACATGATAACATAAAGTGGAAAAGAAAAGAAATTAACTGAACTGACAAGTTCGTAGAAAAAGTCTTATATTCGCTTGTCCCTTGCAGTACTTCGCAAAAATGATTCATTATAGGCACTAGCTATTGATAATGCCATGGCCATAGATTATTTGCATGTATATATCCATTTGTAAATAATGGCGTGTTAGCTGCAATTATTTATTAAATAGTAGATTTGTAATGGTGAAAAATTTATATCCATATATGTTTTGGATCTGTTTTGATTAGAATATTTTAAACATAATAATCAGTTTATTTCTGGCTTAATTAAATATGGCATTGACTTGTGACATCACATACTACAATCTCTTTACCACTAATTCATAAATTCACATCCATAATCCTTAGAGTTATTGTTCATCACCTTGGATCATCTTTGCAATTACAAACTTGACTTATGTCACTTTTGCACTATTAATCTGAACCCCAAACATTTAAATTTAAATGTCATAAAATGGATCCATGTTTCCATTCATCACTAACCAGTATTAGCTAAATTATTGCTCAATTATTCAATTTATGTGTTTGTTTGTTTTCTTTAAAGACATTCACTCATTCATCTATAATTCACTTAGGACTTGGTGTGCACATCTACATTTTAATTTGTGAACATGGTTACAGATAATTTAGTGCATGATTAAAGATCACTTTATTCTATCTCTGTTGCATCATTGCTTGTTCTCCTTGACCCTTTCTATAAGAACCATAAAGTTGGTCCATTCAAGGTTCTAACCTCGGAGAAAATGAACCTTGCAATCTAAAAAATTGCTCAAAAGTGTTTACGAACATTGCTCATCCTTGCATTAACTTAGATATCAAGATTAAGCTGAGTGAAACTTGATTGTCTACAAATTACAAGATTATTCTCATAGGTACATGTTCAATTCTATGTGAAGGGTTCATTTCTACACTCACATACTCAATCGGTTCATTTCCACACTTGTGGATATCATCTAGCTTAACTTTGAGAATGACCCAATTAAGATTCAATTGTTCTACATTGAAAACATCTAAGAAGTCATTATTCTAAATTAGAGTTCAAAAGCTATGATGAAAGTAGAGGAAAATATATATAATCATGGCCACAGTTATAATCATCCACAAATATCATTTAAGTTTTTATTTCTAGATTTTTAATTTTTTGAACTTTATTTATCATAACTTTAAGTTAGGCTAATTGAATTTATTATCTATTGAAATCATTAAGCCTAATTTTTGTAAGAAATCTATTTTATTTCTGTGCATTGTTTATTCAATCCATCTATTCTTACACCACCCTAGGGTTTATCCTTAGGGTTTATATTCTAATTTAGCCAACTTTGGGTCTATTTTTTCCCTAGGTTCTTTATCTTAGTTTCAATTTTAATCAAGATTTGATTTTCCTTTCCTATTTGTGCTTCCTACCTTTATTTTTCTCTAGGGTTTGTGATACACTTTTCATGATTTTTTTCAACCACCCACCCATCATTGATTTTATGTTTAGAGTCTCATGAATTAAAAAATAATTTTCTAATAGAATCCTTTTATTCAACTTTTCCTTGTCTTTGGGTTCACTCTTGTTTATATTTGGTATACTTTTGGCCAGCTAGGTATGAGGAATACTCCAGGGTGACGCCTGGCTGATCCTGCATTACCTTGGATGCGCTTCATCATTTCTCACGCTTCTTTCCCGCTGGCTGTTTACTTCGCTGCATATAATTTTTCTATTTGAGTATATTCACATATCTTTGGCTGATCCCTTTATCCTTGGCATACTCGCGTTTTGTATGCTGGGATGCGAGGTGCTTTTTGTATGGAGATGATATTTTTTTCTGCGCGTGCCGGATTTTTCCACCTTCCTGCGCCGTTGAAAGCTGTAATTAACGTTTCTTATAAAACAAGTATCCTCATATAGCCGAGCTTGTATTGAAGCTATCTTCCATAAAGGCCTGAAGACTTTACATTTAATGTACAAGCCGGGTTTCTGAGGAGGCCAACTAGAATAACTAGTCTTTTGTGGCAGCGCTAGGAGACCTCGAAAATAAGATTCGCTTTGATAAGTGGTACCGCTAATATGGAGACTGGCACTGTAGCATATAGCAACATTTCAATATAATATAACATTACTTTTACAGCCTCTATTAGACTACTTGGTGAAAATTTCCACTTCAGTAACAAATTAAATATTGGTAGGATGCACCTATTAAAATTTCAAGTAGGTAATACTTACTTTGGTGACTTACCTAGACATATAGTTTTAGGTTCCACCTAAACGTATCTAAATCTTAAGGGTAAGGGCTAGTTTTGGATCATAAATGACCTAGGTATTCAATTTTTTTGTCTCCTTGGTTTATTAATTATATTTATTATTCATCCACACATACACCTTAAAGTTATTTCCCAAAAATAGTAGAATCAGGCTTTTTACTCTGCCTCCATCCACCATGGCTAAATAACCAGCACCCAAATCTTCTTCCATTCACAAAAATCCTCTTTTTATCCCCACCCTCCATCTCACAACTACTTAATCAACTTAACTTCAATCTTTGATCTCTCCATTGATCAATCTAATCTCAAACCTATAAATCTATCCATTCCTAAACCATTTTTAAAAATATGTAAACTTGGTGAACTTATCATTTTGTTTTCATTAAGAGCAACCACATACCTTCTAACATAAAATCTTGGAGCCATTTATCTTTTATAATTTCTTGTTTACACTAGAGTGTTTGTTAGATTTGAAGTAGACTTTAATTTAATAATTTTAATCTGCATTTTGGTTTCATTTCTATTTATACACATCAACTACTAAAAATAGGCATGAGTTACGTTCATGCAATATTCCATCAACCCTAATAAATGGTTCACTCCTAACAACCTAAGAAATATATAAAAATTTATAAGAAACATGCAATTAATTTAAATAAAAACCTACACTAATAGTATGCTTAGATATTTTATTGAAAGACATTAATTTAAAATTATTATAGGACTTGTTGAACACATCTATATTTTAATTTATGAAACAAGGTAAAATTAGTTTATCACGCAATAAAAAATCGATTCATTCTATAGATCCATTGCATGATTTCTTGTCATCCTTGACCATTGACCCTTGAAGGATTAGATCCATAAAACTAGTCCATCTAAGTGTGTTAACCAAGAGAACATAAACCTTGTGATATGATAGAATCCTCAAGGGTGTTTATAAATATTTATTATATTTACATAGCTTAGATATCAATATCAAGGAAAGTGAAACTCAAGAAACTATGAACTACTAAATTATTATTTATAAGTTTATGTTCAATTGCATTCATATCGTTCATTTTCATTATGGATATGATTAGTTAATTTTTTGGGCTTAAAATTATAATATATCAAAATTCTATTAATGAGAGTTCAAATTTCATCATTTGACTTCTAACACATTTAAAAAGTCATAATTGTTTATTATTATTTATCTATTAACCACCAATATCAAATAATGTTCTCATTTCTACTTATTCTTAAATTTCAAGTTTCTATTCCATAATCTATTACACTTTTAAATTAAACTAATTATACTCTACTAGTTATATTCATTAAATCTAATTTTAATTTAAATATCCATTTATTTCTTTACAAGATTATGATAATGATAGCTCATTAAAGTTATTTGTGAGAATTTAATATAAAAAAATAATAAAATAACTTTATTAAAACTATTGAAATCACCCAAACACTTTATCCTAATCAAATAATTAATTGCAATTTTACATCTCATATTTATAAAAAAAAAAAAACTTATCATCTTTTAATTAAACAAAATCAACTTAGATTATATTTAAAACTAACCCCTATACATTACTTTTGGCCTTATGACAAACTCATTTATTTATTAGAACTTACTAATATTAGTTAAGGAAGGAGGAGGATAGAAATATTTTAAAATTCATATGATACTAGTATCAATTAGGGAAGAAGAAGCATAGAAACATCTCAAAACTCATATGACTGCTGGTAATCTAATGGGTCGAGATTTCTTCCATTCCTCATAGAAATAATATATTGACCAGAAAGACTTAGAAGTAGGAGCCATAAATGAAATTAAAAATCCCCTTAAAGAAAGTTTATAAATTAATATACAAGAAAAATATGGAGAACTATAGGATAGGGATCTACGTGCCTCAATATAAGATTATCTTTCTTGTTTAACCTATAAAATTTTAATGGAGAACCGCATAAGAAAGATGTTGATTCCTAGGAGGCCCCTTAAGTGTTGTCTCCTCTATAAAGCAATATTCTTTATTCCCCAGACTTAGAGATTCTTGCTCAGCTTCATATTAAATCAATATTTTTTTCTTTTTATATGAACTATCACACCACAATTTCCATTTCTTAATATAGATAAAAGTGTACAATTGTTATTAATTATTTTATTAGTAAATTGAATAATATCTAAATAAAATACATGGAAAATGATTAAATAAATGTCTTTTATATTTAAATGAATAATGTCTCTTCCACTTTTAAATGAAATTCAACTCTTTAAAATTATTTTCATATTACTAATATTATTATCATTTAATAGTATTTATCACATGAGTATTTTTCTATTTGTATCTTCTTTTTAATTACAATATCTAATTTATTTTTTTCCATTTTGTTATTGATTGTTTGACCATTAAACCAATAAAAATTAAATAGAATTTATGAAAAATAATTAAATTGATCTCTTTTTAAATCCCAATAAATCTAGTCTCTTCCACTTCTAAATGAAATTGAACTCTTTACAATTATTCTCATATTACTAATAATTAACTTGTGATTATTTTCTCTTTTACATTTTTGTAATCAAAATATTCAATTTATTATTTTTCACTTTATGATTAATTATTAAACTATTAAACAAAATAATATTAAAACAATACATGAAAAAAAAAGGTCATGTAGATCTCTTTCCAACCATAGTCAAGGTCATCGGATAAGGGAACCTCTAAAGGGGATATATAGATAGCCCTAGAATTTAAATGGAATGGAACAAGAATAGGATTTGGTGGAATAGTGTATGGAAATAATTATGAACAAGGAAGGAAATTTCAAAGCCATTGGGACCATCATATATTTTGGAGAAGATTTGACGAAGACAATTCCTTAGAGAATCTTATTTTTCAAAGACGTGCATATCATAACTATCCCTTAAAATATGAAACTATAGTTTATTGACATTCACTCTACCCTGATGAATATTACATATGAACATACAATCAATTATTATGGATTTTCATGTATATCACTATTGACTTTTAACATTACTTTGAAAAAATAAAGCCACAATGATGAATTCATTTTTATAGTGTTTTGGTTTATATAATCTCAAATAAATAAATAAAAATCCTATATTTTTATCTTAAATATCTATTATATTTTTAGAGATATCATAAATATTAGTATTTTTATTTTATTTTTAAAATCATAAATGTATATGTGTATATTTTTTAATTACTTTTAGAAAAATTATCATATTTCTTGATTTGGTAAATGTTTTTGCTTTGTTTAAATTCTGAAAAGTATTATAAATATTATGTACTTGTGTGCTACATTTTAATAGTTTAATTTGTAAGCAAAAATATATGTTTTAAATTTTGATATCTTTATAGTTAAAATAGAATATGTATATTTAGAAGACTCTATGTAAAAGAAATGAAAGATATCATTCTCAAAGTGCTACCTATTTTTTAGAAAATATAGATCAAAGACATTAATGAATATCGTACCTTGTAAATGATATCTTTCAGTAAAATTTTCTACAAATAGATATGCTAGTAACATATGGAGTTACAACATATGAAAAATATTTTCTTAATAAAATAATTGTTATCAAAAGAAATTGAGAATTAAACAATAATTTAACCAAAAAAAATTGAAATAAAAAATATTTTTTATTCTTCATAAAATTTTAAAAATATTTGTAACATTATTTTGATTATTTAAGATTTATTTAAAGTAGATAAGCATCCTTGATCTCATCCACCTTTTTTCAATCCAGTATCACTTTCTAAGGGAGAAGATTGCAAAGCAAGAAGTCAGATTGGAGTATGTGCCTACTAAGGATCAAATTGCAAACATCTTCACTAAGGCACTTTCAAAGGATACGTTTGAGTATCTCTAGTAGAATTTAGGAGTTATTGCGCCTCATTTTTCTAACTAGATTCATAGATGGTGCATCTATCCAGGGGGATAAATTCATGTCATATCCTTTTCTCCTAGATTGATGTGTGCTACCTCTCAGGAGGAGTGGGTAGTTGGTTGGTTGTTGCTGATAGGGAGAGCATGTATAGTTGTTTGAAGAAGTGTTGTTGGTCAAAGGGGGAGAATGCACTATTGATTAAAATGAAGATATTTTTTCCCTTTTTCCTTGATGTCAAAGGGGGAGAATGTGTAGGTGCATGTTGCCATCAATTCCAAAGGGGCAAATTTTTGACATTGATTATCATTGATGTCAACACTTGGGAAGATTTTGGCACATGTGTTTATGAGATTGTTGCACACATGTTTTGTATTGGTAATCATTAATGTCAATATTTGGTTAGGGTTGCCATTAATGTTGTTCTAACAATGGATTTGTTGATGTTTATGGTTGGATGCCATGCCTTGTTTGGATGAGTGGTTGATATTCATGGTTGGATGCCATCCCTTGTTTAATGACAATTAGAGTTGTATTATGTATGGTTTCTGACAATAGAGATGATATCATGATGATATATTAAGATGATTAGAAGTAATGCTGAAGTTGGAGAGATGTTGTTGAATGTCTCTATCTCATGCTTGTCTATTTTATAGTTTTGGAATGAAGTATTCTAGTTTTGTTTGGTTTGTGATGGCTATTTATGGTATGACAGTGTGAAATAAGTATCTAGTCCAGTGTTGTTGGATGTTCATGAAACATCTCTTTTTGATCCATACATCAATGTTTTGTTTCTTTGGTGTTGCATTATGTTTTGAGTTGGTTTTTGACAAAATTATGGATGTCTAGCTAATAGGGCTTGTTTTTTTGCTTGTGCTAGGTTCTTGGGGGTCTGCGCTAGCATTTGAGGTTGTGTTAAGATGTATTTGGGTCCTAATCTATCTTATTGAGAATTGCATTAAGTAATTTCAGTTAAAGATGTGTTTTTGGGATGAATGGTATTATGCTACATGTTTCATCTACACATTTCCTTGTTTCCAACTTGGGTTGATGTTCACCGACATATGAGATGTTTGGGATCACATTGAAAAATGTAATAAATTTTTATTTGGTCCTCTCTATCTCTTGGATAGGACCATATTATGTTTTTGTGGCTGACTTGTTGATGTTATTGCTTATCTTCTATTCTGGCCAACCTAATTGATGTTTTGAGAACTTGCAAAGTATATAAATGAAAGAAAATTTTAGTTGCAAGTTGAGTGAGAGAGATCTAGTGTGTGAGTATGTATTGTTAAAGTGAGTTATGAAAATAAAGATAAGATGAGATTTAATGCCTCAGTTAGCAGAGTGTATTGTTGACATATGTTATAATTTAAAATCTCCATGTATCATGCTATTAGACAATTAGTCTCTTCAGTAGGTCCTTGTAATTTGTATCTTTCCCTAGGGTTGTGTACCTCAGTACTACACATCCTTTGTATCTTTCCCTTTAAGGTCATGTGCCTTATCTTGCAAGTCCATAGGTAGTGATCCTTAAAACAAATTGTAAGCAATGAGCTTCCTATATTTTGAGATATCTCACCATGGTTTTCCCCTTCTTGGGTTTTTCACGTAAATATGGTGTTATCTTGTGCATGTGCATTCATTTCCTTATCTTTCATTGCTACTAATTTGATTAAGAATTTTTGATCTATATATAAGTTGTTGATCCTATTAAAAATCTAAATTTACATGTTGCAGAAGGGTTTAAGATCTGAAGGGTTTAAGTTTTTGTAGATACTTATCACCCCTCTCTCAGTATCCAGGTGTGTTCAACAATTAATTCATGTTCTTCTTGTAGCGATGCTTGTCAAACATCATCACTATTGGTACTGCCATTATCACGCTCTAATTCAATCTATATAAAAATATTAGGATCCTCCTCTTCTTCCACGATGGGCAACCTTGAAATAGATTATAGGTTCCAAGGAGCTTCTTCTTCTCTATCTTGTGTAACTTCCTCTATATATGTTATATCTTTTCTTTCTTCTAGTGGGATGTGTACTATTTTATTATCATTTTCCAAAGAAAATTCTTCCTTCCTAGAGTCTACTATGCCATTGGAATTTACAACCATTTTAGTCCCAGTAGTGCTTTAAAAGTTTTGAAAGGCTCCTTCATCTCTACAACTTGAAAGTTAACAATTTTTCTAATCCCTTTAATGTTTACTTCTATGTTTTTCCATGTTTCTATGGTTTCTATTCCCCAACCATTGGCCAAACTGATGTTTATAGGTGTCCTAATGAGCTTAGGTTTGCCTAGTTTCTCCCAACTAGTTGTCAAAATAATATTGAGGTCTACCCCTAGATCAATCATCACATGCTTAACTTTATTATTGTGTTTGAGGACCATTTATCTATTATTTGGAAGCTTTTCACTCCTTGTGGTACTAATATTATCACTCTTTGTCCTTTATTTTCTTGTAATTCATCACTTCTTGACTATGTTGTGTTTTGATAATACTATTGTGCTTTGTCACATTGGAATATATCACGAGAATCATCTCTATAAAAGGGGAATTTTCTCTTCTTTTCTAGCCAACATTCTATAGCATAATGACCTATTTTCCCATATTTTTAATAGGTTGCATCATTCCTCTAGTCGTTTCTTCTATCACATCCTCTTCCTCCTTTGTAATTGGCTTATCTATTATCTCCTAATTATAGTCTTGTGGTGGGTTATTTTGTAATGCATATGCATTTCCATTATCCCTCCATGGTAGCTACCTATATCTTGCATT